>LPNX010693145.1:0-142873 GCA_001517045.1 Pseudotsuga menziesii
ACATAACCTGAGTGTACCATCTTTCTTCTTTACAAACAGAACTGGTGCTCCCCAAGGAGATACACTCGGTCGGATATACTTCTTGTCCAACAACTCTTGTAGTTGCATCTTCAACTCTAGCATCTCTGGTGTACTCATTCTGTAGGGTGCCTTGGACACTGCTGCTACTCCTGGCACAAGTTCAATTGTGAAATCAATGTCCCTCTTTGGAGGAAGCCCTGGAATTTCATCAGGGAACACATCCCTGAATTCCTGTAACACCTGATAGTACTACAAACTAGGAGTTTCATCTCTTGTTTCCTGCAAAATCTGAGCTGCATACAACTGGCAACCCTTCCTACAGAACTTCGTCAACTGCATAGCTGAAACCTGCCTCACCGAAATCACCTTTGGAATTCCTTTCACAACTAATAGGATCCCTTCTTCATTCAGGCATTCAAAAGTATTATTGTAACAATCAAGCTTCACCCTATGAGCTTCTAACCAATCCATCCCAATGAGAACATCATAGGAACCAAGCGGTAGAACATTCAGATCTACACAAGTGACCAATCCATTCATGACCAATGGACACTCCTCTACCACTTCACTAACCTTTCTCTTAGTTCCAGTGGCTAGCTGAACTAACCAAGATTTCGTATGCTTTACTTTCTTAAAAGCACACATATCCACTACTCTAGGAGTAATGTAACTATGCGTAGAACCAGGGTCAATCAAAATAGAAACAGATTGCTCAGCAATCTTACCTGCTACTTCAACCACAGCTGACTGGTGATCTGCCTGACGGTCCTCCAGTGCTGCATAAATCCTAGGAACTGCCCTTGCTACTTGACCCACTGTTTCTGCTTCTTGAACGTTATAAGCTGGTCTTGCACTCTCATTCTCGAGTGGACAATTTCTGCGCATGTGGGGTCCTCCACATTTCCAACATTGAAGTGGCCCTCTATTCTGTTGTGGATCCTTAGGCTTTTCTTCGGTCACTCCAACTGGCTTACTCGTAGCTTGAGATGGCTGCTTTTGCTGATTCCTGAAGTTAGAAGGTTTGAAACCTTTCTTCCTTTGGTCAAACTTCTCATTCTTCTTGTCCTTCCATGCCTTATGGTAATCTGGCTTACCTTTGCTTTGCTCATAGCAATACTTAGCCTTCCTTATTGATTCTTCAAGAGTTCTAGGTTCATAAAACTCAATTCGATCTTTGTAAGACTGAGGTAATCCACTTAGAAAACGCTGGACCTTCACTTTTTCATCCCTGATGTACCGAACATACCTCAACAGCTCCAAAAACTTGTTAGCATACTCTTCCATGGTCTGCTGTCCCAATCTCAGCTCATGGAACTCCTTAATCTTGTCATCATAATACCTGTTAGATAGGTATTTCTGCCTGAAATACTTCTTGAACTGCTTCCACTTCAGTCTCCTTTCACTGATCCTCTTCACTTGCTTGAAGTGTTCCCACTAAATGGATGCCCTTCCATTCATATTGAATATGGCAACTCTTGCCTTCATGTTTCCTGAATAGTCATGCACTTGAAAGTACTTTTTAATACCAAGAAGCCAAGCTTCTGCCTCTTGTCCAGTCTTTACCTCACCATCAAACGTAGGAGGTTTAGCTTTCTTGAATTCATCACGAGAGCGATCCCCATGGTGTCTCTTTCTTTTTCTTTTGTGAGAAGAAAAAATGGAATCCCCGCTGGATTCTTCAGAATCAGATGACCCACTAGGAGTCCTTCTCCTTCTCCTAGTACTGCTCTTACTGCCTTCTGGTCTTGCTGTACCTTGCCCAGAGTCTATCTTCTTATGCAAGTCTGTCAAACTCTGCAACATTGCAGCATTTAACTGATGCTGCTCTTCTTGGGCTTTAATCAAGCTTTTCATAGTAGCTGCAACATCTGACGGTGTCTCTTGGAATCTCCTTCCATTAGACTCAATGTCATCATTTCTATTACGGGCATTTTCTCCCATGGCATCTCGGGCATGCTCATCAGAATCCCGAGCATCATACCCATCATGGGTTCTCATACTGAACCACCTCTAGTTTATCAACTGCACTACCTGGAATACTTCCCTGGAAGGTGACTATAATTCTGCAAACGTGTTAATGACAACACAATTGTTAGATGCATAACATTGATATAAAACATCATTACTTACCTTCTTCCTGGAATAATCATAAAATTACAAATGCGCAAACACACAAAATTTCTTTCATCCAAGAACGTTTCCCGCCGCGCCCTCGTTTTTTTTTTTTTTGTAAATTATTGAATTTCGCGCAATCTGGCGCATAAGATCGCTGCCAATTTCTCTTATTTTCAACCCTGAAATTCCCCTGAAAAACAGTCAAAAATCCGTCTAAAAACAGTTGAAATCGGCCCCCAAAACTATCCTTCCTTCCGCAGTGTTGGCTCTTGGGAGCATCAGTACACCCGCTGTATCGGCTCCTCCACCATTCTCCCTTCCGCCGAATCGGCCCTTCCACCATTCTCCCTTCCGCCGTATCGGCTCCCTGGAAGCTCTAACCTTCCGCTGTATCGGCTCCGGTTCCATTCTCTCCTCCGCCGAATCGGCTGTCGGCTGTATCCCTGATCGGCGGTCGGAAGCCTTTTGGAATCGGGTGGTCTGTTCATCTTCGCAGCCGCAATGACGGCTCCCCCGGAAGTTCCAGCCTTCTGCAACGGCGGCCCGCGGAGCGTTTTCCCCTCCGATCGGCGCGATTTCTCTCTTGCGGCATCGGCAGTCCTTTTTAATCGGCCGGCAGATGTCTTCTGCTTCCATAACGGTGGGCGGGAAACTTTACCAATCCGTCCGCAACGACGGATGCTCACTTTGCCGGCTCTTTCGATCGGTGCTTAGACCCACATCGGACGTCGGCGGAAACTCAGAACATCGGACGTCGGCGGAAACTCGGAACATCGGACGTCGGGCCATTCTCCCTTCCGACCGTTCCGACACTTAAACAAAAATTTTCCCAAATTTCGAATTTTTCACAGTCTTCCACTTCTTCCATTGGTCCGGCTGAGCAAAATGAAATGCAACCTCTGTCAGTGGTTCTTCCTTGGCCCATAGAGGCCCATTGCTGCAACTCAGCGCTCTGATACCATTAACTGTCACGTCCCCATGCCCCCGACCGGCGTAGAGGACGTGATCTAATGGCTATAACAGACCGGGTTAAGAGCCCATGAACATGTACAGGCTTAAATACAATGCCTAAATTGCTAAAACAGAATACTGAGAAGAATGCATGACGGTATAACATGCACAAATTCAATTGTTCATCATACACAGCCTAATTAATTCTTTTTGCACAGCGGAAACAACATGCAATTTAAACAAGCATTCTTCAACATGTTCATTATTTTCATTAATAGAAATATAGTTGCAGAGGTAAAATACACAAGATCACTTATCTTATGAACGCCTTGCTCCGCAACCAGCTACGTCGCTGCAACGTTCCACCCAACCATAGGCCAGCGTGCTCCTTAATCTCTCAGCAATGCTGCCACCCCCGAGCTGGGCATGATTCTCCAAGGAATAAGGGAACTAGCAGGATTACACATAGCCAAGGATGTCCAAAACAAACAGCCAAGCCAACTCAGTTGGGTTTATCAGGCCATTGAGGAGCTGATGGAGGCAATTTGCTAAGCTGGTGAGCTCATTACAGAGCCAAGAACACCTACACCAAAACTAGCCTGACCTCTAAGACACCCATCCACACCCAACACAAGGAATCAGTCCCTTCTCTGCTACACAGTCCCTCAGGCCCTGCATTCCCTTCCATTGCTATTCAGGGGTGATGGAGAAGAAGGCCAGCCCTCTAGTTTTGTCTGTGGGGTCTCTAGCACCAGGTTTATCAAGCAACCAAGCCAAAATCCTTACTCCTCACACAGTCCAAAGACTAACCATTGCATTCAGGCCATCAATTTAGCTAACACAACTTGAACAGTAAAAACGAATTACACAACCCCATATGTAACAGCAAAAACGGCTCACAACATGGGGGAAAACACACAGCCCTGAAGCTTATCAGGGAAACCAACTCACAGCAGGGAAAAACGTCCCAAATAGCCAGTGCGTGAGACCCAAAAGTCAGTGAGACAGCCAAAAACGTGAATGGCTCTTCACAGCCATGGTAAAAAGCACATGAAATCACAAAAACGTGAATGGAAAATGCACTAGCAGCTCCAAAAACGCGAGGAAGACAACCCATGCCTTGGAATTACAAAAACGACCTCCAATCCATGGGAAAAATGAAGCAAACAGCCAAAAACGTGGAAGGAATCACACAGGAAAAGCTCCAGCTGCTCCCAAAACGTGAGGAAACTGAAAAACGTGAATGCATGGCAGAATGGCCTGCGTTTTTGGGTATTTTTCCTTCCAGGGAAGTCAAAACACGTTTTTCCAAAAATGGGTCTCTGCCCAATTCGAATTTGGTTGCCCATACTCTTCCCCTTCCATGCAATAACTAACTCAACCACATTCTGGCAGAAATAAATGATTGGGGAAAAAGACAAGAAAGGTGGTTGACAGCTTGATGGGTTTTCTCATAGACATTTGGCTTTTCCCCATTGGCCCATAGGCTAAATATTTCACCCCCCCCTTATCCTTAGAAAATCATGCCCCATTCGATTTGGTTGCCGTGACCGTAGCTGGTTGTGTTTATTTTTATTATAGATGCATATTTACATGATGCTGAAACTTAATATGTGCCGCATGCCCCGATATACCATCGGTGACAAATTCAAATCCAAAACATAGCATTGCCGATCAATGGTGGGGCCTTGGCCTTTAGCTCCGCACCATGATCATTACAATATATACATCATGTACATTTAATGTAACGGGGTCAAAACCGGGGCATTACAAAGCTTGACCAACAATTCCTTAACTTGGGGTATTCAGTGGTAAGCCTTGGCTTCTGGTGCAGTGTTGGATTTTTGAGCTTTTGCTCAATTTTTCATGCAAGATCTATCAAAAACCATGTTTTTGAGAGATTTGAGCTTTGTCCCGCTGTGAGCTCTGATACCATATTAATCTGTCACAGTGATCTAGGGACTAAAAACACAGTCTCACAAAGATTTCAGACAATTAAGCATAAAATTGGCATAATGGTGCTGCAATGGAAGTAGCAGCTCTATATAATCAATAAAGAATGAATAATACAATACAATGATCATGAAAGGTGCATGAATTCCAAGACAATTCAAATTCCCAAGGAGGTCATTCAAATTGAATGAATGGGTGTAGCTTAACTGACTGTAAGCCACTGTAAACACACTTAGTTAACCAAGTGATCAAGTCCTGATTGACTCAACTGAGTCCTAACTGAAGTCGGAGTGCAATGGATGACTGAGTCTAATTGAAAGTAGCTCATACACATGTCACTGCATGCCAAGCAATAAGTGGTAGCACATCATTAACTCCAATGAACCCCGATGAGGTTAACTGAAGTCAAACTGGTCATCAGAGGTGGTTGGAGGCTCCTTAGTTGACTCTAGTTCATACATATTAATAAAAATAATCAATATAATGAGTGGAGGTGCCTTCACCACTTAGCTTAACTAATTGTAACAATCAATTAGTAATTAGGTGCATTTATGACACTCAGATGACCCCCATAGTGCTCTAGTTAGCCTCCCCGAATGAAGGAGAAGGATTAGTTGGCCTCCTTGACTGAAGGTACATGTGGGTGTACTCATGCTGCTGTCATAGTGTGCTCATCTGATGCCGATTAATCAATAAAACTTAGGATAGTGGTTTAACAAGGTCAAATTGACTAAATTAAGTGTGCATGGTGGGTAAATGTCTCCAACAAGTAAAACATGAAGTAGACGTGGATGAATGTGATTATTTTAGACTGTATGTGTCTAATCGAGTGCAACAGTATGACAAGACAACAATAGCATAACAACAGTCCACATATGTAAATAACTTGTCAAACCATAGTTTCATATGATGCTTTGCATCCACTAATTAAACCAACACTTATGTGGACTAATTATTTGTTATGTCATTGTGTAGGTTGAGGGAAAGGTGTGAGAGACATAAGTGTAGGAGGGATGCCACTGAAAGGGAATCCATGTAGGATAAAAGAAGGTAGCTACTAAATTTCTCGTGGACTATTGGTAGCCCAAAGAACCTGGACTGAAGGTAGGGAGAGGAGACTTGGGAAGACCATGGGGTAAAGAAGAAGGGATAGTAGCAGGCTTGGGACTATTAGAAGGAAGCCGTGAGAGAGGAGAATCCTTAGGAGAGGGATGCAAGCCTAAGGGAGGCTATAAGAAGGGAATCTGAGGGAAAAAAGATGAGACTTTTGGAGCTGCGAAGGTAAGGAAAGGTTAAGGATGCATCGCCAAGGGAGAGCAGAGTACAAGGAGAAGAGTGTAAGGTATGGTTTGGTGTTTAGGGTAGCAATGAGGGAGAAAGAAGGTGAAGACAATTTTTCTAGTGGAGATAAAGGCCTCAACGAGGATGCATGAGTGCTAGGGATTTTGGGATCTTAGGAGTGGTGGAGAAGGAAGAGAAAGGTAGCATCGAGAGTTATAAAGGAGCAATGCGGGTATATATCTAGAAGATTGTTAGAGTCCACATTAGAGGGCAGTGAGGGTTTCGAGGAAGCTAAACAAACCTAAAGCAACCTAGAAATAACCATAACTAACCTAAGAATAACCTAAAAACTAACCCTACATTAAGGTTTCTACTAACACTGACTATCTAAACTAACCAAACCTAAGTTCTAAAGTAGGAAAAAGTGTGAATACCCAAGGGAAACTATACCCTAGAAAAATCCATACCCAACCTAGGGCTTCTAGGGGGGATGACTAACCTAGTGAGAAAGGATTCCTAGGTCAAGCAACTAGCCTAGAAAAATTAAGGATAAACCTTAGGGCACCCACACAAGGAGGCATGAATCAACTTGTTGAGGTGGCAACCTATCCTATGGAAAAGGTGCAGCACAAGAGCTACCACTTAGACTTGAACATGCATCATCAACCACCAACCAAATAAATAGGTGAGAAACTTGACCTCGTTGTGCTCGTGTTCATCCAATAAATAAAAACATCACCAAGCAAATAACTTCACCAAATAATTACCAAAAAAATATTTCATTAACCCAGAAAAAATTCCTCAAGAGGAGCACATCCATCCAAAGAGCTCTAGCAACGGTAAAACAAGTGCATAGTGTATTATTCCATAATTTGTCTCTTAAAAAATGAAAATGAGGAGATCTATTTATATGATCTCACATTCACCTTTTACAAAATATCGAGGCCTACATGCCTTAAAATAAGTCAACTTGAAATTATAAAATGCCAACTTTCAATGAAAAGAAAATAATAATAAAATATGGCATAACGTAGGCTCAAGGTAGGACACATGGCGTATTTGTACCCCCAGATGCCAAAATATGCTCAAATAAGTGAATCAATCTGAACAAAAGGATGGAGTGAGCTGGACGGAGGGTGTTATACCCCATATAACCCGTGGAATGTTGTAAAATCCCTCAACTTCCTCCTCAAAGAATGAAAAGTCCTGGCACGGAAGGTGGCTTTCCTCTGAGGAGATAAGGCCGGGGAGAGAAGGAACCAACAATCTGAGAGGCCAGGAGGGTGTCAAAAGTGGTCATGAGTGAATATGAATGTATTATTGTTGAAGCAAAGGCCACATGAGCATGTAAACAAGAGATGGGGCCATGTGACCCAGTGGTGAACCCTCAAGGGCCACTAATACCAACCTGGAGGTTAAAATCCCAATAAAGGGAAATCAACAATGTCATTAAGCCATAGTACCCCTAAAGGAGAACCAAGGGGCCCAAACATGACCACCATTTCTCAATAACACCCCTCCTGGTAAAAAAAAATGGCCCTCTCTCCCTGGGGTACACCAGAAGGTGTGTTGGGTATAGGTGCAACGTAACAATCGCTCCAACTTTGAGACGAGTGCTCTTCCTAAGAGTGCTCGAGAACCTGTGAACCTACTGGTACCTGTAGACCTACATACATATCAAAATCCAGAGAGGATTACAAGCATCTAAGGGCAGGTCCTTTTGTCCTGCCTTGCTTGCAATATGAGGGTAACAAACTAATAACGATGGAAACTAACTAGATAATGAAAAGACATCAAATGCAATGCACCAAAATATTCTTAATGTGACTAACCCTACCTAACCTAAACCTGGTATCCAAAATAGGCTAAGTAAAATCATACCATGAATGTAACCATCTAAGTAAGAAATTCATACATGATATCTTACCTTTTCATTTTAATGTAATCCAACAAAATACCTCATCCATGATATGTTGAGTTTGTACCAGGATCTTCATCCTAATGAGTGCAGGAAACCAAACCATCTTAAGAACCTGTAAGACTTGAAATTGGTGCCATGAAGAAGCATCACTTTGACAAGCTTTGTTGATCCATGCTTCTAGTGGACTTATGTAAGGATCACCTCCATCAGACATGTCTTTTGAGGAAATTTGTTTCCTGAAACTTTTCCATAGATATTGAACTTTCGGATGTTATTTGTATAGTAGGGTCTCGACAATATTCATATGTAAGCCACAGCCTATCTCTGTATTTATTTAAGCATTTCTTTGGGTATACATGTATATTTCTTATCCTTTTCAAAACCATGTTAGTGACCCCAATAATCCTTGAAATTTTGAAATTGTCAGCTATATAATTCATACTTTCATGCTTCAAATGAAAATATAAACAAAAAATATTATGAAATTGAGGAATGGAAATCATACATGTCCACCTACCTGCCTCAGTCTTGTTGAAACACATCATTAAGGACTTACTGATATGAGGTGGAGCAACCTGATTAAATTCTTCAATGCTTCTTGAGGAACACAACTGAGAGTGACAGTTTAGGCTCATCGTATGCCAAGTATAGAAAAATAATCCTTTGTGTAACATGCTTCCCATATGCTGGATTAGTATGACGGAGAAACCATGGAAGAATCACCAAAGACTCGAGGTCCCACATTTTCAAAATTTTCATCATAATGAACCATATACATATGGTGATTGTCTGCAACGTTTGGCGATGTTTCATCTTCAATTATAGTGGAAAAAGGGTTGAGCCATTCATCATCATGAGCCTCAAAAGGATAAGTAATAGTCATATCTCTTTCAACATGGTCTTCATAAGTCATATGCCTGCTGGAGGTGACTGAAAGTTCTTCATCCCAAATAATGTCAAATTATAGCTCAACCTGAGTAACTCCATCAAATTGTTCTTTCTTGTTGCAACATATGGAGACAACACCATATGGTATAGAGGAATCATAGAGAGGTGGGCCCATAAATGTGTAATAACCATTGTCCACAAAATTCATGTCATTATGTTCCCAAAGATTTGGTAGGTCATAAGAAGTCATTGTATGTTGGGAGGGAGAGCTCACCCTATCCTTCTGTTTTTCAACTTCTTCAACTAGAACTTATGGATCTTCATATATGGGACCATCATCATATTAATTTGTTTGGGAAGCTTCATCCATCACGATTACGATATCATTAGTTATGTGACATCCCCATACCCCAAACTGTGGATAATTTAAAATATTTGCGTTAAGAACTTTTGTTCTCCTTTCTAACACATGACTTGGGTGTTAACAAATACTTCCACCTTTGTCCTCAGGGTTATAAACCACTGTAACAGTCGTTCCTCCCTTGACAGATCCATTCTACAACCAAAATGGTCATTTCTGCACTAACCTTGTCCTTTTCTCACTTTCCCTTTCGCCTCTCTGACCTTGGAACTCAGGAATCAGAACCTAAAGGTTTCGATGGAGTGAATGGTACAAATTCTTCCTTCCACCCTTCCGACCTTGGAAGTCAAGAATCTGAACTTTAACATTTGACGAAACGATCAACCATTGTCTCGCCTTTCACACTTCTACTTTTTGCCTTCCGACCTCGAAACTCAGAAATAGGGACTTTAACATTCGATGAAGCGTTCAACCAATTTTATGCCTTCTGTACTTCTAATTTCCACCTTTTGACTTCGAGACTTAGAAATCAAAACTTTAACATTTGACAAAGCGTTCAACCAATTTTTCGCCTTCCGCTCTTTTTCTTTCTGTCTTCCGACCTGAGAACTTAGAAATTGGAACTTTCTGCCTTTAATCTTTCCAGTTTGTTGATTTCTTCCTTTCACCTCTCTGCTTTCTGCAATGGCTTAGAGATCAGAAAATCAACCCTTTGCCTTGTATTTTCTCCTGTTTCTCGCCCTCCACTTTCCACCTTCCACAGGAGGATCCTAGAGTTCAGAAAACACACTTTCTGCTCCATTCAACTTCCTTGATCTGGTTCCCTTCTTCTGCCTTCCTTAAGCAAATTCCAAAGGGAGAAAACCCTAAGTCAGATGCATTCTAACTCTTTTACCAGTATTCTAGCCTCTAAGGAATTAGGCAAAAATCCATAAAACATACAACGCATATACATAAGTAAAATGTAGAAAAATATGCACAAGTAAACCTCTACTTAGTCATCAATAAGAATTCAACATGAACATAACAATTCATAAGAAAATTCATGACAGAAATAACATAACAGAGAATACTTATCTTTGATGATAGTGTTGTCCCGCAACTAACTATGTGGCTGCAATGTTCCAACTAACCATAGGCCGGTTGTGTTCATAAATACTGCAATGTTCCAACTAACCATAGGCCGGTTGTGTTCATAAATATCTCAACACAACTGTCATCCTTGAGCTAGGCATGATTTCCACAAGGAACTAGGGAACACCATGCTCACACATAGCTAAAACACATCACACACATAGTCAAGCCAACCTTTAGTTGGGTTTATCAGATAGTCCATCCAAGCCAACACCAATTTGGGTTTCTCACGCTGTAGGCTCACAAGAAAGACAATGCTGGGTTTATCAAGCTTACTCAGCCAAGCTAGTATACAGTTTGGTTCATCAGACTGTTCATAGTCAAGCCAACTTTCACATTAAGGACCATCCAAGACATAAATGGGTTTATCAGGAACTCAACCAAGCCATCATTCACAGTGGGTTTCTCAGGATTTCTAGCCAACTTTCACAATAAGTACCAGCTAAGCCACATATAGGTTTATCAGGTTCTCATCCAAGCCATCATTCATAGTGGGTTTCTTAGGATGTCCAGCCAAGGGATACACATGGCCAAAACACAATAAGTAACATCCAAGCCAATATCCAATTGGGTTTATCAAGCTGCTAAGGCAGTGTAAAGGTAGAATGACTAAGCTAGTGCCTCATTTAAGAGCTAAGGAAACCTCCACAAGGTTTAGCAAGCCTGGGATCCACATTACCCACATACCCAACATAAGTAAGCATCCCCTTCTCTGCTGCACAGTCCCTCGGGCTATGCCTTCCCTTCTAGTGCTCTTCAGGGCATGCAGTGAAGATTTACCATCCACTCTTACCTTTTCATGAGGTTCCTCTCTGCACTAGGTTTATCAAGCCCATTCCTATTCTCTTATGCTCTTCAGTATTGCATACAGTTCAGATCGAAAACTAGGGTGCAAATAACAACAAAACACATGGAAAACACATCACACATGCTTCCCAATTTGTAACATAGAGAAAACATGGTTTAATTGCATACCACAATGTCACATAGATAACACTGCGGAACCACACTGTCGCCATTGTAGAGAGTGAGCAACATAGGATCACACTTCACCATAGTAAACAATATCGACTGTGGGATCGGGAATGCAAACGCGTGAGTGAATGACTCCTCCATGAATTATCAATGATCAGAATGGACAACAAAGTTTAGGTGAAGCTGGATGATGTACTAGGAACACATTCATGTGGTTTTACTTGCTGCAGAAGCAAAAATATGGGTTCTGCAGATTGTCAACTTGCAGGCTTCCTCAGTCAAGCAATTAGAATGCCATGCCTTACTCTTCCCAAGGAATTAACTACCTCATCCAACTTTTTGAAGAAATTAATTATTGAGGAAAGAGGATAAATGGTAGCCGAGGGTTTCATGGGTTTCCCCATTGACATCTTGTCACACCTTATTGTTTCAAGGGGTTTGAATAACTCCCCACCCTATCCCTTGTGGAATCATTCCCCCATCTCTTTCACATCGAAGTTCCATAGCTAGCTGTGGTATTTATTAAATTTTTCATTTACATGATATTCCAAAAACATGTTGTACATGACCAACACAATAACCATAGGCATCAACCTTGATCACCTATACACAAACACCCAATCAATGTTAAGGCTTGGCCTTGAGCTTCTTTCCATGATTCAAAATGCAATATATACATCATGTATAATTCAATACCATGGGGTCGAAACCGGGGTATTACATCCCCCTCCTCCTTACAATAGCATTGTCCTTAGTGATTTATAAAATTGAACAAAAATGGATGATCCAATAACATGGCATCCTCCATCTCCCACGTAGCCTCTTTAGGATTGTAGTGCTCCCATTGCACCTTCACCTGTCCAATGACTTGATTCAAGAGCATTGTGACCTTCCTATTGAGGATGCACAATGGCTCGGTTTGGAACTCTCCCTCAGGTTCCACTTGTATCACATCCCAATTTATCACATGGTTAAGACCATGTACATATTTCTTAAGCAAAGAAACATGAAAAACATTATGATCTCTAGTTATAGCAGGAAATGCAAGTCTTTATGCAATTGGACCTATCCTTTAGAGAACTTCAAAAGGCCCACAGTATCTAGGTGAAAACTTGGTACAACTTCCAAGCTTCAAGGAACTCTTCCTTGCCCTCACTTTGAGGTAAACATGATCCCCAATACTAAACTATATATGCACTTATGCTTGTTTGCATATCTTTTCTGTATGTCCTGGGATGCTTTTAAATTCTGTCTGATCTTTGCAACCTCCTACTCCATCTCCTTGAGAAATTCTGGACCAAGCACAATCCCGTTCACTAGATTGTCCATTTTCACTGGTGTCCTACACATTATTCCATACAAAGATTCATAAGGACTCATCCCTAAGGATGCTTGTTGTCCATTATTATAAGCAAACTCTACCAAGTGTAGATAATCCTCCCACTTGGATGGTTTTTCTATAACAGACATGTGAAGGATGTCTTCAATCACTTGATTCACTCTCTCTATTTGTCCATCAGTTTGAGGATGGTATGTAGTACTGAAGTTCAATTTTGTACCCAAATCTGTAAACAAACCCTTCCAAAAATTTGAAGTGAACATAGGATCCCTGTAAGAGACTTTTGCCTTAGGAAATCCATGCAATCTGAAAATATCCTTCATGAAGATTTTTGCAATGGCATCAGTCTTATAAGTGGACTTGACTGGTTTAAAATGTGTTTCCTTTGTCAACTTTTCCACCACAACCATGATGGAATCATGTTTCCTCCAGGTCATTGGAAATCCTGTAATAAAATCCATCGAAACAACTTCCCATTTCCATTCTGGAACTGGCAAAGGCTGCAACAAACCTGTTGGGTGTTGATGCTCAACCTTCACATGCTGACATTTCATGCACCTTGAAATATACTCAGAAATTTCCTTCTTCATTCCTGGCCAAAAATACTGCTTTCTGGCTATAGCAATTGTTTTCTGATATGGTGACCAAAATATGGAGTTTGATGGATTTCATCCATAACAATTCTCCTCAAATCTGCTACATTTGGAATATAATTTCTGCTTTTATCAGCAAGAAGTCCATCTTCCTCCAATTTATATCCCTTATACCTATTCTCAAGAATTTTATGCTGTAATTTGTCTTTTACCTGCACATACATTTCATCTTCAGCAGCATGATTAACAATCTGCTATCTCAAATATGATTGAAAAATACTAAGAGATGCCACATGCATTTCATGCACCTTCCTGCTGAGTGCGTCAGCCACTTTGTTTTTTTTTTCTTTTATGTGTTTGATTTCAAAATAAAACTCACATAAAAACTCCAACCATCTAGCTTTCCTAGCATTTAGAGTTGGTTGTTCAAACAAATATTTAAGACCACAGTGGTCTGTCCTTAACTCAAACTTTATGCCCATTAAGTAATGCCTCCACATCTTGAGAGCATGTACTATGGTTGCAATTTCTAAATCATGAGTGGCATAGTTCTTCTCATGATACTTTAACTTTATTGACTCATAGCATACCACATGGTTTTCTTGCATAAGAACTCCTCCAAGTCCTTGACCGCATGTATTAGTACACACCACAAAGTCCTTTTTTGGGTTTGGAATTTTCATAATGGGTGCACTCGTGATAATATTCTTCAACTTCCGAAAGGTCTCCTCACATCTTGGTGTTCATTCAAATTTTATTCCCTTCTTTTGCAAAGAAGTGTCTGGATGTGCAACCTTGGATAATCCTTCAATGAATCTCCTGTAGTAACCTGCAAGTCCCATAAAAGATCTTACATCTGTCACATTTCTTGGGGTAGTCCAATTCATAATGGCCTCAATCTTTTCAGGGTGTACAGACATGCCCTTATCTGCGATGATGTGACCCAAATAATGAATCCTATCCTTAGAAAATTCACACTTTCTCAACTTTGCACACAACTTATGCACCCTGAGAAATCACAATGTCAATCTCAGATGTTCTTCATGCTCAACTTCATTCTTGGAATAAATAAGAATGTCATCAAGAAATATAAAAACAAACTTGTCTAAATACTTGTTGAAGATACTATTCATGAGAAACGTAAATGTAGATGGCGCATTGTGAGACCAAATGGTGCCACTACAAAGTCATAATGTCCATACCTTGTTCTGAAGGCTGTCTTGTGAATGCATTCATCCTTGTTTCTTACCTGATGGTAACCATACGTTAAGTCAATATTGTAAAATACCTTTGATACTCTCATTTGATCAAAGAGGTCATCAATCCAAGGTAAAGGATATTTATTCTTCAGAGTGACTTTGTTTAGCTATCTCTAATCAATACACAACCTGAGTGTACCATCTTTATTTTTCACAAACAAAACTGCTACTCCCCAAGGAGACACACTTGTCCTGATATACTTCTTCTCCAACAATTATTACATCTGCATATTCAGCTCTAGCATTTCTGGTGTACTCATCATGTAGTGGGCCTTGGACATTGGTGCTGCTCGTGGTACAAGTTCAATTGTGAAATCAATGTCCCTCTTTGGAGAAAGCCCTGGAATTTCATCAGGAAACAAATCCTTGAATTCTTGCAACACATGAAACTCATCCAACCTAGGAGTTTCATTCTTTGCTTCCAACAACACACGAGATGCATATACTCTACAACCTTTCCTATAGAAATTCTTCAGCTGCATTGCTGAAATATTCCTAACAAAGATCACCTTTGGAATGCCTCCTACAACCCTTAAGTTGCATTCTTCATCTAATCACTCAAAGGTATTGTGTAACAATCAAGATTTACTCTCTTCCCTTCCAACCAATCCATTCCAATGAGAATATCATAAGAATCAATTGGTAGGACATTCAGATCTACATAAGTGACCGATCCATTCATAACCAATGGACAGTTCTCTACCACTTCACTAACCTTCCTCTTAGTCCTAGTGGCTAGCTGAACTAGCCATGATTTGATATGATTTAACTTTTTAAAAGCACAAATATCAACTACTCTAGGAGTAATATAAATGTGAGTAGATCCAGGTCAATTAAAACATAAATAGATTGCTCAGCAATCTTACCTGCAACCTCAGCCACAATTGATTGATGATCTTCCTGGTGGTCCTCTAGTGCTACATAAATCCTAGGGACAATCCTTGTAACTTTCCCCACAGTTTAATCTTCTTTAATGTTATGAGATTTCCTCACATACCCATTCTCAAGTGGACAATCTCTGTGCATATGGGGTCCTCTACATTTCCAACATTGGAGAGGTTCTCTTTTCTGTTGTGGATCTCTTGGGTTTTTCTCCCATCACTCTAGTTGGCTTACTCACAACTTGTGATGGTTGCTTCTGCTGATTCTTGAAGTTAGAAGGTTTGAAACCTTTCTTCCTTTGGTCATACTTCTCATTTCTTTTATCTTTCCAAACCTTATGGATATCAGGTTTTCTTTTTCTTTTCTCATAGCAATACATAGCTTTCCTGATGGCCTTTTCTAGAGTTCTAGGATCATCAAACTCAATCCTATCTCTATATGCTTGAGGGAGCCCACTCATAAAATGGTGTATTTTCACCTTATCATCCTTGAAGTACCTCACATACCTCAACAACTCTAGGAACTTATTTGGATACTCTTCCACGGTTTGCAGTCCCAATATCAACTCATGGAATTCTTTGACCTTGTCATCATAATACCTATCAGAGAGGTATTTCTGCTTGAAATAATTCTTGAATTGCTTCCACAATATATTCCTATCATTGATCTTCCTTGCATGCGTGAGGCGCTCCCACCATATGGATGCTCTTCCATTCAGATTGAAGACGACTACCCTAGCCTTCATATTTCTGGAGTAGTTTCGGACTTGGAAATATTTCTTCATCCCAAGAAGCCAAGCTTCAGATTCTTGACTAGTATTTACCTCACCATTAAAGGTAGGTGTCCTTTCCTTCTTAAATT
The DNA here is from genome assembly GCA_001517045.1 of Pseudotsuga menziesii. NCBI lineage: Eukaryota > Viridiplantae > Streptophyta > Pinopsida > Pinales > Pinaceae > Pseudotsuga > Pseudotsuga menziesii. Next base: position 16,535 of record LPNX010693145.1, read on the forward strand.
CATCACCTGAGCTATCCCTATAGTGCCTCTTTCACATATCTTTGTAAGATGAAGAGCTTGAACCCCCAGTGGATCCTTCAGATTCAGATGACCCGCTAGAAGATCTCTTCCTTCTTTTGACACTGCTTTTTCTTCCCTCTGGATGTTCTGCACAAAGCATAGAGCTCAACCACCTTTGGATGTCTGTCAAACTCTGCAACATGGTTGCAGTCAATGGATGCTTCTCTTCCTGATATTTAATTAGGCTTCTCATGGTGGATGCAATGTTTGGCAGTGTTTCTTGAAATATTCTACCATTAGACTCTGTATCAGCATTCCACACTTGGATGTTTTCCCCCATAGCATATTCCTCATGCTCATAGGGATTGTGTGCATCATACATGCCATAGGTTCTCATGGCTGAGCCAAAAACCCACTTTTTATCAACCTACACTATGACTTTGCAAAAATGTGTTAACATCATTGTTAGTTGCATAGAAATTTTCAGAATTAAAAACCATTTACTTAAAGTCACTGGGCGATCTAGGACCAATGCTGTAACCAACAACTATGTTAGATGTTCAACTTGGCCCATTTAGGCCCTAGTGTTGCAACCGATAACTTCGATACCAATCTTTGATGTCCCCATACCCCAAAATGTGGATAATTTGAAATTTTTTCTTTAAGAACCTTTTTTCTCCATTTTAACATAGGGCATGGGTGTTAACACACTCTTCCACCTTTGTCCTCAGGCTTAGAAACCCCTATAACAGTCATTCCTCCCTTGACAGATCCATTATGCAACTAGAATGGTCTTTTCTGCACTAACCTTTCTCTTTCCACACTTCCGCTTCTGCCTCTCTGACCTTGGAACTCAGGAATTAGAACCTCAAGGTTTCGACGGAGTGAATGGTCCAACTTACACCTTCCTCACTTCTACACTTCCTCCTTCTTCCCTTTTGACCTTGGAACTCAGGAATTAGAACTTTGACAATTTATAGAACAATCATCCAATCTTCCACCTTCTGCACTTCCTCTTTCCACCTTACGACCTCAGAACTCGGAAATCGATACTTTAACATCTGATAGAGCGTTCAGCCAATTTTTCACCTTCTGCACTTCTGCCTTTTGCCTTTCGACTATGAGACTCAGAAATCATAAATTTAACATTTGATGGAGTGTTCATCTAATTTTCCATCTTCCACACTTCCATTTTCTGCCTTCTAACCTCAGAACTCGAAAATCAGAGCTTTCTTCCTTCAATATTTTTGGTTTTTTGATTTTCGCCTTCCACCTTTCCACTTTTTAGATAAGATCAGAGGTCAAAAAATCGACCCTCTGCCTTGTCTTTTCTCCTGTTTCCTGCCTTCCTCCTTCCGCCTTCCATAGGCAGATCTTGGAGTGTGGAAAACACACTTTTTGCTTTGTTCAACTTGATCCGATTTCCGCCTTCCGCCTTCCTCAAGCAAATTCCAAAGGGATGAAACCCTAAGTTAGATGCATTTTGACTCTTTTACCAAGTGAGTCTACCCTCCAAGGACTTAGACATAAATGCGTAAAACATACAAGGCATATACAGAAGTAAAATGCAGGAAAATATGCACAAGTAAAATTCTACGTAGTCATTAATAAGCATTCAACATGAACATAACAATTCATAAGCAAATTCATGGAAGAAATAGCATAACATAGAATACATATCTTTGATGAAAGTGTTGTCCCACAACTAGTTATGTGTTTGTAACATTCCACCCAACCATAGGCCAGTTGTTTTTATCAATCTCTCAACACAACTGCCACCCCTAAGTTTGGCATTATTTACACAAGGAATTAGGGAACATCAGGCTCACACATAGCCAAAACACATCACACACATAGTCAAGCCAACCTTCAATTGGGTTTATTGAACTGTCAAGCCAAGCCAACACCAAGTTGGGTTTATCAGGCTGTAGGATCACAAGCCAAACAATGCTGGGTTTATCACGATTACTCAACCAAGACGACATACAGTTGGGTTTATTAGACATTTTATAGTCAAGCCAACATTCACAATAAGGACTAGCCAAGCCACAGATGGGTTTATCAGGCACTCAACCAAGACATCATTAACATTGGGTTTCTTAGGATGTTCAACCAACTCTCACAATAAGGACAGCTAAGCCACAGATGGGTTTGTCAGGAACTCAGCCAAGCCATCATTCATAGTGTGTTTCTTAGGCTATCCAGCTAAGGGATACACATGGTCAAAACAAAACAAGACACAACCAAGCCATATTCAATTGGGTTAATCAGGATTCTAAGGAAGTGGAAAGGTAGAATGACTAAGCCGGTGGCTCATTTAAGAGACAAGGACACCTCCACAAGGTCCACCAGGCCTGGGATCAACATTACCTACATACCCAACACAAGGAAGCATCCTCTTCTCTGCTACACAGTCCCTTGGGCTATTCCTTCCCTTCTAGTGCTCTTCAAGGCATGCAGTGAATATTTACTAGCCACTCTTACCTTTTAATGAGGTTCCTCTTTGCACTAGGTTTATCAATCCAATTCCTCTTCTCTTTTGCTCCTTGGTCTTACATACAGTCCATACCCAAAACCAGGGTGCAAATCACAACAAAACACAGGGAAAACACAAGACACAGAATTCCCTCTATAACACAGAGAAAATAAGGTTTACTTGCATACCACAATGTCACTTCAATAATGTTGTGGAACCACACTCCTACTAGTCTATACAATGGAAAACATAGGATCATGCTACACCATAGTGAACAAGCTCTACTACGGGATCAGGAATGCACACACGTGAGTGAATGGATCCTCCATGGATCGTCAATTATAAGAATGGAAAACAACTTTTAGGTGAATCCGGATGATGGAATGGGAATGCATTCACATGGTTTTACTTGCTATAGAAGAAATAATATGGTTTCTATAGATTGTCATCTTGTGGGATTTCTCAGACAAGCAATTAGACTACCATGCCTTGTTCTACCCAAGGCATTAATTGCCTCATCCAAATTCTGAAAGAAATTAATGATCGAGGACAGAGGACAAATGGTAGCTGAGGGTTTCATGGGTTTCCCCATTGACATCTAGTCACACCCTATTGGTTCAGGGGGGTTGACTAACTCCCCACCATATCCCTTGCGGAATCATGCTCCCATCTCTTTCACATTGCAGTTCCATAACTAGTTGTGGTATTTATTAAATTGTGCATTTACATGATATTCCAAAAACATGTTGTGCATGACCAACAAAATAACCATAGGCCTCAACCTTGATCATCTATACACAAAAACCCAATCAATGGAAGGGCCTTGGCCTTGAGATTCTTGCCATGATTCAAAATGCAATATATACTTAATGTGCAATTCAATACCATGGGGTCAAAAACGGGGTATTACAAGTTAGAGCTTGAACAATGGATGTTTTAACCTAATCCTTGTTGTTGGATTCCTTACTGAACAAATCCCTTGCATGCTTGACATGATGTATCCATTCATCACATCGCCTTGAATCCTAGTGGCTACAAAATGTTCGACCAATTCTGCAAAGGATGATAAGCTAGGACCACAAACCAAGCAAGAGACTTTCCTCCTAGGTGAAGGACAAATGACCGCATAAACATATTATTATTCTTTAATATCATATTCTCAAGCCAAATCCATAAACCATTCCACATGATGTGCAGAATTATCATGATAACCCTTAAAGGCATGCCAACAAATATTTTCCAACTCATCTGAATATCCTGGAAAGTTTGATAAATCAAGAGGAGAGAAACCTATTTCCATTTCGGCAGTAGTCATATTATCAGGATCTTTAAATTCAAATGGAATGTTGTCTTTGGTTCATTTGCTTGAATCATCTTGTGTTTGGTTGTTTCCCAGTGTTTCTTCCCATATACTATTGATCATGGCCTTTCTTTCCTATTCTTCAATACCGTAATCCCAATCCACGGTGAATGCATCAATGAAATCCCTAAGCGAAGATTTTTTTTTGCGAGGAAAATCATCATACCAATTCGTGACAGTCAAATTGTCTTCTAAGTGAAGAGAGAGAAAAAACAACCTCATTTTGATGTCTTTGTGTATGATGTTTCTTACCCATAGGAATTGCATGAAAGCCTACACATGTGTTGCTGCATGGTACTTGTACTATTGGAATAATGGGAAAAGTTCCTTCCCACCATATCGAATGGCATACTTTTTTCAAAATCCCAGAATGCGCAAAAAATCCAATATATATATCCACAAATTGTAATTAGATGCCATCTCATTAGGATTCCTAGTCTTTGAAGATCACTTCTTTATTTTTATTTGGTTGGAGTAGCCAAGAGAGACCTACCATGTTAGTTAAAAAAATCTCACCAAAGTACTAAGTTAATATTTTAAAATTATTAATTACCTTTTAAATATTTAAAATTTAATGATTCTATTTTGTGATTGGTTAAAATTTTTGAAATGACAATAACCCCCCCACCCTCTCTACATAGAAAAAAAAATGAATGACACTTGGTGTGAAATATATATCAAGTTTATGATACATAAAAACATCAATAATAAGAAATACATGCACATGAAGGGCATATCCAAAACTAAAGTGTGTATCCAAAATGAGTAATCCTTTGTCATGAGATGAATATGAAATTTAATCATCTCACATGAGATCTAACATGCTTGGTTATCCAAATTGAGTAATCATGTGACATAAGATCTAATATGAAATTTACAAGGCATATGCATATTACAAACTTCACTTAAATTTGCTAGTTTGATTTTTGTAGTGACAGATATCTAAATTAGTTAAGCTATATGTGCATATATGCATTTTTTCGCATTTTTCATAGGTTTGGGTCGTTGTGCCACCTAGAAGCTCTCTTTTGGTTATCAAGACTAGACATCTCAATTTCGACTCACTCTCAAAGCTTTTCAACTGGTGTTCTCTTGAGTATTTGAAGTCTTTTTGTATTATTTTTCTTTCCTTGATTGCTTTCTTTGAGGATTGTTGTGCTCATATGGTTGTTGTGTTTTGTAGATAAATATGGTAGATAATGGTGAATTTACCTTTTCCATTAGGAAATTTGTTGGCATCCCAGATGCAAAAGAGGCAGAATGGCATCTATCTAGATGTTACTACTTTTCCTGTGAAGGTATAGATTCTATGAATCTTGCAACATGACCATTTGAAGGGGATAATTGCTTTCAAATTGTATAAAAAAAAATGTCTAGCTAGTATTGAAGGTGCTACACATAATACAATCTATATTTCACTTGGTTTTGATTCAACCACAACATAAATATAATCTCGATCTCATGCAATAGGTACATAGTCATCCACATTATTACCATCTTATCCTTCAATCTCTCAATATTGAACTTTTGTTGTTTAAGTCATTCATTCAAAATTCATACTCATACTCTCAGTTTTGGCTTTCATTTAAAAGAATAAGAAAAGCTAGGTTATCTATATACAAATGTTGCAGGGGTGAGTTTGAAGGATGATGATGATGATTCATCATCGTCTATGTCATACTCCTCTTGGGTAAAACGTAGACGGAGTGAGAAAGAGTTGCGATGGTTAAATTCATTTACAGTGCATTAAGAAAATTTCTTTTTTTTTACTTGTGGGGCTACAACACAGTTCCTTTAGAAACCCTACCTTTTGCTTCGACCAAAATAATTGCGATCAAAAATCCTGCGATGGATATTTACTACGACGAATATTTTTACTGCGGCGGACAAGTCTGCGACAGACTTCTGTGTGCAGTAGACTTCACTTTTGGTTGAGACACTTTTTATGGACTTTTAACATGACACACTTTTATCGTGACAGGAACCCACTTTATTTTGTTGAGATTTTACCGTGACAAGATTTACCCGCGGCGCATTTTTGGTTGTGACCAACTCCTAGTTCAACCGAATCATTTTTAGTTGAACTTTATAAAAAGAGATTTCTTAGTCTAAAGACTTATAATATGAAAAACAGTTTTCACCTACCTGTAACTTGGGATAAACCTCAACACAACTATATTGAGACAAGCTCACAATATCATATAACTGAAATATTAAGGCTTCTGTCGAGCACACTGTGGTAAAAAATCAAACTTTCACATGGTGAAATATTTGTGGATTCTTTGTGTTCACTTAAGTAATTCTGGAGAATATGTGCGGCATAAATAAGACATGCAATCAACCATAAACTATGGAATTATATATTGTCGCAAAACAACAAAAGAACTATACCTGCAATTACAAAATTGGAAATTTACAAGGATGTTTCACCTTTTACAGAGATTTGGCTCTCAACACTTTCCAAACACATGAGCTTGAGCTCTCGAACTCTTCTGAGAGTTTTCTTCTTCTCCTTTTCTTCTTACTTTGTTCTTCTCTTTGTTCCGCGCACAGGTTCTTCTCATTGCTTTTCATTTTTCATCTTCTTCATATACAAAGAGTAATAAATTTCTACCTAAAAACTTAACTTCATAAATTCAATCACCTGCTTAAATATGGAGAGACGTGAACTCTTCATCTTGACAGACTGTTTGACAACATTGTAATTCTACAGGCTCTGAAAGAGTGAGCTAAGATGATAGGTAGATCAATGAGTAATTGGTATTTCCAACACCCCCCCTTAATTATGAGTAGATGGGGATTTTTAAACAAAATTTTACAAAATGAATAAGAGCTTAAACTTGGTATGCTCATGAGAGAATTCACTAAGTAGAACTTGTCAATCCTAAATAATTTTTCAGATATTGGAATGTATCACTTGCCAATGAATTTGTAAATATGTTTGGAGGCTGATCTTCAGACCTGAAAAATTCTAAACAAATCTCTTTGTTGTTCATCAATTCTCTTATGAAATGATACCTTGTGTCGATGTGTATGGTTCTCTTGTGGAACACATGGTTCTTTAACAATGTAATGGATGGACTATTGTTGTAGAAAACAGTTGTTGGTTCATGTTGGTTCTTGTTGGTTTTGTGACATGTATTTTCAAATTCTCTGCATCCAAATGGCTTGACATGGAGTGATTGTAGCTGTGAAATACTTTGCTTCTGCTGAAGACAGATTTACAATGGGTTGTTTCTTTGAAGCCCATGACACAAAACCTATACCAAAATAAAATGCGTATTCATATGTAACTTTCCTATCATCTATGATACCTCCATTGTTGTTGTCAGTGAATCCTATGAGTTTGAAATTTTCTGAGGTTGAATACATAATTCCAAGATCATTTGTGCCACTTACATACCTCAGAATTCTCTTATCTACTTGCCGATGAGATTTGTTTGGTGACTCCATCAATCTTGAGATCAAACTTACTCCATACATGACGTCTGGTCTTGTTGCAGTTAAATACATAAGGCTACCAACAAGCCTTTTAAACAATGCAGGATCTACGGTTGATCCATCATCATCCTTGCTAAATTTTAAACCTGTAATTACTAGTGTTGGGGATGTATTGAAATTATAAATATTGAATGTTTTCAAAATTGCACTTGCATACTTTCCCTATGATATAAAAATACCACTTTCATATTGTAGGACTTCAATTCCCAGAAAAAAAACTTCATAAGCCCCAAATCAGTCATTTCAAATTCACTTTCTATGACTGTTTTAAAATCCTTTATTCGGAAATCACCAGTGAATATTAAATCATCTACATACAAGCATACAATTAACATGTTACCTCGCTCATCAACTTTGGTGTACAACATCGGTTCACTTTCACTTCTATGAAATCCATTTTGGGTGAGATAGGAATAAATGCGATTGTACCAAGCTCTCAAAGATTACTTCAAACCATAGAGTTTTTTTTTCAGCCTATATACTTTGTGCTCTTCTCCTAGAACTTCATAGCTTTGTGGTAGTTCCACACACTTCCTCCTCCATATAGCCATTTAAAAATGCCGATTTAACATTCATTTGATAAACATGCCATTTATTTTGTGCAGCAATGGGCAGAAGTGTTCTTACTGTATACATGCATGCGACAGGTGCAAATGTTTCATTGAAGTCTATGTCGGACTATCGTGTGAAACCTCTTGTGACCATTTTTGCCTTATTCTTCTACACATTCCCATCAACATCTTGCTTGGTGTTGTAAATCCATTTGATGTTGATTACATCGTTATCTTTTGGTACATCTACTAACTCCCATGTTTGGTTCTTCTCAATGCATTCTATATCTTCATCCCTGAATTGTGCCCATACTTCTTCAACATCTTCCTCAAATGTTAGAGAATCATCTATTTGAGAAAATAATGAAAAGAGAGAGAATGAATTTGGTGTACCATCTTCATATATTCACGTAGACTTCTTGTCTTGATTGGATATGTTGATGTTGACGTTGATGAACAACTTGATGGAGTTTGTTGACTTCTTGGTGTGCTTATCGGCATAGCTTGAGCTGCAACTTGTGTCAACATTCCTTGTCTTGAACCATGTTCTAGTGTCCTGGGAGTCGACGGTGCTGCGACATTTTGACTTACATGTGGTGTTTGAACCACTTCCTCCACCATGTCATCATGCTCAACATTCGACACAATCTTGAGATTCCTCTCAATGGTTCCATCCCATGATTCATTCTTGACAAATTAAACATCGTGACTAATGATTAATTTCCTTGTGACAAGATCATACAACTTGTATGCTTTTGTGTCTTTAAAGTAACCGAGGAAAATGATTTTGTTTGTTTCTTGTCTAGTTTCTTTCTCAGCTCACCTGGAGCATGAGTATATGTGACACAACCAAAAACCTTTAAATGGGAAACACTGTGATTCATACATGTCCATGCTTCTTGAGAGGATTTGTTCTTCATGCTCTTTGTTGGACATTGGTTCATAATATATACAAAAGTTGTGACTGCTTCAGCCCAATATTAATTTGGCAAATTCTTGGCTGCCATCATGTAGTGCGCCATCTCCATAATCGTTATGTTCTCTCTCTGTGACTCCATTATTCTGAGGTGTATACCATGCAGTGAATTGCTTGTGTATGCCACGGGTCTTGTAGAAATATAGGAATCAATTTGAGACATATTCACCATTTCTGCCCTTAATATTATGATCCAGCATCCACTCTGGTTCTCCACGAGTGCCTTGAACTACTAAAAACAACTAAATGCATCAGATTTATTTTTTAGAATATATACCCATGTATTTTTTTTGAAGTCATCAATAAAAGTAAGAAAATAATTACATCCTCCCATGGATGGTGTCTGCATTGGGCCACAAATATCAGAGTGCACAATATCAAGTGGTGTGTGTGATCTGTATGCTTTTTTGAATATAAAAGTCTCTCTATGTTTTTTTTCCAAAAATGAAACCTTCACAAACTCTCTCGGGTTTGTTGGCCAATGGCAATTATTTCACCATATTCTTCATGTACAGTAGCTTCAAACAACCAAAATTAAGATGTCCAAATATGAAATGACATAGCCAAGACTCATCCTAAACCTCTGACTGAAATGTTGTTTGAATTTTAGCATTGCCCTTTTCTTTCTTGTCGCGGTGCTTTTTTGCTTCCTTGCTTTCTTCCTTGAATGCAACTCTCGAGTTTTCCTTTCTGTTGAGGCCTAGAAAATCATAGATAACAATAGTTAGGGATTCTCCCCAGTAAACGTTCCCAACTAGCCCATTATTGTTTGGTATGGGGAATCCTTCCGGTTTACGGTCCGACTACCGTAGGTCAAGTAACAAAAATAAAAGGTTTTATCGGTTAGGGTCCGGTCCACCGTGTATGTTTTAGTATTTTTTTATTAAGTATGAGATGCAAGTGCCTATCTAAGAATGCAGATTGACAAAGAATACAAGGAGCGGTCACAATGTGATGCGCAAGTTCTTACCTCTCGTCTTAACTCTCTCGCATCTAAATCACACACAGCAAGAAAAACTAAAACTAACTATCTAACATATCCCTAGGGAGCAAGATTATTATTCATCAATGAGTAATGTATTTTGTGCATGCATTAAGAAAAATCACAGATAGTTGTTACTTATTTCAAAACACATGAACATTTATAGATATATGAACAACATTCATTACTCACAATGGAAATTTCATAGAATAAACTAGAGCACATTCATAACAAGAACATAGGTTCAAAGAGTTAGAACGATCTCACAGTTAATGGATAACAACTGAAAATGAAATAGTTCACATTCAACAAATCCACATCACAACATTTGAAACCTTCCACAAATCTTTCTCCAACATGAAACTTGTAATTTCTTTATGCAAAAGGAAATAGTTCTTCTTACATCATACTCTCACAAATCTATATGGGAAAAATTCCTATCTCTATCTAACTCTCCTATACTTATACTACAAGCAAAACTCTTGGACTACCCTTCGGTGACCTTTGGGCTCCCCCAAACCGTTCAGTCCCATCATTTTGTGTTTTAGTGAGTGCTCATGATTTATACAATACGTTACATTTCGGATTAAAAAATTGAGAGTACATTATAAAAAGGAACCAGCTTGGTAACTGATTAACTTTTCCCAAGCCTGGGCCTCTGCTACTATTTATCTTTTTGAGATCTCAGACCCTTACTTTCTGCTTCTCTTTCTTCATTTCTGCTTCTTCATTTTCTTTCTCTTCCTTTCTTGCTGCCTCCTTTCTTCTGCTTTGTCTTCTAGCAGAAATCACCCTATCATGAATAACCAATTCATGGATCGCTTAGCGTTTGACAAAGTAACACAAACTGATCATACATCTTGTAAAATGAACTATCAAAAATATTGATGTATGAAGAGAAAAATGATAATGCAAAGAAAATCCTGCACTTCGTATCTTGAACCCCACTAAATCCACTGTCCAAACTGAAATCACAAGTCCAAAAAACAAACTCCTTATCTCAAGCTCGGCCATCCCTGGACCAATACGACATCCTCTGATGGTGGCACGAAATATGACAAAGTAACCGCCATCAAAATAAAGTAACAACACATGAGAAAGTCAAGAAAACCCTCACCGGTGGGAAACATACTAAGCATCGGGTGAAAACAACACTCTCATTGCCGAGCGAAAAAAAACTACAAGTCGGATGGTTAGTGCATTAAGGAGCCGCAATGGTGGAAGACATAAGGACTACGGCTTCCATGAAAATAGGACATCATCGGAGATTGGAAGAATGGTGAACCAACTAGAAATGCATCGACAGATAAATCAACTAAGCATCGGAAAGATAGTGTGCTATTCACCCGCAATGGCGGGAAAAAAACAGACTACGGCTTCCACTTTCAAATGAAAAACCACGGCGATCGGAAGTCTCAATGACTAAATGTCGGTGATGATGAGCTCAATGCCGCCGCCGTGTTGGTGACTAAAAATACTAGCCCTCCGATCAATAGTCAAAAACATTTTCGCTAGCGCAAAGAAAATAAAATTAAAACAATAAAACTGCATCATCGGAACATAAAAGAGCTATCCGTCGGAACATTCATTGTTTAGATTTCACAACGGTGACTCCGTAAGGACTACGGCCTTGATGTACTGTACAAAATATTTTCGACAACGATATATGAAAACATTTACAAATTAAAACTTCAAGTTCCAAAGTCAAAAGTATTAGCTAAACAAAGGCTTTTTAGATCATTCAACCTTAGAAACGAAAGAAAACAGTTTACCTCGAATCAAACTCAAAAAATCAAAATTGTAGTAGAGGGACAACCGAGTTCAGGAATCCAAATAAAACTAGGCAAGATAAAATCAACAAGGAGGGTCCAAAATTTTTAAAAATTTGGGAAAAACAGTTACAGCTGCAGCAATTGGCGACTATCTGGTGAACCCAGATCTTTGAAAAAATTCTTCTTTGAGCAACAACCTGTTTTGACAATAAAGACTAGCATGCCGAATTCCTCTAGATGTCTGGATTTTCCAAATGACAAATGTATGTACTTTAATCATTGATGTTAGTCCAATTTAGGGATAATGGGAACCAAGATTTAAAAGTCCAGATAACTCTCATGAGGCCAGGAATATGAATTTGATTTTTACCTCTGTCTTCAGGTAGCTTCCAGCTTGGACACCACATGATTGTAACATATGGTAAACATAAATATTCATTTGTTCCTCATTCCCATGCAATTTTGCACTTTTTGTGCTTTAGGACTTCTATCTTTTCTTTTGAGTCCTCCTGCATGCCTTTGTTTCTGAATTTTTATTCAGGATCCTCTTTCCATAGTGTCCTTTTGTGTGAGAGATGTATTTAATTTTGAGCTCACGGACGGAGAATAACTTTTGGAAATTTTGTACTCATATGGTTTAGTACTTTGTTTTGATAGATATTTCTTTCTTAGGAGTTTTTTTACTCTTATTTTCCTTTTGGATTTCAAATCTTTGGCATGGGATCATTTATATATAATATACTATTTACCCTGATTCCTTTCCATGGGTCTTTTGTTGTCACTTCCTAGGACATTTTTAAATGTGATATGGATGGAGCCTCGAAATAGTATTCCAGGCCTTTTGATCTTGAGCTATTTTACAAGGATTAGGTAGGACTTCAATGTGTTCATAGCCATTTAGGAAAAACTGCTAACAAGAAGAAATTCTTTCAGATAACTCAATATTACACAGTCTTACAACCAAAGATTTTAGTTAATCCAGAATTCTGATGCTCTCCATGCAACCAAAGTTTGATTCTTTTATTGAAATCAATAAAAAGCAAACAGAAATGAAGTAAATAAAAAAACAAACAGCCAAATCAATTTATTTATGTACAAAAAATAAAAACAAAAATTAGGAAAAATAAGGTTTGAGAACTAAACCATTAACTGGTAAGTTCTCTTCCCACCCCTGTAAATATTGCAATTTGTAGGTTGAGGGGCCAAGTTTTGCTGCAATCTGAAAAGGGCCTACCCATAGTTGTTGAAAGTTCATGTGCTTCCCCTTTTCGTCATGCGGGTGATCCCACTTAAGAACCAGGTCTCCCACTTAAAATTCCTTTTTTCCAGCTTTATGTTTATCAAACCACCTTTTCACTACTTCCTGCTGATGCTTAAAACGTTCTTTGGCCCTGGATCTAGACTCTTCCTCCTTCAAAAGATTATAGATTCTAATTTGCAGGATTTCGTTATCTGCGCCTCTAGACTCTTGAGCTATTATGGAAGATGGTAGCATAATGTTAGGAGGTAGGATGGCTTCTTTTCCATAAACAAGGGTATACGGTGACACTCCTAAGGAATTTTTTGGTGTGATCCTATCAGCCCAAAGAGGATTTGGTAATGCTAAATGCCAACTTCTTTGTTTTCTATCACAGTCTTTTTGAAGATCCTAATCAGATTCTTGTTGGTAGATTTTGCCAAACTAGTTCCTTGTGGATAATAGTTTGCAGAATAATGCAACTTGATTCCTCTTTCATGAGAAAAAGAAGTTAATATAATAGAAGAAAAATAAGTAGCTTATCAAAGAACAGGGAAATTGGAACCCCAAACCTGGTCATAATATGATCTTGCAAGAAGTCCATGACTGCATCTTCATTCACTTTACGTAACGGAATTGCCTCGACCCATCTAGTGAAGTATTCAGTTGCTGTCAAGATGTATTTGTGTTGCAAAGGAAGAATTTGGTTTTATTTCTCCAATGATATAAATCCCCCATTGCTCAAAAGGATATGTTATCATCATAGGCTTCAATGGTCCTACTGCTTTGGCTTGTCTTCCTCCACATCTCTGGAAGATATCACACTTTGTTACATGGGCATGCACATCCTTAAATAGTGTGGGCCAATAGCATCCGGCTCTGAGAATCTTGTGGGCTATTGTATCTCCAGAAAAATGACCTCTATCAAGCCCATAATGTAACTCTGTTATGACCTTTTTTGCCTCTTATTTCTCTAAGCATCTAAGAAGGACTCCATCATAATTCTTCCTAAATAAAATTCCATCAATGATCTGATATGCATCTGATTTAAGGCGCAACTCTCTTCGCTGTTTGGCATTCCAATGTTCTGGCAACAATCCTTCCTGAAGGTAATGAACAAGGTCTCGGTACTAGGAAACTGGAGTTGTGAAAAGAGGACATAAATCCATTATATGTAATTCAGCTTCATTTTCCCAATCATTTTCTTCATTGTTTTTACCTTCAGCCATTAATTTGCACAGTCCTTCTCCTTTAACTATGAACGCTGGTTTGAATTTGAGGTCATATTCTTATAAATATGTTACCCAATTGCCTCTTCTTTCTCCTAATTCTTTTTGTACGAAAAGAGACCTTAAAGCTTGGTGTGGAACTATTACCTTCGTCTAGTTCTTAAGTATGTACGACCTAAATTGTTTTATCACTTTGAAGACTGTGTAAGCTTGTTTATCCATAGCTGGTTAATTCAATTCAACCCCTTGTAGACTAGTGCTCATAAATGATATGGGGTACTCATCTCCCCCATCTTCCTTCTGAGTAAGCACCGCTGTTAATGAATCGTCAGATGTGAAAGTGTACAAAATAAAATCCTTCTCAAAATTTGGACTTTGAGAGAGGGTGCATGAGCAATAGATGTATTTATTTTACTAAATGCATTCTTCTCTACATTAGTCCACTTGAATTGTACACGTTGTTTCACCATTTGCTGCAAAGGTTTAGCAATTTGAGCGAAATCTGGCACAAACCTTCGCACAAAATTTATTGTCCCTATGAATGATTGCATACCTTTTTTGTTATGGGGTAAAGGGATCTATTCAATAGATTTGATCCTTTCTGGGTCTATGGAGATCCCCTTTTTAGAAACCACATGACCCAGTAGCTTTCCTTCTATAACAACAAACACACATTTCCTTGGATTCAGTGAGATGCCGTATTTTCGACAACGCTCAAAAATTTGTTTTAGATGGAATGTGTTTTCTTCTCTCTTCTTTGAAAATATCGTGACATTGTCGAGATACACTATGACACTACGGCCAATTAGACAGTGGAAAGCTATATCCATAGCCCTCTGGAAAGTAGCTCTAGCGTTGATGAGTCCAAAGGGCATCCTTCTGTAAGAAAAAGTTCCCCATTTTGTTTGGAATGTAGTTTTAAGTTTGTCTTCTTTAGCTACTAACACTTGATTGTAGCCATAGAATCCATCTAATAACGAAAATAACTCAGAACATGAAACCATCTACAATATCTATTCCATGGGTGGGACTGTATAGTTGTCTTTGTCTGAAGCACGATTTAGGTTTCTGAAATCCACACATAGCCTGATTTCTCCATATTTCTTCCTTACTGGTACCAAATTTGAAACCCATTCCGAGTGTCTGACTTTGAATATAATTTTGGCATCCAATAATTTTTTTCACTTCACTCTGAATTAAAGGCTCCAATTTTGGATGCATCTTCCTCAAAGGTTGTTGATAAGGCTTGACTCCATATCTAATAGGGATGATGTGTTGTATAATCTTGGTGTCATATGTTTTAAGCTCTTCATATGTCCAGGAAAATACATCTTTGTACTATTTTAACAAACTAATGAACTTATTTCTTTTACCCGGGGAGCAGCACTCTCCCAAATTTACATATTTGGGTTTAACTTCAGATCCCAAATTTATCAGCTCGACTTGCAAAGATGAGCTATGAGTCTTGACATTTGCTGGTCTTCTGAATTTACTGTCTAAATCAAACATCCACTCTAAGGTCCTGACCCCTTTAGGAATGAAGTTGTCGAATTTTAACTCAGCTTGGTGTTCTTCGTCATCGATAATTGCCCCTTTGAAAGTTTCACCATTCATCAAACATTCCAAGATTTGTTGATCATCATCAAAAACTCGTAGATTAGTAATCATGTCTGGAACTGAAGGCCTGAAAAGTAATTCAATAGAACACTTGTTATTTGTAGGTACAAGCCTTGTAGCTGAGGTAGCTAACAAGTTAGCTGCTGCATTCTTAAGTCTAGGAATGGATACAATATTAAAGGCATAAAAATTTGTCAGCAAATCCCACACTTCATTCTGATAAGCTTTTAAATGAGGTGAGATACAATGTATTTGTTTTCAAATTTGCTTTACAATTATTTTAGAATCCCCATACACTTTCATATTTTCTACTTTTAACTCAATTGCTTTTCTTAGTCCCTGAACTAATGCTTCATATTCGGCTGTGTTATTGGTACATTCAAACTCTAATCTACATGAAAGAAAATGTTTATTTTTCTTTGGATTAATTAGGACACAGCCAGCTCCTGATACTTC
Source organism: Pseudotsuga menziesii (assembly GCA_001517045.1). Lineage (NCBI taxonomy): Eukaryota > Viridiplantae > Streptophyta > Pinopsida > Pinales > Pinaceae > Pseudotsuga > Pseudotsuga menziesii. The sequence goes on from LPNX010693145.1 coordinate 32,692, forward strand.
CAAATTTTTAGATCCATAAAAAAAAAGTGTCCAAAAACTATCTACTTCTATTGTACTTGAATCAACAACTACATCTGAAACTAAGTCTACTATTTTATAGTCAAAATTCATCAGCCCGTGAAAACCGAAGGAGATCGGACTGTGTGTCTAGTGTACCGCTGGCTTCTTCCGCTTGGTAGTTTCCCGGTTCTAGTTCAATGAAGTAATTCCCCAATATAGAATTCATTGGTTCATTCTTACCCTCCAACTGAGTAACATAGTGATTCATGTGGGGCTCTCTTAATACGTTAATTTGATTGGGGCTTCCCTTATAAGGCAACCACAAATGTGACCAATCTGAGGAAAAATATCCATTTAACTTTGTTGACCAATCTCGACTCAAAACAAGTCCATAAGCTTCAGGTATGTCCTCTACTACAATATCGATGAACTGACATACCTTTTCATTTGAAGATAATCGAATCAGAACATCCTCCATTTCCCCAATTACCTTCACATTTGTTTTGTCCAACTGAATAACCTGCCAGGTAGATGGTTTAGGTTGTCTGTTTATCTTTTTGTAGACTAAAAGTGGCATAACATTGACTGATTCCCTTGATTCTACTAAATAGTTGTGCACGTTATGGTTGAAAAATTCAAAATTCAGGAGAAATGGTGGGGTTTTGCATTTAGGCTTACCTCCCACACTTGCTTTACCAATTTCTTCTTCTTCAGGTTGATTGTCAGTGGGAAGCTTTTCTTTAGGTATTTCAAGTGCTTTTAACAATTTTTCTTTCTGCTGAAGCACATTATACATTTCAAATAGTGAGATATTTTCCTTAGACCTCTTAATATCTTCCACAATATCATACTCCATCTTATGTTATTTGATATTCTTTTTTACATCATCAGTCTTCTCCTCAATGGGCTTAACAGGGAGGTTGATTTGCTTTGTATCCTAACTTGTAATGGTGAATTCAAGTATTTTATCAGCCGTGGTGTTCTTCTGAATTTTCTTTACATTCTCTTGAAGTCTCTTAATTTTTGGGATTACTGATTTGTCTTTATTTAACAAACCTTGACTTCTTGTTGTCACATTTGTTTCTACTGTTTCTTCCTCTTTTGTATCAAAAAGTGAGATGCAGTCCCATAAAACCAAAGCATCATCCTCTTGTTTTTCTGTGGATTTATTACCCTTTTCTTCCTCATCGTAAGCTTCTATTAGTTTAGAGTCCAATAGCTGATTCATTACTAATGTCATTGAATTTATCCATTGAGGGAAATTTTTTTCAGAATGGGGCTGTTGATGAAAGGTGAAAAAGTTATCCATACCCACATCTGTTAAGTTCATTGATGCAGGACTATGTGGAGGAGGTTTAGATTGAGTGTTGTCTTCTTTCCTTTTATAGTAAGGCTTATAAGATTTCTGAGCTTCCTTTTCCTTTTCCAAATCTATTATTATGTTAGATAGTTTCTGCATCATTTTCAACATTCCCTCAAAGTCATGTGACTGCTCCTCCTTAGGCTTAGTAAATAATAAGGCTTTCTTACCAAAATTTTTTCTCTCGACTGCTCAGGATAGTATTCTATGCTCTCTCTTTCAGCTTCTACTCTCTCAGCTTTTTCATAAGTTTATGATAACGTAGGTTTGACTTTCATCTTGGAAAACATGGCCAAGTCAGGCCCTAAAGCTGAAGTATAGTATTCGATCAGAACCTTATGTTGCCTGGAAATTCGTAGGAAGCAACAGCAAGGGATTCTACCCAGTCAACGTTCCCAACTAGCCCATGACTGTTTGGTGTAGGGAATCCGTCCGGTTTTCGGTCTGGCTACCGTAGGTCAAAGTAACAAAAAACAAAAGGTTTTACTAGTTGCGGCTCGGTCCACCGTGTATATTTTTTGTATTTTTGACTTAATGTATGAGATGCACGTGCCTAACTAAATGCAGGGTGATAAGTATGCAGGGAGTAGTCACAACGTGATGCGTAGGTTCTTACCTCTCATCTTAGCACTCACAAGCATCTAAATCACATACAACAAGAAATTAAAACTAACTACCTAACCTATCCCTAGGGAGCAGGATTATCATTCATTGGTGAGTAATATATTTTTTGTACATGCATAATCAAAGGTTACAGATAACTAATACTTCTTTCAAGACACATGAACAATTACAGATATTTGAACAACTAGATAGCCGATTGTTTATGAACAACATTCATTACTCACAGTGGAAAACATCACAAAATATACTGAAGAACATTTAAACAAGAACATAGGTTCAGGAAGTTAAAACACTCTCACAGTTAATGAAAAATAGTTGAAAACGAAATAGTTCCCCTTCAACATTGCTCATTTAATCACATTGATACATTCCACATTACGCTTTCTCCAACAGGAAAAAGTTGCAGTTTCTGATTGTAAAATGAAATAGTTCCTCTTACAAGCAAATTGTTTACAAGTTTCTCCAGCGAAAAAGTCCCTTCTAAGTTCTACTTTCAAATATTTAAACTACCACCGCCGACTGGTTGGGCTGCCCCCCCCAAACGTATGACCTTCCGGTCCTTCAAAAAGCTTCATCTTCCCATTTTATTTTCTGTGCGCCTTCATGATCTGATGAGTAACTGATAGATATTTTTGGGTCTGTGCCTTTGTCTCCATTCACTTTGTCTTTTCCTTCATTTGTCCTGTTTGCAATCCTGAGGTTTCAGCTCTGCTTTTACCAAATTACCAATCTCCCTTCGCGCTGCAGTAGTTTGACCATTCTCCAAAAACCACCTGCAATCAAACGATGTGCATCATTGATCGGGATTGCATTCTAAAAAAATGTCAGATTAAACCAACTAATGGCTAATCCACAAGAAATGGCTCGGTGCGCCACTGTCTCGTCCACCTACGGGCTCGGGAGAAAACATCAACGCCGGGAGACGGAAAAGTTAAGACCTGAGCTGCAGGCGGGAAAAGGAAAAAAACCAATCAGAAGTCGGAAGGACTTTGACATCGGAAGCTGAGAGCTTCGTACAGCCGTAACGACGAGAAGAAAAAGACTATGGATACGCGACCTGCGGGCGGGAAAACTCTCAATCAGAAGTCGAAAGATATTTACATCGAAAGCTAAATGAATTTCCCAACCGCAATGACAGAAAAGGAAAGGTTAAGGATACGCGACCCGTGGGCGGGAAAACTCTCCATCGGAAGTCAGAAGGTTTTACACTTCAGAAGCTTAATCACTTTTGGAGCCACAATGCCGGAAGAAGAAAAAGTTACGAGAAAGCGACTAAAATACTGACGCGTCAGCTGGTGGAGCGTTTTAGACTTCAGGTGCTTAGTCAATTTGGGAGACGCAACGACAGAAGAAGAAAGGTTATAGCCATGCGACACATATCAGAGGGCGGAGTGCTTTACTTCGGAGGCTTAACTACTTTGAGAGCCATAACGACGGAAGCAAACCAAAACAACAACCTCTGATCTAAGTGACGAAAACTTCAAACCTGGAAGCGATTGAACTGTTTCACCTCTGAAACAGCGTTTTGCAAATTACAAAAAACTTGATCCACGTTAAACTCAGCAAAAACAAACTTTAAAAACTGAGATTTACAATAATTCCACACACGAGCGAAAATTAAGCCAGATTATTATAATCATCAAACCTATCCAAACTTAAAGCACGACCAAAAGGTTCAAGGATCCAAACAATAAAAAAAAACAATGCTAAATCATGAGGAGGGGACCAAAATTTAAGAAATTTGGGGAAACAGTTGCAGCTGCAACAATTGGCGACTACCTGGTGAACCTAGACCTATGGACAATTTCTTCCTTGGATAACAGACTGTTTGATAATAAAACCACCATGTTGAATTCTTCTAGATATATGGATCTCCCAAAAGGCAATATATGTACTTTTAAACATTGAGGGTAGTCCAATTTAGGAAAATGGAAACCAAGATTTTAAAGTCAAGATAACATTTTTACCTCTATCTTTGGGTAGCTTCCAGCTTGGACACCACAGGATAGTAATATCTGGTAAATAGAAATATTCATTTGTTCCTCATTCCCATGCCATTTTGCACTTTTTTGCGCTTTTGGACTTTTGTCCTTTGAGTCCTCCTCATGCCTTTCTTTCTGAATTTTTATTCAGGCTCCTCTATCCATAGTGTCCTTTTGTGTGAGAGATGTGTTTAATTTTCAGCTCACAGACAAAGAGGAACTTTTGGCAATTTTATACTCATATGATTTAGTACTTTGTTCTGATATACATTGATTTCTTAGGAGTTTTGACTCTTCTTAGCCTTTTGGCTTTCAATTCTTGGCATGGGATCATTTATATATAATATACTGTTTACCCTGCTTCCTTTCCATGGGTCTTTTGCTGTCACCCCTAGGATAGTTTTAAGTGTGAGATGGGTGGAGCCTCGAAATAGTATTCCAGACCTTTTGATCTTGAGTTACTTTACAGGGATTAAGCATGACTTCAATGTGTTGATAGCCATTTGGGAAAACTGCTAATCTAGAAGAAACTCTATCAGATAAAACTATAATACACGGTCTTATAATCAAGGATTTTAGTTGGTCCAGAATTCTAATGCTCTCCATGAGACCAAAGCTTGCTTCGTTTATTTAAAATCAAATAGAAGATCTAAAGTGAAACAAAACTAAACTGCATGACTCAAAGACTCAAAAAGACAGCCAAAAAAGATTATTTATATACAAGACAGAAGAACTCAAACAAAGCCTCAGGAAAAATATGGCTTGAGAACCAAACCATTTACTGTTAATTTCTCTTCCCAACCCTATCGATCTTGCAACTTATAAGTAGAAGGGCCAAGATTTGCCGCAATCTGAAAAGGGCCTACCCACAACTACTGGAATTTAGTATGCTTTCCTTTCTCATCATGGGGGTGATCCCACTTGAGAACCAGATCTCCCACTTCAAACTCTTTTGTTCCTGCCTTATGTTTGTCAAACCATCTCTTTATTACCTCCTTTGTTTCTTAAAGCGCTCTCTGGCTTTAGATCTAGCCTCTTTTGCTTTCAGGAGATTATTTATCCTTATTTGCAAAACTTCATCATCCGACCCTCTAGATTCTTGAGCTATTATGGAAGAAGGTAGCATGATATTGGGAGGAAGAATGGCTTCTTTACCGTAGACAAGGGTATATGGAGACACTCCAATTGAATACTTGGGGGTGACTCTATCAGCCCAAAGGGCATTTGGTAGCGTTGAGTGCCAACTCCTCTGGTTTTCTATTACAGTCTTCTTTAAAATTCTAATCAGATTTTTGTTAGAGGATTCGGCTAGGCCATTTCCTTGTGGATAGTAATTAGCAGAATAATGAAATTTTATCCCTTTGTCATGAGCAAAAGTAGTTAATTTAATTGATGAAAAATACTTAGCATTATCAAATACTAAAGAAACTGGAACTCCAAACCTGGTCATCATATGATCTTGTAGGAAGCTGATGACCGCGTCTTCATTTATTTTGCGTAGCAGGATAGCTTCGACCCAGCGAGTGAAATAATAGGTCGCAGTTAGAATGTGCTTGTGCTACAGAGAGGAATTTAGTTTTATTTCTCCAATAATTTCCAACCCCCATTGCTCGAATGGCTCTGTTATCATCACAGGCTTTAGGGGTGCTGCTGCTTTAGGTTGTCTCCCACTACACCTTTGGCAAATATCACACTTCCTAACATGTGCGTGTGCATATTTGAAGAGCATAGGCCAATAGTAACCCGCCCTGAGGATTTTGTGGGATGTAGTATCCCTTGAATAATGTCCCCTCGCAGGCTCGTCATGCAAATCTATCATTACTTTTTCTGCATCTTCTTCCTCTAAGCATCTCAGAAGAACTCTGTCATAATTTTTTCTGAATAATACTCCTTCAACAATTTAATAGGAAGCTGATTTAATATGCAGTGCTCTTCTTTGCTTAGAATTCCAATGTTTTGGCAATAGCCCTGCCTGCAGGTAACGCATGAGGTCTCTATACCAAGACTCGGGAGCTGTAAACAAAGGAAATACCTCCATTACATGTAATTCGGCTTCATCCTCCCAGGTGTGCTCTTCATTTTTTCCATTTTCAGTCATCAGTTTGCACAACCCTTGTCCCTTAACTATAGAGGATGGCTTGAATTCAAGGTCGTACTCTTGGAGAGCTGTTACCTAGTTGCCCCTTCTTTCTCCTAACTCCTTCTGTACAAGAAGGGAACTTACAGCTGGGTAGGGGACGATCACCTTGGTTCAGTTTTTTAAAATATAAGGCCTGAATTGCTTCAATGCTTTGAATACTACATAATCTTGTTTATCAATGGCTAGGTAATTTAATTTGGCCCCTTGTAGACCAGTGCTCATGAAAGATATTGGGAATTCATCCCCCCCATCTTCCTTTTGCGTAAGCACAGCTGCTAGCGAATCATCGAATGCAAAGGTATACAGAATAAAGTCTTTATCGAAATATGGGTTTCTCAGGAGGGTGCGTGTGCAACAGTAATTTTAATTTTGATGAAAGCGTTCTTCTCAATCTCAGTCCACTTGAATTGTACATTTTGCTTCACCATCTGCTGCAACGACTTGACGATCTGAGTGAAATCACGCACAAATATTCGCATGAAGTTTATAGTTCCCATAAATGATTGCATCCCTTTTATATTATGGGGTAATGGGATCTGTTCAATGCCCTTAATCCTTTCTGGATCTATAGAGATTCCTTTCTTTGAAACTATATGACCCAGCAATTTTCCCTCCATGACACCGAACACACACTTCTTGGGATTGAGTGAGATGCCATATTTCTGAGAGCGTTCAAAAATATGCCTTAAGTGAAATGCGTGTTCTTCTTTCCTTTTGGAGAATATCGTAATATCGTCAAGGTACACTACAGAACTACGGCCAATCAATCCGTGGAAAGCTATGTTCATATCCCTCTGAAACGTCGCTCCAACATTTATAAGCCCAAAAGGCATCCTTCTGTAGGCAAAGGTTCCCCATTTGGTCTTGAACGTTGTCTTAAATCTGTCTTCTTCGGCTACTAATACTTGATTGTAGCTAGAGAAACTGTCCAATAATGAAAAAATCTTAGAACCTAAAACCATTTGTAGCAATTGCTCCATGGGTGGCATAGGATAGTTATCTTTGTCTAAAGCACGGTTTAAATTCCTGAAATCCATGCAGAGTCTGATTTCTCCAGACTTTTTCCTCACTGGTACCAGATTTGACACCCATTCAGAGTGTTTGACCTTGAAAATGATTCTAGCATCCAATAATTTCTTCACCTCACTTTGAATTAGCGGTTCCAATTTTGGATGCATTTTTCTTAAAGGTTGCTGATACGGCTTGACGCCAGCTTTGACGGGAATAACATGCTTGATGATGCTGGTGTCGTATGTTTTCAAATATTCCTATGTCCATGCAAAAACATATTCATATTGTTTAAACAGACTGACGAACTTGTCTCTTTCTGTTGGTGAACAACATTTGCCAAGATTCACAAATTTAGGATTCGTCTCAGTCCCTAAATTTATCAGCTCGAACTGTAGAGATGAGCTGTGGCTCTTCACGTTGGCTGGTATTCTGAACTTTTCATTTAAATCGAACATTCTTTCTAACATTCTAAATCCTCTAGGGATTAAATTATCATACTTCAGCTCAGCCTGATGTTCTTCATCGTCTATAATTTCTCCTTTAAATACCTCATCATTTGTTAAACATTCTATAATCTGCTGGTCATCATCGAACACTCATAGGTTGGTAATCATATCAGGTACTGAGGGCCTGAAAAGTAATTCAACAGAGCATCGATTATTAGTAGGTACCAGCCTAGCGGCTGATGTGGCCAACAGGTCAGCTGCTGCATTTTTAAGTCTTGGGATTGAGATAATATTGAATGCATTAAAACATTTAAGTAGGTCCCATACCTCATTTTGGTAAGCCTTCAAGTGAGGGGAAACACATTGTATTTGATTCTGGATTTGTTTCAGAATAATTTTAGAGTCTCCAAAAACTTTTAGATTACTTACCTTTAATTCAATCGCTTTCCTCAAGCCCTGCACCAGCGCTTCGTACTCAGCTGTATTATTAGTACACTCAAACTCTAATCTACATGAGAGAAAATGTTTATTCTTCTGGGATCGATAAGGAAACAGCCGGCCCCTGACCCTTCTAATGTCTTAGAACCATCAAAAAACAAAGTCCAAAAATCACTAACTACTGAATGCGAATCTATTCCTACTGCTAAGTCTACTATTTTATAGTCGATTTCATCAGCCTGCGAGAATCGAAGGAGATCAGGCTGGGTGTTTGACGTGTTGCTGGATTCTTCTGCTTGGTAATTTCCCAACACAGAATCCACTGGTTCATTCTTTTCCTCCAGTTGAGTAACATTGTATTTCATGTGAGTCTCTCTTAAAATCTTAATCTGGTTTGGACTTCCTTTGTATGGCAGCCACAGATGCGACCAATCCGAGGCAAAATATCCATTTAGTTTGGCCGACCAATCTCTACTTAGGACAAGACCATAAGCATCTGGTATATCAGCCACCACGATATTAATGACTTGGCACACTTTATCATTGGATGCCAGACGGACTAGGACGTCTTCCATCTCACCAATTACCTTTACACCTGTCCTATCCAACTGAACAACCCTCCACATGGATGACTTAGGCTGCCCATTGATATTTTTACAGACTGATATTGGCATGACATTAACCGATGCCCCTGAGTCTACCAAGCAATTATGCACGTTGTGATTGAAAATTTCAAATGTGAGGAGGAAAGGTGGATGTTTGCTTTTAGACTTACCTCCAATACTGGTTTGTCCGATTTCTTCTTCTTCCTGAGGTTGATTGTCAGTGGGAAACTTCTCGTCCGATGCTTCAAGTGCTTTCAATAGTCTTTCTTTTTGCTGTGGCACTTTACACATTTCGAATAGTGAAACATTCGATTTTACCTTCTTTAAATCCTCCACGATGTCATACTCTATCTGCTGTTCAATGGGATGAGGTTTATCAACATTCATCTTTTCTTCATTTGGCTTGGCCAATGTATTATTCTGCTTAGGATCTTGGCTGGTAATAGTGAATTCTGGAATTTTATCAGCTAAGGATTTATTTTGAAATTTCTTAACATTTCACTGAAGCCTCTTAATCTTTGGGAGAATGAGACTATTTTCTTTAATTGGCCCTTGGCTCCTTGTTGTCACATTGGTTTCCATGACGTCCTTGTAGCCCTACTTCTTTTCTTCTTCTGCGTCAAATAACGAAACAAAATTCCACAAAACCATGGTTTCCTCTTCTTGTTCCTTTGTTGAAGTAGTATTTTCCTTTCTTTCTTCATCTCCATCTTCCGTTAACTTAGAATCCAATAGCTGATTCATAACCAACGTCGTTGAGTTTATCCATTGAGGACAATTTCTTTCAGAGTGTGGTTGTTGGTGGAAAGTGCAAAAATTTTCCATTCCTACTTCTGTTAGATTCATGGATGCAACATTGTGAGGAGGAGGTTGAGACTGATTGTTATCCTCTCTTTTCTTATAATAGGGCTTATAGAACTTTTGTTTTTCCTTCTCTTTCTCCAAATCTATGATTTTGTTGGAAAGCTTCTGCATCATTTTTGCCATATTTTCAAAATCTGGCGATTTCTCTTCCTTAGGCTTAGTAAACAATAAGGCTTTCCTTCCCGCACCTTTCTCTCCTGACTGTTCTGGATAATCTTTGATACTTTATCTTTCAGCCTCCACTACTTCTGCCTCTTCATAGGTTTCCATCAAAGTAGGCTTGGCCCTACCTTTGGAAAACATGGCCAAATCAGGGCCTAAAGCTGAAGTATAATACTCAATCAGTACCTTGTCCGAAGGTTTATCAACTTTAGAATTTTTTTTGAGATATGCTGCAAACCTTTGTGTGAAACTGTGCACCTTTTCCTTTCTCTCTTTCTTCAAGGTGCATAGTCCTTTCATGAGGGTTGCATGAGTCTTTTGAATCGCATACTTACTTCTGAAAATTCTCTCGAAGGTATCCCAATCAAGGATAGAGTTAGCAGGCAACCCAAAATACCATGATGCTGCAGCTCCTTTAAGGGTATGCGGAAATAGTTTGCAAACTACATCCTCATACTCCCCAGCCCTCAACCCTTCTATCGCCAAGTAAAAACTTTGCAGGTGATCATCTACTAGTATCTTCTCATTTGGGTCGAATTTGGGCAGCATCTTTTCAAAGGATTGAGGTAAATCATGTAGCGAAGGTGTTAGATTTAAAGGTGATCTGGCTCTCCAGGCAGGTGGTGGATTTGGTGGTTTGGGTAGTGGATTAGCATTTACTCCTACCATGAGTCTGGGTGGAGAGTGAGGAGGTGAGCAAATAGGAGTGTGAGCAGGAGAAATGTGAGGGGTATCTAGGTCTTCTTGATTCAAAGGTAGCACAACTTCCTGTAAGGATGTTTCTACAAGTTCTTCCTAGTCTCCAACCAGCATTGAGTCTTCTACTATAGGACGATCTTTCCTTTTATACTCTCTTCTGGGAAATTCAGGGATGATTGGAAATCCTCCAATCTTCTTTACATATGCCCTGGTGTGTCTTCTCAGGTCATTAACAACTTCGTTGCCAACAGAATATAGATGTTCTCTATTCCTTTCTTCCGGAATTGGATTATGAATCCCACTGCTTTCAGAACTGTTACCGGTGGAATAATCTTGGGAAAACAGGTTTCCTCGGCCAACCATGCACTGGCAGCCCTCCTTCTAGCGCCATAACTATTGAGGCCTGGAAATTCACAGGAAACAACAGCAAGGGATTCTCCCCAGTCAACGTTCCCAACTAGCCCATGACTGTTTGGTGTAGGGAATCAGTTTGGTTTGCGGTCCGATTACCGTAGGTCAAAGTAACAAAAAACAAAAGGTTTTACCGGTTGCGGCCCGGTCCACCGTGTATATTTTTTGTATTTTTGACTTAATGTATGAGATGCACGTGCCTAACTAAATACAAGGTGATAAGTATGCAAGGAGCAGTCACAACGTGATGCGTAGGTTCTTACCTCTCATCTTAGCACTCACAAGCATCTAAATCACATACAACAAGAAATTAAAACTAACTACCTAACCTATCCCTAGGGAGCAGGATTATCATTCATTGGTGAGTAATATATTTTTTGTACATGCATAATGAAAGGTTACAGATAGCTGATACTTCTTTCAAGACACATGAACAATTACAGATATTTGAACAACCAGATAGCCAATTGTTTATGAACAACATTCATTACTCACAGTGGAAAACATCACAAAATATACTGAAGAACATTTAAACAAGAACATAGGTTCAAGAAGTTAAAACACTCTCACAGTTAATGAAAAATAGTTGAAAACGAAATAGTTCCCCTTCAACATTGCTCATTTAATCACATTGATACATTCCACATTACTCTTTATCCAACAGGCAAAAGTTGCAGTTTCTGATTGTAAAACGAAATAGTTCCTCTTACAAGCAAATGGTTTACAAGTTTTTCCAGCGAAAAAAGTCCCTTCTAAGTTCTACTTTCAAATATTTAAACAACCACCACCGACCGCTTGGGCTGCCCCCCCCAAACGTATGACCTTCCAGTCCTTCAAAACGCTTCATCTTCCCATTTTATTTTCTGTGCGCCTTCATGATCTGATGAGTAACTGACAGATCTTTTTGGGTCTGTGCCTTTGTCGCCATTCACTTTGTCTTTTCCTTCGTTTGTCCTGCTTGCGATCCTGAGGTTTCGGCTCTGCTTTTACCAAATTACCCACCTCCCTTCTCGCTGCAGTAGTTTGACCATTCTCCAGAAACCACCTGCAATCAAACGATGTGCATCATTGACCGGGATTGCATTCTAAACAAACGTCAGATTAAACCAACTAACGGCTAATCCACAAGAAATGGCCCAGTGTGCCACTGTCTCGTCCACCCACGGGCTTGGGAGAAAACATCAACACCGGGAGACGGAAAATTTAAGACCTGAGTTGCGGGCGGGAAAAGGAAAAAAACCAATCGAAAGTCGGAAGGACTTTGACATTGGAAGCCGAGAGATTCGCACAGCCGTAACGACGGGAAGAAAAAGACAATGGACACGCGACCCGCGGGCAGGAAAACTCTCAATCAGAAGTTGGAAGATATTTACATCGAAAGATAAATGACTTTCCCAGCCACAACGGCGGAAAAGGAAAGGTTAAGGATACGTGACCCGTGGGCTAGAAAACTCTCCATCGGAAGTCGGAAGGTTTTACACTTCGGAAGCTTAATCACTTTGGGAGCTGCAACGGCGGAAGAAGAAAAAGTTACAGGAAAGCGACTAAAAGACTAACGTGTCGGCTGGCAGAGCATTTTAGACTTCAGGCGCTTAGTCGATTTGACAGCCGCAATGGTGGAAGAAGAAAGGTTATAGCCATACGACGCATATCAGAGGGCAGAGTGCTTTACTTCAGAGGCTTAACTACTTTGAGAGCCGCAATGGCGGAAGCAAACTAGGATAGAAACCTCCGATCTAAGTGACGAAAAATTCAAACCTGGCAGCGATTGAACTGTTTCGCCTCCGAAAGAGCATTTTTCAAATTACAAAAAACCTGATCCATGTTAAACTCAGCAAAAACAAACTTTAAAAACTGAGATTTACAACAATTCCACACACGAGCGAAAATTAAGCCAGATTATTATAATCATCAAACCTATCCAAACTTAAAGCATGACCAAAAGGTTCAAGGATCCAAACAATAAAAAAAAACAATGCTAAATCATGAGGAGGGGACCAAAATTTAAGAAATTTGGGGAAATAGTTGCAGCCACAACACCTTATCAGACAGTTTATCAATTGCAGAATTTTTTTTAAGATAAGAAACAAACCTTTGGGTGAAACTATGCAATTTTTCTTTTCTTTCTTTCTTTAAACCGCGCAACCCTTTCATCAGAGTTGCATGAGTTTTCTGGGCTGCATATTTACTTCTGAATATCACTTCAAATGTGTCCTAGTATGGGATTGAGTTTGCAGGAAGAGCAAAATACCATGAGGCTGCTGCTCCTTTCAGGGTATGTGGAAACAATATTCAAACTACATCTTCATGTTCTCCAGCCTTTAGTCCTTCTATAGCCAACTAAAAGCTTTGCAAATGATCATCTACTAAAATCTTTTCACTTGGGTCAAACTTGGGCAGCATTTTCTTAAAATATTGAGGTAAGTCATGAAAAGGGGGTGCCAGGTTTAAACGTGACCTGGCCTTCCAAGCAGGTGGTGGATTTGGTGGGTTGGGTGGCTGATTTGCATTCATGTTTGCCATGAGTTTGGGTGGATAATGAGGTGGTGAGTGAATAGGGGTATGAACAGGTGAATAGTAAGGTGTATCTAGGCCCACTTGATTCAAAGGATAAACAAATTCTTGTAAGGCTATTTCTACCAATTCTTCAAAATCTCCAACCAAAACTGTGTCTTCCAATATAGGATGATCTTTTTTCTTATATTCTCTTCTGGGCAAGACATGAATAAATGGTAATTCTCCAATATTCTTCACATATTCCCTAGTATATTATCTTCTAAGATCATTGACTACTTCATTATCAACATAATACAGATGCTCTTCACCCTTCTCTTCAGGAATTGGATTGGGCAACTGACTACTTTCAGAACTATCACCGATGGAATAATCTCGAGGAAACGGGTTTCCTTGGCCAGCCATGCACTGGCGGTCCTCCTTCTAGTGCCAAAAACTATTGAGGCTTGGAAAATAGTAGGTAACAATAATTAGGGATTCTCCCCAGTAAATGTTCCAAACTAGACCGTTACTGTTTGGTATGGGGAATCCGTCTGGTTTACGATCCAGCTATCGTAGGTCAAGTAACAAAAATAAAAGGTTTTACCAGTTACGGCTCGGTCCACCGTGTATGTTTTAGTTTTTATTTATTTAAGTATGATATGCAAGTGCCTATCTAAGAATGCATATTGACATAGAATACGAGGAGCAGTCATAATGTGATGGGTAGGTTCTTACCTCTCGTCTTAAGTCTCTCGCATATAAATCACACATAGCAAGAAAAACTAAAACTAACTATCTAACCTATCCCTAGGGAGAAAGATTATTATTCATCAATGAGTAATGTATTTTGTGCATGCATTAAGAAAAATCACAGATAGCTGTTACTTGTTTTAAAACACATGAACATTTATAGATATATGAACAACCAGATAGCTAATTGTTTATGAACAACATTCATTACTCACAGTGGAAATTTCATAGAATAAACTAGAGCGCATTCATAACAAGAACATAGGTTCAAAGAGTTAGAACAATCTCACAGTTAATGGATAACAGCTGAAAATGAAATAGTTCACATTCAACAAATCCATAGCACAACATTTGAAACCTTCCACAAAGCTTTCAACAATAGGAAACTTGTAATTTCTTTATGCAAAAGGAAATAATTCTTCTTACATCATACTCTCACAAATCTATCTGGGAAAAATTCCTATCTTTATCTAACTCTCCTATACTTATACTACAAGCAAAACTCTTGGATTGCCCTTCGGTGACCTTTGGGCTGCCCTAAACCGTTCAGTCCCATAATTTTTTCTTTTAGTGAGTGCTCATGATTTATACAATACGTTACATTTCGGATTAAAAAATTGAGAGCACTTGATAAAAAGGAACCAACTTGGTAGCTGATTAACTTTTCCCAATCCTGGGCCTCTGCTACTATTTATCTTTTTGAGATCTCAGACCCTTAATTTCTTCTTCTCTTTCTTCATTTCTGCTTCTTCATTTTCTTTCTCTTCCTTTCTTGCTGCCTCCTTTCTTCTGCTTTGTCTTCTTGCAGCAATCACCCTGTCATGAATAACCAATTCTTGGATCACTTAGTGTTTGACAAAGTAACACAAACTGATCATACATCTTGTAAAATGAACTATCAAAAATATTGATGTATGAAGATAAAAATGATAATGCAAAGAAAATCCCGCACTTCGTATCTTGAACCCCGCTAAATCCACTGTCCAAACTAAAATCACAAGTCTGAAAAACAAACTCCTTATCTCAATCCGAGATGTCCCTAGATGAATATGACATCCTCTGATGGTGGCATGAAATATGACAAAGTAACCACCATCAAAATAAAGTAACAGCACATGAGAACGGCAAGAAAACCCTCACCAGTGGGAAACATACTAAGAATCGGGCGAAAACAACACTCTCATCGATGAGCGAAAAAAACTACAAGTCGGATGGTTAGTGCATTAAGGAGCCGCAACAATTGAAGACATAAGGACTATGGCTTCTGCAACAATAGGACATCATCGATGATTGGAAGAATGGTGAACTAACTAGAAATGCATTGGCAGATAAATCAACTAAACATCAGAAAGATAGTGTGCTATTTAGTCGCAATGGCGGGAAAAAAACAGACTACGTCTTTTGCTTTCAAATGAAAAACCACGACGATCGGAAGTTTCAATGACTAAATGTCGGCAATGATGAGCTCAATGCCGTCATCGTGTCGATGAATAAAAAGACTAGCCCTCCGATTAATAGTCAAAAAACTTTCCGCTAGGGAAAAGAAAAGAAAATTAAAACAATAAAACCGTGGCATCGGAATAGAAAAGAGCTATCCATCAGAACATTCATTGTTTAGCTTTCCGCAACGGCGGATCCGTAAGGAACTACGACCCCGATGTACTGTACAAAATATTTCCAACTGTGATATATGAAAACATTTACAAATCAAAACTTGAAGTTCCAAACTCAAAAGTATTAGCTAAACAAATGCTTTTTAGATCATTCAACCTCAGAAACGAAATAAAACAGTTTACCTCGAATCAAACTCAAAAAATCAAAATTGTACCATAGGGACAACCGAATTCAGGAATCCAAATAAAACCAGGCAAGATAAAATCAACAAGGAGGGTCCAAAATTTTTAAAAATTTGGGAAAAATAGTTGCAGTTGCAACACTTTCCTTTCATGTCTGGAATTATCCTCAAAGGAAACAAGCAATTTCTTATCATTCGTACTTTTCTATCAGGTGGTTGCTTGGACTTATGTCTTTAATCACACAATGGTTGTCCTCCATGTAGACTATGTAATGTTTTTGTATCAGTTTTCCATCACTCAACAAATTGTGTTTCAGACCTTCAACATGATAAACATCATGCATGATCTTTCGCTCCCCTTGTTTGGTTAGAATACCAAGAATACATTTTCCCAAAACAATGACTTGGACATTATTTCCAAGTGTCACATTAGTTTGAACTAATTTATATAGACTGGAAAACAAATTCAAATTACAATCATATAATTTCTACATCGTGAATCTAAATACCATATGTCGCAAAAACTTTCTTGGACAATATTGCATGCAATTGGTGATGCACATGCCATTAACATTGCGCTCGACAAAGTGTTGTTGTTGCTCGAATGGTTTTGGATTTTCCTTCCTTGGTCATACTACTTCTTCTTGCATTCATATGCATAGTGACCCAATTTATTTCAATAATGACATTGTATTTTTAACTTATCAAACCCGTGACCACTTGGATGACTAGGGTTCTGATTTTGTACTCTGCCAGTGACATTCATGGGACTGTTTTTGCATCCTCCTCTAGAAAAATTCTACCTATGCGTCTAGAGTTATATCTCCCCCTGCCTCTTCCAGAACTTATAGATGACTGTGCTGCAAATGCACCTTCTAATGATGTATTTGATCTACTGATTCTATGTTCTTGATTGATGAATGAGGCTTGTAACTCATCAATGGTAAACTACGACAGGTCTCTGTTTTCATCCAAGGTCATGACCAAGGATCCAAATACTTGGGGAAGAATTTTAAGAACTTTTTCAATAGCCCTTCTGTCTTTGATTTTTTCTCCATAGGATTTTAGTTGATTTATCACACCAATGACTAGCGTATAATGAGTCCACTGAATCTGTATCTTTAACTGACAAATATTCAAAATCTCTTCTAATAATATTCAACTTAGAAGTATTTACCTTGTCCAATCCTTGATAGGAGGTTTCCAATGTATCACATTCCTTCTTAGCGGTATTTGTTGTTGCTACTCTTGGGAGTATGCTTTCATGCATAGATTGGTGTATGTAGAACATAGCCTTTTCATCTTTCTTTCTCTATTCCCTTAGGGAATCCTTCTTAGCTTGTGTGAGATTATTATATGCCGCTTGATCTGCTAGTTCTATGTAGCCATTTTGGACTATCTCCCATACATCTTGACCTCTGGATAAAACCTTCATTGTTAGAGAATAATGCTCATAATTCTTTCCTGAGAAAATTGGAGTTTGTAAGCTTGACATCTGTCTACCAGAAGTGGAAGTTATTTTTAATTCTAATTTTCCTTAGAAAATTAATTTTTCCCTTTTTAAGACAAGGTTTCTTTCCTAAACCTTCTATGATACCATATCTTGGGTAAAAAACAGATGGAGTGAGAAAGAGTTGTGACTGTTAACTTGAGTTACCGTGCATTAACAAATTTTATTTTACTTTTGGGGCTGTGACATTGTACCCTTGGAAACCCCACCTTTTACTTCGACCAAAATACTTGCAACCAAAAATCCTGTGACAGATATTTTGTGGGAGAAGGATTTAATGGGATGAGGATTTTTATTGCAACTAACAAGTCTGCAATAGGATTCACTTTTGTTCGAGGAAAATTTTTATGTGTTTTTATCCTAACAAACTTTTACCATGATAGACACCCACTTGAATTCAATCGACTTTTAGTGTGATAGTATTTACCCCCGACACACTTTTGGTTTCAACCAAATCCCATTTCAAACGAACCACTTTTAGTCGAACTTTATAAAAAGATATTTCTTAGTCTAAATACTTATAATATGAAAAACACATTTCACCGACCCATGACTTGGGATAAACCTATACACAACTATATTGTGACAAGATCACAATATCATATAACCAAAATGTTAAACAAGACTTGTGTCGATCACTATGTGGTAAAAACTCAAAGTTTCACACAATGAAATATTTGTGGATTCTTTGTGTCTTTCACAAAACAGTAAATGTAAACAACATTCACTCAAGTAATTCTGGAGAAGATGTGTGGCATAAATAATACATCCAATTAACCACAAACTATGGAATTATATATTATTGCGACACAACAAGAGAACTATAGGCGTAATTACAAACTTGGAAATTTACAAGGATATTTCACTTTTTACAGAGCTTTGGCTATCAACACTTTCCAAACACATGAGCTTGAGCTCTTGATCTCTTCTAAGAGTTTTTCTTCTTACTCTATTCTTCTCTCTGCTCCGCACACATGCTCTTCTCACTAGTTTTCATTTTTCTTCTTCTTCATATACAAAGACTGAAAATTGCTTCTCTTGGAAGCTACTAACTTACATTAAAGACTATAATAAATTTCTACCTAAATACTTAACTTCAGAAGTTCAATTCATCTGCTTAAATATGGAGAGATATGAAATCTTCATCCTGACAGACTATCTTTGCTTCTGTAGACTTTGACAAAGTCGGATGAGATGATATGTAGATCAACAAGTAATTAATATTTCCAACAACTCCAAGAGGAAGGAGGAGGAGCATAAGGAGGAAAAGGGTGTAGGGATGTTGGAAAAATGGGATATCTTTATGGACATAAGATGATCACATCCCTTAACAAGGATTGTTATTCAGAGGGCCTCCATGCTTAGATTGATGAGGAGAGAAGCCCTAAATAATATAATGAAAATCAAAAGGACATGTTTGGTGATGTTGATGCTCAAATTTTACAAATGGATGTCATTGAGCCAAAAATTGGGGGAATAACAATAGAAACAATGATGATTTGGATAGTTAATAATCCACATTAATTGTAGATTGACTGGAAATTTGCAATATTATTCCTAGTAGTGTGTTTGGATGGAACAACTGATGGCCATCCAAAGTGATCTCTGTAGAGTCAAACATGTCCCAATTTTAAATAAGTTCATTCTTTTTTAAAATGAGGGTGATTCATACCTTCTCCATTATTTGATATGCTTGGTGCTGCCAACAATTTTTCCATATCACTCAATCAAGTGAATAAATTTTAATTAAGACTCACATTATCTTCTAAAAATCGGTTGCATAACCTTGAATGACAGCCTGCTAGCGGATGAAATGATAGTACAAGACACTAGTAAGCATGTGAGTATGAAGTGACCACTGTCACCTTATTGAAATTATCCCAATTGCTTTGGAAGCCTTAGCATCCTACGGGAGAGACCTATTATGACTCTGCAAAGACACTAAGACACAAAAGATATCTTCTCTCGAGGAGTGTTAGTGATTAGTGCCTAATGGAGTCTAAAAGGTAGGTAAAGGGGTTGTATGTTTGTAAAGTTTTATGGCAGCGATATATCCTCCCAAATGTTAGACTTATTACACAATGAAACCAACAAAACATAAGTGCAATTATTGATCAAGTATGAGCATATATCATAGCCTAAAACACAAGTACATCAATACATGTGATAAGATATATAGTTATGATAGTAGTGAGTAAAACATATATATATATTCAATCATTACTCACAACATTATGAGAGATAATACGAGTCATGAAGTTCAATAACAATTCAAGGAAGAAACACTAATTATCATATTATAAGTCCATCACTTATCATGTGTTATCATTGATTTTCATGCACAAGTACAATAGTATAGCGGCATTAACAAAGTATCTTATCACACACAAATATGTTCATTCTACCCACTTAGTAAAGAATGAAGTAGACATGGATGAGTGTGATTATTTGAGTACGGTATGTGTCTAGTTGAGTGCAACAGTATGTCATGACAACAATAGCATAGCAGAAGTCCACATATGTAAATAACTTGTCAAACCATATTTTCATATGACACTTTGCATCCACTAATTAAACCAACACCTATGTGGATTAATTATTTTCTATGCCACTATGTAGGTTTTGGGAAAGGTGTGAGAGACACAAGTGTAGGAGGTCGGCCACTAAAAGGGCAGCCATATAGGATAAAAGAAGGTTTTTACTAAAATGATCGTGGACTATTGGTAGCCCAAAGAACCAGGACTAAAGGTAGGGAGAGGAGACTTGGGAATACCATAGGATAAAGGATAAGGGATAACAACATACTTGGAACTGTTAGAAGGCATTCGTGAGAGAGGGGAAGCCTTAGGAGAGGGATGCGTGGGAAGAGGGAGGCTATAGGAAGGGAATCCAAGGGTAAAAATATGAGACTGTTGGATTTGTGTAGGTAAGGAAGTTGTTAGCACTTAGATTTTACCCCCAGTTGTGAAAAGGTAAAACCCAAGGTAACCACAAAACCAAGATTTAGGAAAGAACGTTGGCTTATTTCTCTCTAGAGAGGGATATCTTAGTATTTTTCTCACAAGGTCAGATATATATAAACAAAATATAAAATTAAGATTGTTGGTAGTTGAAACAGATTTACATTGGGCATGGATTCATAATGTGGAAAAATATCATTAACAATGATGTTGCGTGGGAAATTTTAACAGAGGAAAGGTAACAATCTCATTACAGTCAAAATGATTTTGTATAGTGATTATGGAGGAAATTAGAAACAATCCATGAATGTGGGAATCTAACTTGAATGAATCCAACATTAAATTTAGATGAACAAGTTTAGTGAATGTTTGAAAATAATAGATAGAGCATATGATTATGAATTTTGTGCTATTGTAAACTCATTCAAACATGAAAGGGAAAAGTAATGGAAGTAGTAAACATGAAATAGATTCACATGAGAAAAGGAAAGTATCAATTGTAATAAAGAAAACACATGAATCTCTGAAAAGGCCAGCTTTTGGCTCTGTAATTTTATTAATCTTTGAAATAATCGTTACAATGAAAAATATCACAGGTTCCAACCCTTGTTCTATTACAAAAACTTGTTCTTATACAAAATATTGCTCCATGAGGTGAATAAATAAATCTAAAAGTAGGCAATAAATTCCTTTTTACATTTTTCATATATAACTCCTAACTGATAACTTCTTTTGAAAATAAACTAAAAACACCTAGTTAACTAATTCTTCAAAAATAGTCTTCATCAGGTCTTCAACATTTCCTCATTAGCGCAACGTGTATTTGGTATTTCCATACTTTTCTACTATCTTCCATTGGTCAATGGTTTGCATGTTCAAATTGGACATCTCCTTGGCCATAATTCTTAAATCCACATGCTCCACGTAAGAAAATTCTGGCAATTGGGCACATGTGGGTTTGAATGCAAACAATATTTTGAAATCCTCTGATAACTTATCAATGATTATCTTTCCAGATAAGGACTGTTGCATATATTCAAATTTCCTATGGTCCAATCTGCAATTGACCAGTTGATCATGATATTCTTTTTGAGAAAACATACTACCTTTTTCTTCTCAAAATAAAGGAAGTCCCTTTTTAATTATTGGTGTAAACATTTCAATAAACAATTTCACTTGATGGGTCATGATATCAATTTTCTCTTGTACTGTATCCATATGTTGGTTCTTATTGACCACCTTCCTAGCCCATGTAATGACTAAGATCCTATCTTTTATGTCTTCTTCCTTTATATAATCTTCATCCAACCCATTCAGAAAACTGATAGTGTTTTGCAGTATCTATTGGTTTTTTATTTAACACTTCTTTCACTGCTGCAACATTTTTCCTGGAAGATTGGAAAAAAATTTCCATATCCAAAATATAGTCTAAGTATGGTTGTTATTAGCTTATTCAGCTATGATCACATCCCAAATTATGTGTTTGGATCCCTGCACAGGAATTTGTCCTGTCACTTGCTTCATTAACTCATCATTTTTATCTGATAAATATTTGCATTTGTTTTCCCAAGTTTTTCTCTCTTCTTCTCTTTTCAGGGCTATATTTTCCAGGTTCTTATTCTGGTTTTTCAAACCCACCATCTACAAATCCATCAGTCTAACCTGAGACATAGCTTTTACAATAAAATTCGTACTGGTTTGTGCAGGAGGTGGAATAATCCACACTTTTGACTCTTTTCCTTTTTCCTTTAATTCTTGTTTCCAACTCTGCTTGTTTTTTTTAAAGCCTTCTCATTTTCAATGAAAAGACCCATGTCTTTGTCCCATTGTTTCTTTTCTTTGGAAAACTTTAAAATATTTTCTTTGCAATCATTCAATTCATCATTTAGATCCTCTTTTTCTTTCTTCGTCTTTGTAAGCTCTATAGCTTGTATGAGCTGGGTTGCTGGAATCTCCAATTTCATTTTAAGGAGATGAATAGTGTTCTCTTTCTCATTTAGCATCTTATGATTTGTTTCTCTTTTATCAACTTCATTATTAGAAGTCAGTAAATCACCTTGAATATTTTTTATTTGTTGCTGATGAGATTTATTTTCAACCATTTCTTGTCTCAGTTGGTTCTCAACTTTACTCTTGGAAGATTGCAATCTATACACCTTCAAAGTGGCCTTGAGTAGGTCAGTATAGATCACTTCTTTAGTTTTTTTGTGAAGATGACTCATATGAGGTATAAGAATGTTTTCTAGATTCATCCTCATCTCAATCACTTTGTTCTTGGTGGCTATGGCTAAGTTCAGAGTGTTTTGAACATGATTAATGACATTAACCAAAGCCACATTCTTGTTGGAGATCTTTCTAACATCATCATACAAATTAAGGGATTCATCTATAATTGATACCTTTGTATCCTCCCTATATTTATCAAATAGCTCAAACCTGGTCTTGAACTAAGAGGTAGAATCCTTGGGTGTCTATGAGAAGGAATATTCCTTGATTTCAAAAGATGGTCCTTTGAATTTCATATTCTTTTTCTTTCCTTTTCCTTCTACCGCCTATACTATCTAGCCTACTTCTTCAATCTTGTGTTTCTTTGGAGTTTTAGCAGTATCTTCTTCTTCTGTATCCATAGCGTCAGATAAATATTTTTTATTAATCCTCTAAGAGTGACTTGCAATAGGTGTAATATTCTCAACTACTGGAACACTAGTCGAAGGGTATGGTTTTGTAGAAATGGAATCTTATTACATATCCTTTTCATTCTGTGTCTCCTAAGGATAATCCATCCAATTGGCACTCTCCACCAAGCCAACAACTTCTTGATGGTCAAAGGGTTTATTTTTATTGTCTTGTTTTCTTATTGATATGATATGGTGAGGATCATAGTTGAAAGATGCAATAGTCTGAAGCCTCATCTCCATTAGAAAATTCTCGACTACAGGTACATCTACTTTACTTTTTATGATGAATGGGCCAACTACCCATGTAAACTTGATCGCAGATGCCTTCTTGAAATTAATAAAGTGCTCATTCACAACAATGAGCTTCTACCTGATCAACTCTAAGGAAAAGATCATGGGAGTTAAGAAATAAGGTAAAATATATGGTTGATGAACAAATCCATAAAATATTATTACAATACCTTCTTCCATAAAAAAAAATCTCCAATTCTTATTTTAGGTGAAAATTGTAGCATTTCCTTCATAAGAGGTAGCATCCTGGGAAACTTCTGCTGAAAAAATACCTTGCATACCTCATACATAAGAAAATTCCTATATTTACAAAATTTCTTGCTCATTTCATCAATGAGAACCATCTCTAGGAATTGTAGGTTATCCTCATTAAAGAATAAGAACATTTTCACCAAATAGGTATGGAATCTAAAAAATCAAGTAATGGGGAAGTTCATTAGTTGTGAGTGGATACTCTCAGCTAAGAACTCATCAAATTTAAGGCAACATGATAGAATTGACTCAATGGACTCAACTTGACAAGTATTGACTTTGAAAAAGATACTCAGCAGGGACTCAGTAGCATACATGCTAGAAATTGACTCATCAGGGAAACGACATACTAAGTTTCATCAGTGAACATACTCGAATCAACAGGAAAGTCATGGTTCTGCAAGTATACATCTGTTTGAAATGGATATTAAAGAAATATTTATTTTGTTCTACACTAGCCTATTTCAATAACTAAATTAGGCTTTCTTCACTAAACTCTTTAGATAACCGGTAGAAAGTGGTACGAATAGAAAATGTGTCTCAGTTTATTAATGGGCTGACAGGACAAATGATTTTAGACTTATCTACGTCCGTAATCACCCTATTGGAGGAGGAATAATTGTAGGTGCACCAATCAATAAATTATGGGAATTTTAGGGTTTGCTCAGTACTGAAAAACTGGAAATAATACCAAAAACCTCCATGGACATTTGTTCCTTGCTCTTTGAGTACTTTTAACTTGTTTTTCAACAGGTCTACTGAACTAATGGAGAACATACTTATAAAAAACTTCACAATCCTTGTATTCAAAAACCTCCTCTATTTTCTGGTATTCCAATGTTTGAACCTCCATTCCCTCTATACTTTCCATTTTACATAGCTTATGGTAAGAGGAAAATGACCTACCTAGTTACTTGATAAGTGGACAGGATATTCGTTTGAGTTGGCTTCTTCCGCACAGTCATGAGCTCTCACTTTCCAATGCATAAACAAACAAATAACCCCTATTCATGTTATTTTGTTTTTATATTATTTTATTCTCTTATTATCCATGCATCTTATTCAGTTGAATCTCTTCTTGTCTGTAGATCTAATGTCCTTCATTCTGAGTCGTTGATCCTGATCACCGTTTAACTATGACTTCTCATTTCTACTATATCATTCATTTTTTATCTCACCTGTAACTCCCAACAACAAAACTAATTTCAACCATAGATCTACCTCTAATTTACTTTTGACCATAAATTTATTCCTTGCTTTAAAATTACATGTTTACCTCATAGATAAACTGCACCTTACTTGAGCGGATTAACACTCGACCATTGATCTTATCCTCAGCAAATATTCACCCTCTATCAATTTCCCTTTTTAATATTATGCTCAACTTTAGCTTCACAAAGAGTCTGCATATTCTCGTGGCGGAGGGATTCTCCATCATAGATATGAACCTTCATAAATATCAACCCTTCATTTTCGTTCCCCTTAATTAATTTTGCTGAGGATCCCTTCAATTTTTCTCGTGCATGTTGATTCAGTGGAATCATCCTGGATTGTATATCTTAATCTCATTAAATATGCACCCTTTATTGCGTGGTCCCCTTTTGCTGGTTCACAAGTTCTCTTTCCTAGCACACCTTCTATCAATGGAATGAATATTGGCCCTTTGATCTAGATTGGGATTCCATATCGACTGTTAAAACATGCATCTTGCACCACATTCCACTAATTTCAAAACTTTTTCCCTCCCTACAAGTTCACCTAGCAGAATGAAACCAATTGTTGATCATTCCTCCACTAAGATCTCTGTTGTTTATTTGTGTTAGATATAAATTTTTCCACTGATTGAAAATGTTAATCCCTCCCTACATGTCCCTTCGGAGGAATGTCTCTTGGCCGTAGATATGCTTCCCCCATTTCATTGAACCATAGAGCTATGCTTCCTTTTAACCCATTCCGCTGGCGACCGATTTTATTCCTTCCTCACAGCTTTTTCCAATGGATTCATTTACAATCGTGATCATTTTTGTTGCATATTTACACCATCACATCTTACCATGATATAACATAGGGGGTGTACTTTCCATATGAAACTTATTTCTAAGGTTAAATTTAATATTTTTCTTCACCTATATGATTTCCAAGCTTAGG
Source organism: Pseudotsuga menziesii (assembly GCA_001517045.1). Taxonomy (NCBI): domain Eukaryota; kingdom Viridiplantae; phylum Streptophyta; class Pinopsida; order Pinales; family Pinaceae; genus Pseudotsuga; species Pseudotsuga menziesii. The sequence goes on from LPNX010693145.1 coordinate 58,314, forward strand.
AATAATCCCTTCCCAATATTTTAAATCCCCTTCCACATACCTTTAGAACATATGATAAAAAAATATTTAGTTCTTACCTTATATCTTCTCGGGCCTACCCCCTTTCCAATTGCTAACCAGAAATGGTGATAATAGCTGGCTTCAACTGGGGATGCTATCCTCCCTACGAGGTAGCAAAGAACCCGCAGACCAATGCCTATTTTTATTACTTTATGCAAAACTAAAAACTTCTTTTTTCTTTTTTTGTATACTATAAAATTAAAGGAAAATGACAACCCCTCAAGATCTTAGGGCCTTCTCTCTGGGATTCAAATCTCTTAGCTCACCATCTATATTGATTTCAAATTAAATAAATATATACAATCTATGGTACAAAAATTAACTTCCTCCTCTAGGATAGATAATCCTCCAGAAATCTCCCATTGAGAGGGCCTCCTTTCAATTGAACCCCATCATGATGTTTCAAAACAAATGAATTTTCACCCATGTAAGCTTCAATAATGTATGGACCCTTCCACATGTAATCAAACTTACCATGCTGTCTTCTTTTGGTGCATCCCACTTTAGTACCAAATCATCAATCTGAAATTTTTCCTCTTTCACCTTTCTGTCAAAAGTATTCTTTACCTTCTCCCGATGAACCTGCACTTTGTCATAAGCCTTGTCTCTTATTTAATTTAATTTAATTATCTGATTTATTATTCTTTGCATATGATTAGGCTCATCATCCTATTCATGTAACATCTTCATGATAGGTAGACCCAAAGATGCTGGAAAAGTTACCTTTTCTCCATAAATCAACTGAAATGGTGACATTCCAATTTCCCTTTTAGTATTAATCTTATCTTCCCACAAAGCATATTTCAATTTAGTATGCCAAGATATTTTATTGTTCTCCAACAACTTCTTTATTATCTTTACTAAACTCTTTTTGGAAGACTCTGTAATCCCATTTCCCTGAGGATAGTATGTGGTAGAATGATTCAAATTAATATGGTACTTATGAATAAATATGATCATTTTCTTTGACTTGAATGCATGAGCATTATCTATTAAAATCCTCTTTGGACTCCCAAACCTTGACAAGATGTTGTTTTCTAAGAAATCCATAAGTACAACATCAATAGCTCTCCTAGTTGGTATGAATTCAATCCATTTGGTAAGATAATAAGTTGCTGTAAGAATCCACCTGTGTTGACCAAACGAATTTGGGTTGGTTTCTCCAATGAAATCTAAACCCCATGCTGAAAAGGTTCTTCCACTGATATGGGATTTAGAGGCAATGGCACCAATTTTCTTTCCCTTCAAAATTTTGGCATTGATGAAATGTAGTGATTTATTTATACACATATGAAAACATAGAAGGCGAATATAACCCAACCCTCAAGATTTTGTTAGATGTTACCTTCCAAGAATGGTGTCCCCCACAAACCCCTTAATGTAATTCTTTCATGGTATGTTGGGCCTCATTCTCCAAGAAAAAATTCAACAAAATCCCTCCTAGATCCTTCCAATATAGATATTGATTCATGATATAGAATTTGGTTGCCTTCAATTTGACTAATATAGCCCTTGTTTTGGTTAATCCAAGAGGAGCCTGCAAGTTCTATAATACAAATACAATGTCAATATACCATGGAGATAAAGTAAAATATGATATCACCTGCAATTATGGTTCAGGCTGATTGGAGGAATTAGACAAAAAATTAAGTTGCAAAGATTCACAGTTTGAATCTGTCATTAGTTTAGCAAACCCTTGTCCCTTCACCAATTTGGTAGGCTTAATCTTCAAATCATATTCTAGTAGCACTACAATCCATTTATCCCTCTTTCCCTTTGGATCAGGTTGTGTAAGGATACTTTTTACCACATTTTTGGGAACATAAGCCAAAATATGAGAATGAAGAATATATAGCCTGAAATCTTTCAAATACTTCATCAAAGAATAGGATTTTTTTTCCATAATGTCATACTTCAATTCTCCATCTCTCAGCACTTTGATAAAGAAAGCAATAGGATGCTCATCATTCTGACTATTCCTCGACAATAAAACTCTATAATGGTGTGTTCAGAAGCATATGAAAATACCAGAAAATCTTTTGCAAAATCAGGACTTACCAAAAATGGTGCTTCATTAATGGATTTCTTAATGTATTTGAAATACTTTCTAGCATCTACAGTCCACTTAATCTCATTATCCTTTCTCAACATGTTTGTGATATTTCTCAAAATTTCAACAAAACTTGGTATGAACCTTTTTAAAAAATTAACAAGTCCAATGAAAGGATGCACCTATTTTTTACTCCTAGGCTCTTCTACTTTTAGAATTGGAATTCACTATGTTTGGGTCTATCTTGATTCCATCTTTGGAAATGATATGCCCCAATATATTTCCCTCCTTTAAAGAAAAATTTGATTTTCTTGGATTAAGGGAAATACCACACCTTCTGCACTTCAAAACTACTTTCTCCAAATGCTTCACATGGTCCATATTAGACTTAGAAAACAATGTTATATCATCCATATAAATAACTAAAAACTTATCCTTTTCTTCAGCAAAAGAAATATCCATGGCTCTTTGAAAAGTGGCTCATGCGTTCATCAACCCAGATGACATCTTAGCATACATAAAAGTACCCCACGGTGTAGTAAAATAAATTTTCTCTTGGTCCTCTAGAAGAAATTTGATTTGATTATATCCATAAAAACCATCCATGGTGGAAATTGTTTCTGCTCCTACCACTTTTTGCAGAATATGGCCCATTTTAGGTAAAGGATAGTTATCTTTCAATGATACTTTATTCAAATTTATGAAATCAACACAAAACATGATTTCAATTTTTTTCTTTTTGAATGGTACCAAATTAGCTACCCACTTAGATCTTTGCATTAAATCGTTTCTTAACTTCCTTTTCTATAAGAGGCAACAACATAGGATTAATTCTTCTTAACTTCTGTTTAAATGGATTTTCTCTAGGCTTGATAGGAATAGTGTGTTGTATTATGGAAGTATCATATTCTTTCAGGTATTCATAACTCCATTCAAACACATCAACATAACTCTTCATCAATTGAATGTACTTTTCCTTCTCAAGAACAGGAAAATTTCTAGTCAGTTTTACAATTCTGGGCACGTCTTGAGTTCCTATGTTCTGGTCTTCGATGTCATTTTCAACAGGTTGAGCCATTGGGTATTTTGCAACACCGTTCTGATCAAACAATTTTTCAATAGGAATCATAACTTTTTGGATATAATTTCTTTTAAGTTGTAATATGTCCTTACCTCCAATTACATATTTCAACTTTTTATTTTCAACATCTTCATCATCGGACTGTACACTTTCATGGATGTTTTCTGTGTTTTGATTTTCTATATCTATTTGAGTATTTACAAATGCATCTGAGATTTCCATAAATATTTTTATTTGCATATCGTCCTCAAATACCTGCCAGTGTTTGTAATTATCAGGAATGGAAGGTCTATGTACAACTGATATTTTGTATTTTTTTTTTAATACAGTGGGAACCTTGAAATTACCAGCAGCGGTAGCTAGTGAATCTTATACTTGATTCTCTCTTCTGGGAACAAATATGACTCTCTGCTTTGTGAAAAAATTACCCAACATATCCCAAACCTAATTTATGTATGCTCTCATCCTTGTATGTTTAGTCTGATAGTTTTCATTCACTTGGTTAATCACGAACTCATAATCTCCAAATACATCAATTCTTTTGGCTCCCAAATATTTTAAAGCATTTAGTCCTAACAACAGAGCCTCATACTCTGCTACATTACTAGTACACTTAAAATTTAACTTGAAGGGAAAAAATTTGAACTCACTGTTAGGAGAAATTATCCACACCCCAGTGCCAACTCCCTCTTTGCTAAAAGACTCATCATTTTTTTTTCCAGAGTCCTTCTTCATTCCATTTCTTTTCCAATGCCTCCTATCTCTGAGAAAATTCTTTATTTTCTTTTAAATCCACAACTATTGGTATTTAAGGATCAACATGTGAATCATGGAAGAATATAGAAGATCCTAAATCAGTATCTACAACATATATGGGGTGATTTCCAGGTTTATCTTGGCTACTTACCACATATACTAATATCTTATCTCTGCACAATCTTCTATGACCTCCAAATAAAAAGAATAGTTGCAAATGACATATCCATCTGTAATGTTACCTTCAACCATTTTGAAGCCCGAGATCTGGACAGTAGCATACCGAATTTAATAGGAATATCAGTTACTACCACATCCATGACAATGCTTTTAGCAGGAATTTGAGCTAGAGTCGCCATTATTTCTTTAATCAATCCCAGACACTTCACTTTTCTAGAATCAAAAGAATACAAGTCTTTATAAGGCCTAGTAATTTACAATTCTAAAATTTCCACTACAACCCTTGGCATTAAATTATGAAATGCATCTGAATCAAGCATGTCATTATGCAAAATCATATCATGAATGTTCAGACTCACATAAAATGGAGGGACATCCTCTTCAAATTTGTAGCCAAGGACTATAGTGGGAGTATCATTTGTGATCTCTAAAGTATCTGGTTGACATTCACTTTCATTCTACAACATATTGGTAATATTTTCTCTATAATCGTTATTTCTCAACAATTCCTTAAATGGGATAGAAATATTTATTTTTGATAACTCACTTTGAAAATTAAAGGAGGAAACTGCTTTATCTACATCAATTGGTGTGGGTTGTTTGACTTCTTTTGATAATTCTCCTTTGTTACTTACAATTTTTTGTACATCTTTTTCTTTTTGTTTCTCTTCTGTTTTTCTATATTATTTTGACTACTAGAAGGTTTATTTTCATTATCCCTTCCTTTATTTATAGTTACATCTCTACTTCTCAATTTCAGGTTCCTCTAAAAATCATCTATTGCATTTTGGTAACCCCTCTGATATTGCTTTGAATCCACCTCTAAAACTCTACTATCATATTCTCGAGCAAACAAATTATTCTCTTCTTCAGTGAGATATATTTCTGTATCCAAGCAATCAAAATGGTTAATATGATTGTCCATTGGATCAATTTATTCCTCATCATCAACATAGTTTTCAGGGAAAGGAGGCCTTATCTGTTGATATTCAAGTTTTCTCAGGTTTCTTGGGTCCCTTTTCCTATTTTGAGGAGGAGGAGGTGGTGGTATTCTAATGTTGGGGTTCCTTACTTGAGGTTTAGGTTTCTCTCTATTGGGTGGTATGTTGTCTAGATCCAACCTATCCATTAACCTTTCCATAGATTTCATCATCATTTCATACTTTTCATTGTTTGAAGAAGTAGTAGCAGCAACAACAGAAGTGGAAGATTGATGTTATTCTCTAGTTCTCCTTCAGTCCACTTCTACTCTTTGTTTCATCTTTCCAGATGCCATCAAATTAGCTTCTAACTCTAAGAAATCTTTAAACATAACATGAATACTTGTAGACTTTATTTATCTCAACAACAAAAAAAAATCACTCTCAAAAGCATAAATATAATGGAGTTGGGCAACACCTACTAAGGGTTTAATGTTTGGTGGTATGGAATTATACACCCTCATAAACCTACTAGAAAAATCATGGACTGATTCAAAATTCCCTTTTTTCAAATTGTTATATTCAGAAAGAACTTGTAAAGGACTTTTCTTATCTTCCCATCTATCTAGAAATAAAGATTGGAAGGATTCAAAAGTAAGAATGGATCTTGCAAGTAAATATTTATACCATCGTTTTTCCTCCCCAGACAAATTCTGTGCAAACAAGCTCATCTTAGAATCATCATAGTCCACTTCCTCCATATCAATAAAATCTTCAAATCTATTGATATGCTGCCTAGCAGTAAAGTTTCCCTCCCCGTCAAACAAGGATATTCTTTGAGAGTAGTTTTGGAGAAAATCATGCAGAACAACAGGTACAGCCAAGGGAGAAAACCTAGTTGCCATGGTTCTAGGAGGGTTTGGAAAAAAAAAGGTTCTTTGAACACTGAGGATGACTTTGAGGAGGACTTTGAACCGGGATTGGAATATAAGGATGAAAAGTTTGGACTATGGGACTATTTTCTTTAACCTTTACAGTGTCTTGCGGATTATGCCAAAGAGAATCAAGTAAGTATGAATGAATCCTATTAGGATTTATTTATGTTTGTTTAATATCTGATTTAGATTTATATCTTAAGAGATATATGTCAAAACTTGTTTTCCACTCAAAATTATGAAAACTATGAAATTCTTGAGAAAAAGATCCTTTAGTTTGATAAGTATTTATTCTTTCTTTACCAGACCTAGGTCTAATCAATATTTCTGGGTTTTACACACCATATAAATTTCAGAAGAAGGATTACCTCTTGTATGTGTCTTCCTAGAAGCCAGAATGTCCTTTCTGAAAATAAACTTAAAATCAACATGGAGTTACTAGGAAAAATGTACAACCAATCACAATGCAAAAACCTCTGCTTTCCCACAGAAATTGTGTCTTCTTGAAAGCTCTGTCATTCTCCCAAGGAAGATTTGAAGTCTTTTCCTCGACAATGGAGCCAATATGTTAACACTCAGATTTTACCCCTGGTTATGAAAAGGTAAACCCCAAGGTAACAAAAAAACTAAGTTTTAGGAAAGAAAGTTGGCTTCTTTTTCTACAGAGCGGGATCTCTCATTATTTTTCTCACAAGGATAGATATATAAAAATAAAAGATAAAATTAATATTGTTGGTGGTTGAAACAGATATACATTGGGCATGGATTCATAATGTGGAACAATATCATTAACAATGCTGCTACATGGGAAATTTTAACAGAGGCAAGGTAGTAATCTCATTACAATCGAAATGATTTTGTCTAGTGATTATGGAGGAAATTAGAAAAAATCCATTAATGTCGACATCTAAGTGGGATTAATCCAACATTAACTTTAGATGAACAAGTTTAGTGAATGTTTGAAAGTAATAGACAGAGCATATGATTATGAATTTTGTGTTATTATAAACTCATTCAAACATGAAAGAGAAAAAATAATGGAAGTAGCAAACACGAAACACATACACATGCGAAAATGAAAGTACAAAGTGTAATAAAGACAACACATGAATCTTTGAAAAGGCCATCTTTCAGCTCTGCAATTTTATTAATATCTAAAATAATCTTTACAATGAAACATCTCCTAGGTTCCAACCCTTGTTCTATTACAAAAAATTGTTCTTCTAAATAATATTGCTCCATGAGATGAATAACTAACTCTAAAAACATGAAATAACTACCTTTTTACATTTGTAATCTATAACTCCTAATTGATAATTGCTTTTGAAAATAAACTAAAAACTCCGAGTTAACTAATTCTTCAAAAAGAGTCTTCAATAGGTATTCAATATTTCCTCATCAACACAACCTATATTTGGTCTTTCCATACTTTTCTACTCTCTTCCATTGGTCGATAGATGGAAACACCAAATTGGCCATCTCCTTGGCCAGAACTCTTAACTCCACATGCTCCACGTAAGAAAATTATGGAAATTGTGCACATATGGCTATGAATGCAAACATTATTTTGAAATCCTCTTATAACTTATTAATGGATATCTTTCCAGCTAAGCACTTTTGCATATCTTTGAATTTTCTATGGTCCAATATGCAATTGACTAGTTGATCAGGATATTCTTTTTGAGAAAACATACTACCTTTTTATTCTTAGAAGAAAGTCGGTCCCTTTTTAAATATTGGTGTAAGCATTTCAATTAACAATTTCACTTGATGGGTCATGATATCAATTTTTTCCTGCACTGTATCCAGATGTTGCTTCTTACTGAACACCTTCCTTGCCCATGTAATGACTAAGATCCTATCTTTAGATCATCTTCAATTAACCCGTTCAGAAAACTGAAAGTATAATTTGCAGTATCTATTGGTTTTTTATTTAACACTTCTTTCACTTCTGCAACACTTTTCCTGGAAAATTAGACAAAAATTTCCTTATCCAAAATATAATATAAGTAGGTTCTGAGATTAGCTTATTCAACTATGGTCACATCCCAAATGACGTGTTTGGATCCCTACATAGGAATTTGTCCTCTCCCTTGCTTCATTAACTTATCATTTTTATTTGATAAATCTTTGCATTTGTTTTCCCAATATTTTCTCTCTTCTTCTCTTTTCAGGGCTATGTTTTCCAGGTTCTAATTCTGTTTTTTAAAACCCACTATCTCCAAATCCCTCAGGATAACCTGAGACATAGATTTTACAAAAGAATTTGTATTGCTTTGTGAAGGAGGTGGAATAATATGCACTTCAGACACTTTTCCTTCTTCATTTAATTCTTTTCCCATCTATGCTTATTTTTTCTTTAAATCCTTCTCATTTTCAACCAAATGACCCATGTATTTGTCCCATTGTTTTTTTTATTTAGTAAAATTTAAAAGCTTTTCTTTGCAATAATTCAATTCATCATTTAGAGCCTTTTTTTCTTTCTCCAGCTCTATAAGCTCTGTATATTGTATGAGATGGGTAGATAGAATATTCAATTTATTTTTAAGGAGATGAATAGTGTTCTCTTTCTCATTTAGAAGCATATGAGTTACTTCTCCTTTATTAGCTTCATTAGTACTAGTCAGTAAATCATCTTGAAGCTTTTTGATTTGCTATTGCTGAGCTTTATTTTCAAACCTTTCTTGTCTAAGCTGGTTCTCAACTTTACTCTTAAAAGATTGCAATCTAGACACCTTCAAAGTGGCCTTGAGTAAGTCACTATAGATCACTTCTCCAGTTTGTTTGTGAAGATGAATCATATTAGGAATATGAAAGTTTTCTAGATTCATCCTCATATCAACAACTTTGTTCTTGGTGGCTATGGATAAGTTCAGAGTGTTTTGAACATGATATCTGACAGTTACCAAAGACACATCCTTGCTGGATATATTTCTTACACCAGTATACAAATGAATGGATTCATTTGTTGACACCTATTTATCCTCCCTATATTTATCAAATAAATCAGCCCTAGTCTTGAACTGAGAATTAGAACCTTGGGTGTCTTTGAGAAGGCATATTCCTTGATTTCAAAGGCTGGTCCTTTGAATTTCATTTTCTTTTTCTTTCCTTTTCCTTCTGCTTCCTGTACTATCTGGCCTACTTCTTCAATATTCTGTTTCTTTGGAGTTTTAGTAGTGTCTTCTTATTCTGTATCCATAGCATCAGAGAAATCTCTTTTATTAGTCCTCTTAGAGTGACTTGCGATGGGTGTAATCTTCTTAGCTGTTGGAACAACAATCGAAGGGTATGGTTGTGTAGAACTGTGATATTTCATTGGAGAAGTGTAATATTGTTGCATATCCTTGTCATTCTATGTCCGCTGACGATAATCCATCCAATTGGCACTCTTGACCAAACCTACAACTTCTTGATGCTCAAAAGGTTTACTTTTATTGACTTGTTTTCTTATTGATATGATATGGTGAGGATCATAGTTGACAGCTACAACAGTCTGAAACCTCATCTCATTCAACAAATTATCCACTACAGGTACAAAAAGTTTACTTTTTATGATGAGTGGGACAACTAACCATGGACACTTGATCTTAGATATCCTTTTGAAATTAATAAAGTGCTCATTCTCAACAATGAGCATCTGCTTGATCAACTCTAAGGAAAATATATTGGGAGTTAAGAAAGCTGATAAAATATATGGTTGATGAACAAATCCATAAAATATGATTACAATACCTTCTTCCATCAAAAACCAATCTCCAATTCTTCTTTCGGGTGAAAATTATAGCATTTCCTTCATAAGAGGTAGCACCTTGGGAAAATTATGCTGGAAAAAAAACCTTATATACCTCAGACATTATAAAGTTCATATATTTACCAAATTTCTTGCTCATTTCATCAGTGAGAACCATCTTTGTGAATTGTAGGTTCTCCTCATTAAAGAATAAGAACATTTTCACCAAATAGTACCGGAATCTAAAAAATCAAGTATTGTGGAAGTTCATTAGCTGTGAGTGGATACTCTTAGCTAAGAACTCATCAAATTTAAGGAAATAGGATAGACTTAACTCAAATGAGAATCAACTTAACAAGTACTAACTATGAACAATACTCATTAGGGACTCAATAACATACATGTCATGTCTACACCTAGAAACTGACTCATCACAGAAATGGAAGATTGAGTTTCATCAATGAATAGACTCAAATCACAAGAAAGGCTTAGTTCTACAAGGAGACATCTGGTTTGAAATGGGTATTAAAGAAAGATTGCTTTTGATCTACAGTAGCCTCTCTGAATAATTGAATTAGGATTTATTCACTAAACTCTTCAGAAAACTAGGTGAAAGTGGCAGGAACATAAAATTTGTCTCAAACTATTAATGGGATGACATGGAAAAGGATTTTAGACTCATCCACATCCATAATCACCCTCCCGAAAGAGGAATAATGTGCACCAATCAATAAATTTTGGGAATTTTAGGTTTTTCTTAGTACAGAGAAACTGAAAATAAGGCCGAAAAACTCCATGGACATCTGTTCCTCATTCTTTGAGGACTTTTAACTTTTTTTTTGCAACAGGTCTATTGAACTAATGGACAGAATAGTATCAAAAAATTCATAATCCTTGTCTTCAAAAAATTCCTCTATTTTCTGGTATTCTAATGTTTGAACCTCCATTCCCTATGTACTTTCCATTTTAAATAGCTTGTGGTAAGAGGAAAATAGCCTACTTGGTTACTTGACAAGTGTACGAGATATCTGTCTAAGTTGGATTCTTTCACACAGCCATGAGCTCTCACTTTCTAATGTATAAATAGACAAATAACCCCTATCCATGATCCTTTTATTTTATATTATTTTATTCTCTTATTAGCCATGCATCTTCTTTGGTTGAATCTCTTCCTATCGGTAGATCTAGTGTTGTTCATTCTGAGTCATTGATCCTGATCACTGTTTAACTATGACTTCTCATTTACGCTATATCATTACTTTTATCTCACCTGTAACTCTCAATAGTGGAACTAATTTCAACCATAGATCCACCTCTGATTTACTTTTCACCATAAATCTATTCCTTGCTTTAACATTACATGTTTATCTCATAACTGAACTACACCTTACTTGAGCAGATTAACACTCGACCATTGATCTTATCCTCTGCAAATCTCCTCTGTCTATCAATTTCGATTTTTAATATTATGCTCAACTTTAGCTTCACAATGAGTGTGCATATTCTCATAACGGAGGTATTCTCCATCATAGATTTGAAACTTCATCAATCTCATCCCTTCATTTTTGTTCCCCTTTAATCAATTCCACTAAGGATCCCTTCTATTTTTCTTGTGCGTGTTGATTCAGTGGAATCAGCCTGGACCGTAGATCTTAATCTCATTAAAAATGCACCGTTTATTGTGTGTGCCCCTTAACAAATTCTGTTGGTTCACAAGTTATCTTTCCCCGTGCACCTTCTATCACCAAAATGAATATTGGACCCCTATATCAATCGAGCTTCCATCTAGACCATTAAAACATGATCCTATACCACATTCTGCTAATTTCAAAACTTTTTCCCAATGGAAAGTTCACCCAACAAAATGAATACCAACTATTGATCATTCCTCCACTAAGATCTCTACCGTTGATTTGTGTCGGATATAAATTTTTCTGTGAATTGGAAAAGTTAATCCCTTGGTACATGTCCCATTGGGGAAATATATCCTTGATGTAGATCTTATTCCCCCATTTCATCAAAGCATTGATCTATGCTTCCTTTTAACCCATCTCGTTGGTGACTGATTTTATTCCTTCCTTGTAGCTTTTTCCAGTGGATTCATTTACAACCATTTATCATTTCTGCTACAGATCTACATCATCACATCTTACCATGATATAACATAGGGGCACACTTCCATATGAAAATTATTTCTATGGTTAAATTTAATATTTTTCTTCAACTATATGATGTCCAAGATTAGGAATAAGACCTTCCCAATATTTTAAATCCCCCTCTACATACCTTTAGGTCATATGATAAAAGAAAATTAGTTCTTACCTTATATCTTCTCAGACCTACCCCCTTTCCAACTACTAACCAGAAATGGTGCTTACAGAAGGGTTGAGGAAGGAGTGTTGAGGGAGAGAGGAGTACAATGAGAAGACTGTAAGTTTTGGTTTGGTGTTTAGGGTAGTAAAGATGGAGAAATAAGGTGAAGAAAAGGTTTCTAGTTAAATCATTTACATAATTATGATAGCATGGTTTTTGGAGTTCAGCATGTGCCAGTGTCGCTTCCAGTGGTTGGCATTTGTATCAATATTTTTCTACCTTTTTTCTATATATACTTACCAATCCAGCTAAATACAAAAAACAAGGCCATTACTGTGGATTTTATAGTCTTTACGGTTTATAGAAGAAGATATTCCATATCGACAGATCTCCTTGTTGCTCGAAAGAATGGATCAACTATCGGTTCTAGACTACCCAAGGGGATCTAATTCTATCAAAATATGTTTGAATTCATCACAATGGTGGGTAAACTTCCCCAGAAAGAAGGTGATTCTCAACAAATCTCTTATAACACTATTAACTCAAACCTAGATGTATGTGGAAAACCTAAATCATTTTTTTTGCAAGTCTTAACAGATGTGGAAATTGTTTTGGATTATGTTGGTGGAACTATCTTCGTCCCGACATTAAAGTGGGAAACATTTCCTTCGATGAGGAAGATATCATTATTAGTATGCATCGTCTTCTTGGAAATTGGTCTGTTGACAATGAATGAACATTTATTCACTCACCAGTTTTCCATGTCGTGGTTTGTGAATTTATAATTATTAATGGAAAACTAAGAATTTCATTTAAAAAGTGTGAATAAATATGCATGCATGCTTGTGGTCGGTCATAGCAGGATGACTGCCTGGAAAATTTGACATCAAAATCAAGAACTATTGAAACTCCCATCTAGGAAAAAACAAAGTACAATCTCAAGAAGTCTAACAATATGAAGACTAGAAGGCCAAAATCCCCCTCCCCCTTCCAAAAATATGTCTCGAGAGACACCCCAGTTAAAATAACATCAAACGGTTCTAACAGTCATGGCTGCATTAATATTCCCACTTCAGAAGTATCCTTCAAAATTTTGAATGTTCAAGAAACTACGAATTCTTCCTACCTACTTGGGAATGATTCAATCAGAGAACATGGTTCGAAGCAGATGGATTTGGGGATGGTATATGTCAATCTAGTTCAAACAGAATATAGAAACTCATGCAATTTGATGTCTATTTTAGCATACCAAAAATCCTAATACCCAAACATTTCCACCATTTGGTTTTCCTCCATTCACGGGTTTTGGTATTCCTCCATTTTGTTTTCCTCTACAAGGTTTAAGCCCTTAAGTACCATCCATGTCCACACATCCCATGACATTGCAAGGGCCTTCTATTCCCCTTAATCTAGTCCCTCCCCTCCCCTCCTCTAATTATCCTCCATTAACACCCACAATTCCCCCATCCATATCCACACCTCTCATGAAATTTCAAGGATCTTCTACTCCTCTTAATCCAATACCTCCCTTATCCTCCATTCATACCCACAAATCCCCTGAAATCACAACAAATTTCTACTCCCCATGTTAATCCAGTCCCTCCCCTCTCCTCCTCTTTCCAAGGATTGCAACAACCTTCTACTCACCTTAATCTAGTCCCTCCCCTCCCCTCTAATTATCCTCTATTCATACCAACAAATTCCCCATAATCACAACATCCTTATACTCCCTTTCATCCTCTCCCTCCCCTCTCCTCCTCTAATTATCCTCCATTCATGCCCACTACTCCCCCAGAATCGCAACAACCTTATACTCCCCTTAATCCAGTCCCTCCCCTCTCTTTTAATTCTCCTCCATTTATGCCCACAACTCCCTCGGTAATGAAACAACCTTCTACTCCTTTTACTCCAATCCCTCCCCTCGCTTCTAAACATTGGTTATAAAACCATTTTCTAACTCATGCAACTTGGAGCTAACAACACTCACTCAAGATGAGAATTCATCGAATTGAGGTGCCTACTAAAATTAAAAAACACTTTGTGAGTTCAAAATCCACTTCAAGATTGAATTATATAAACAATAATATAGAAAGGGGATGCAACTTAAAGAAAAGATAGATGATTGTTATATGCTTGTATAGGGTGTATTCCACAACTGATTATTTGAATAACATGCACATGCCTAGTGGATTTCATGCAAAGGTAAGTTCACTCACTCAATCTATGATAACTATATCAACGTAAGTTAAAGTGTCCATGCAAAAATAACTCTAATTATTAGCTATTCGATTTACCCTTTAAGAGGAGAGTTGTGGCCTATTTCAAGAGGTTGTTTAAATGTATGTTGGTAGTTACAGCAACAATCAAACTATATTTAAACACTAGTTAAAGTATTTATAACTTAAAGTGGTAGCGATTACATCAATTTCATGTTAATTTTAGTCACTGTCGTAGGAAGAGACTATATGTTCCACTATTTTGAATTAGTTTGAAAACACTACATTACAAAACATCAAATTCTATAAATTCAAGGAAAAAATACTATTTTGAATATTTTAATTAATATTTTTCTCAACTTTTAGTGGACAATAGTTGAAGGTTCCACGTTTTTTTTGTCATTGGACATAATAACAAAAAAGAGAAAAAAAAACCACATACCTTGTCACTTTACAAAGTTTGAAAAATATTCCTCACATTATTATATTAATAAAATCCTAAGCGTGGATTGTGTAATGACAGATTGTCTAAATCAGTTAAGCTTGGATGCATGTATGCATTGTTCTGCCTTTTTCACAAGTTTAAGTTGTTGTGCCACCCAAAATCTCTCATCTTGTTATCAGACATGGACGTTTCATGTTTGACTCATTCTCAAATCCATATTCAACTAGCGTTCTCTTGAGTATTTGAAGTTTTTGTGTATTTTTTTTCTTTCCGTGATTGCTTTCTTTGAGGATGGTTGCGCTCATATGGTTGTTGTGTTTTGCAAATAAATATGGTAGATAATGGAGAATTTACCTTTTCCAATGAGAGATTTTTTGGTAACCCAGATGCAGAAGAGGCAGAATGGAATATATCTGGATGAAAGTGCTTTGCCTATGAAGGTATAGACCCTATGAATATTGCAACATGACCATTTGAAGGGGACAATTGCTTGCAAATTGTATCAAAACTAGGTTTGTATAGTACTGAAGGTGCTACACATTCTGCAATCTATCTTTAAATTGGTTTTTATTGAACCACAACACAAATATAATCTCGATCTCATGTAATAGATACACAATCATACACATTATTATCATATTAGACCTCAATCTCTCAATATTGAACTTTTGGTTTTTAGGTCATTCATTCAAAATTCATACTCATACTCTGGTTTTTGGATTCCACTGTACACAACCATCTAATACTTGTTTGTCTCTATTGTCGATGGGATTTCTCCCACACAATGTTGAGAACCATGATGAGTAGAGGCACTAGTGTACACAAACATTTACTACATGTTTGTGTATAATACTGATGGGATTTCTCCCAAACCAGGATGAGAACGAGGACAAGTAGAGGCACTAATGTACATGACCATCTACTACTTGTCCATCTCTATCGTTCTGAATACTAGAACACTAGAATATTATCTATTGGAACATTAGAGGACTGGAGGGTCTCATGAAAAAAAGAATTATGAAAAGAAAAATTTAGCAATATAAGCCAGTCGTACTCTTTATTCAGGAAACAAAATGCTCCTCTGAAACCCTCCACCAGGTCATGGAGAAAATTTGGAAAGGATGCCAAACTATGGTGAATGATGCCATTGGGGAAGCTGGGGGAATCAAAATTTATTGGAACCCAAACGACATTGTTTTCAATGATTCAAAGGCTTATGCCCATGCCATATCTAATTCCTTCCACATTCTTAGATCCAACATCCATGGCCACCTCCTTAACGTATACTGTCAGTCTATCCTCAACCTCTGGATCTCAATCTTCGGATGCTTCACTTCATGAACTAGTTCTCCTTGCTGCATCAGGACTCCCCTCTCATCATAGGGGGGGTTTCAATATGATCACCAGCCTTGCAAAAAAAAGGGGGATTGACATTTCTTTCAACCGAGGACCACCTCTTCAAGGATAACATCGACGATTGTAGACTAGTAGATCTCCAGTCTTCCTCTGGGTTTTTTCACTTGGAACAATCGTATAGTAGGGATGCATTAAATAGCCAAGTGATTAGATCGTTTCCTAGTCTTAGAGGAAATTCTTTATGCTGGTGGGATTATCACCTCCTCGGTTCTCCCTACAGTCGGCTTCGATCATTTTCCATTAACCTAATGGTAGAGTATTGGAAAGCATCTCCATCGCCCCTTCCATTTCGAGAAATTTTGTCTCTCCCACCCTACCTTCATGGATTCTGTCAGCCTCTGGTGGACCGAAATACAAATCAAAGGAAATACCAAAATGGCCACTATGAAAACAAATGAAATTACTTGGACCAAAGCTCAGGAATTGGAATCACACATCTTTTGAAGACATATTCAAAGACAAAAAAATATTCAGCGTTCCATTATGATTGGTGGAGTATCTGAGGAGAACAAGCTCAAAGAAAAGGATCTTAACTAAAAAAATGTTTTGAGTAAGAAGAAATTATCTGGAAGCATAAATCTTGAGTAAGATGGTTAAAGGAAGGTGACTGGAACACAACTTTCTTCCACCCATCCACGATCCAACATAGAATGCATAATCACATCACTAAACTTAAGATGAAAGAAGGGGAAGTATTAGAATAACTGGTGGATATTGAACAAGATTTGACTAGGTATTTTTAGGACCTTCTTTCTGAATTTGTTATCTCCAGAGAAGATGTAATTGAGAAATCCACACAACATATTCCTTCTAGTAGCATCGTTGAGCACAATGCCTCCCTCATGCAACCCATCTCTCTTTAGGAAGTCAAACTTGCAATTAATCAAATGGCCGATGGAAAGGTGCTTGGTATGGATGGATTCAGCATCAATTTTTTACACCACTATTGGAACCTGCTTAAGCACGATGTCATTGAGGTGGTGGAGGAACTGTGTCAAAAGAAATGGGTCCTACGTGCTCTTAATGTCACCCACCTCACCCTGGTGCCCAAAGAAAAAAGAGCCTCTTGTCCTGGTAAGTTCAGACCCATTTCCCTATGTAATGTCATTTATAAAATCATTTCTAAAGTGGCATCTAACCACCTCAAGCTGCTCCTCCCTTTACTCATCTCCCCTGAATAAACAAGCTACATTGAAGGAAGGAAAATTCTGGATGAAATTATTCTGGCACATGAATTCCTTCATTTTATCAAGGTCAATTGAACTCCTAGGATGCTCCTCAAACTAGATCTTTAGAAATCCTTCGACAAGCTTAGTTGGGATTTTATAAAAAAAATGTTCCTAGCCTTCGGCTTTAGCCAAGAGTGGACCTAGTGGGTCTATTCCCTTATCAACTTAGCCTTCTTTTCTATCATTTTCAATGGGTCCCCCTCTACTACCTTCTTCCCCTCTTAGGGAATTTGTTAAGGAGACCCTCTCTCTCTGTTTTTATTCATCCTCATGGCTGAAGGTTTGGGAATACTTATCCAAAACGTCATTTCCTCTAGTTCCCTGTGTGACGTCTCCCTTCATGGAGGCAACCCCGTTTCTTATCAATAGTTTGTAGATGAAAACCTCCTCTTTGGTCACCCCTCTATCCAAGAAGCTCACTCCCTTCAGGATATCCTCCACACTTTCTATGAAGTCTCAGGAACCACCATCAACCTAGAAAATTCTCAAATCTTCTTTTTCAATACTGACTCCATCACCAAACATAATGTGTCTTACATTATGAGGTTCACCATCTCCACCTTTCCCCCAAAATACCTGGGTGCACCTCTTTTTGACTCAACCATCAAGCACTCCTATTGGAAGGAACTCCTATACAATATTGAGACACACATCTCCTCTTGGGATTTTTTCTCCCTCAATCTACCATGCCACTTAACTCTCCTTAAAGGTGACCTTAAATACATGTCACTCTACCTCTTCTCGGTTGTTTTCGCTCCTAACTGGGTTCAGAAATCCCTCAAGAGTCTCTAGTCATCCTTACTTTAGGGAAAGGGATCCAGGAATAACAAGTAGTCCCTGGTTAATTGGAACACTCTTTGTCTTCCTTGAAGTAAGGTAGGATTGGTATTGAGAGATCTTGTAATAAACAATGTTTCACTCTCAGCCAAAATCTGGTGGAATTGGATCTCTCATAATGACACACCCTGGGGAAATTATGGAATATAAAATATGTTGCAGACTGGGACCCTTCACAATTGGTCCACCTTAATAGAGACCCCCCAGGATCACTCATCTAGAAAGCTCCCAATTCTCAAAAGGCCCTTATCTAGCAACACATCTTCGGGGAGATCTGCGAGGGAACTCACACATATTTTTTGCAGGACTCTTGGAAAAAAATTCCTAACTACATTAGCCAACACAATATGGGAGTCAATCATAATATTATGCTGGCTGCTAACTGCTCTATCATCTTGGACTTCTGGGAACCAGAAGGCTCTTCACCTTTTTGGGTACGAAAGCAACCAAGAGGATGGCACATTCATCTTGAACCTGAGATTATGGAACCAATTAGGCAGGACCTCAAGTCAAGGAAAATACGAATAAAAAATGGTCCAGATATACTACAGTGGGGGAATATCCCTAAGGGTTTGTTTTTTATCAAGTAATCCTACTCTATCCTCGCCATCAAGGAAGAATATCATCAATTTCCCCTTTAGGAAAAAAATATGGAACCCACATTCCTAGCCCAAAGTCTCCATTCTCACTTGGGACAACCTACAAAAAAAGGGCTTCTAGGGGCCCTTGTTCTATATCATGTGTAACAACAACGCATAAAATATAGAACACCTGTTGGACTCTTGATAGCTAGCCTCTACTCTTTAGGATTGAATAGTAGGTACATTCAAAAGAACCAACAGAACTAGGGGCTATGTCCTTAATTCTCTGCTAATATGGGAAGAAAATCCATTCCAAAGTGTGCTTATCAATAGAATATGGGAACCCACCCTTGGAATTTTTCTTTGGAGCATATGGAAAGAAATAAATTCTAGAATCTTCAAGGATCGTCACAAATCTCTAGAATAAATATGGAATGATCTCCAAAGAAATCTTCAGGAGACTATTTTTTTGAAGAATTGGCACTCTTCCGATCTCCCCTCTTCAGTAGCAGAAAAAGAAATTCCGGATAACTGGAATTTCATGCACTGTTCTCCCCCCACTCTAGGGAAATTCCCAACAATGAGGATTTCCATCCTGGAGCATTGGTCTCCTCCCCCTTTTGGCATATTCAAGCTCAACTTCGACCGTGCCTCGAAAGGCAATCCAGGCCAGGAGGGATCTGGGGGATCCTTTCGGAATCATGATGGGAAAATTTTGTGAATCTTCTTCTAGAGCATTGGGCATGACACCAATAATGTTGTTGATCTTGAAGGCCTCATTGAATGGATTTCCCTAGCAAAAAAAATCAATTTTCTTCTGCTCATTGCTGAGGGTGACTCCTAGGTGATCTTGGCTCTTGTTGCCAAAATTCAAAATGGTTCCCAGGCTTCCAAAATATCCACTTGTTGGAGAATGGATCAAATCATCATCAGACTTAGGAAAGGACTTGAATCTCTCCATTCCATCACCTTCCACCATGTTAGGAGAAGGGAAAATGAAGAGGCTAATATATATATTAGATAATGAAGGGGTTACGTGTGATATTCCTCTTTGTGCTAGAGATATTGGGTTGCCCTTCCTAGATAGTATGATCCACCACTACAATGTTCTCACCTCGAGAGACCACCCCACCCTAGATGCGATTTTTTTCCCTGAGAAACTCCACCTGGTGTCTCGTTTTCGCCATTTGGAACCGGCATGCAACATCTGTCACCCTCCATCCATGCAAAGAGGATGCCTTTTAATGGTGGTCATTAAGAAAACAAAGGTTTTATTGCGATCCATCTTGAGGTTAATGAGTCGTAGTTTGATGTGATGGAGGCCGTCCCCTAGATTTAACGTTCTCAGTTGTATGTTGTAGCTCCCACATGTGGCTTACATTTATTCCTCTCCACCAGTGCATGAAATGGAAATCAATCTTGGTTCCTCCTTCTTTCACTATCCCTCGACACACTCTGTTTGGAACTGCTTTGTTTCATTCGGCCATGCGCATTTTGTTAATGCCTGGGAGCTTCTTTTATTCACCATGACTCGGCCGAGAGGTACCTCCCGTCGTGGAGCTGGGCATGGCGATGCCAGAGAGGCTGTGTTTCTAGGGAAAGGCAAGGCGGTGAACAATGGCTATGAAAACTATGTCTCGACCCCAATTTGCGCGTTCATTGATGATTGGGAATCTAGTCAGGTGGTAGATTTTCTCGCTACATGAAACTACGCCAACCAAATAAATTTCTATTGGTTGATTAAAAAAATGCTCAACAATGTAGTTGAAGAAGTGTTGGCCAATTAGACTTCTGCCACAACCTCCATCCTAGATATCAGGGCTCTTCCGGCACACTTAGATGAAAAACTAGCAAGCCTCGATGCCAGCCTTGCCGGTGGAAATTATTCTCTGGAACTGTGCTTTAATTTGCAAAGAGGCTCCGCTTCAGTAGAGACCACAACGTCTTAGGATGATTTGGATGTCCTGGTAGCTGCTCGCCCTTGGGGGTATTCTTCTGCTCCTAAGACTCCATTAATTATGGGGGAAATGATGTCAGTGGTTGCAAATAGCTCTGAGGCCTTGATGGTTAACACCTTTGGTCTAACTATGCTTGAATTTGTCCTTTCCTCCAGCTTGGCTCCTCTGCACACCACTTTTCCTATGCCCACAACCATTCATTTGTTGCACTTCAAGCGGGTCCAAAATTCTGTAAGGGGCACTTCTCTCTACCGAAAATCCAAGTCTATGATGCCAAATATCCCTCCACAGGGGTGGGATGATGAATTTTCAAAAACTACCCCATTGTGTAAGACAAAACCAACCCCCACAAGGAAGAAACTACTGCTTCCGATTCCTGTCCTTAGTTCCCTTGGACATCGTTAAAGGTTACACCTTTTTTTGTTATACAATTTGTTTTTTTTGCCTGGTTATGGTTTATGTTAAGAATTGTAAGTTCTTTTATGGCATCCAGCCTCTTGGGATAGGAATGTTTCTTCATGCTACTTCTCAGCCTAGCAATTTTGAGCATCTGGGTTGGTGGTTCCGCCAACCCAAACCGCTAAGGCTAGCAATTTTCCATGTAATTGTTTTTGTACTTAAAATATAATTATTTGTTGCAGCCTTACAAAAAAATGCCCTTATAAATATTTTAAATCTAATGTGTGGAGATGTTACTTTTATAATATTTTATTATTTTTTATAAAGGACACCTGTTAGCTCCAGATGAGCATGGAAGGAGTTACACATCTCTCTACTGGGTTGTAGAATGCACCTATTTGGCACAATTAAAGTTAATATTTTAAAATTCTTAATTATTTTTTAAATATTTAAAATTTAATGATTCTATTTTATTATTGGTAAAAAAAATTTGAAATGACAATATACCCCTGTCTTGATGGAAAATAGTAAAAAAATATAAAATAATCTAAAATTTCAAAGTTTCTAAAAAAATTGAATGACATTTGGTGTGAAGTACATGTAAAGTTTATGATACTTGAATAAAAACATCAATAATTAGAAATGCATGCACTCTATGGGCATATCCAAAAAAATGATTGCATATAAATGAGTAACCGCTTGACATGAGACGAATATGGAATTTAATCGTCTCACATGAGATCTAATAGGCTTGGATATCCAGATTGAGTAATCGTGTGACATAATATATACTATGAAATTTAGAGGGGTATATGCATATTACAAACTTCTCTTAAATTTTTTGGTTTGATTTTGAATGTTTTTAAATTATCATCTTAGATTCTATGAACAATTATACTTCCACTAAACATGTAGTGGCTTTTGTTGATTTAACCCATTAGTTGTTTTCTTTCTTACAAGAAAGTTTATGTAATGGACATTGTTAACCCAAAAAATCCCTCACTCAGCTCTACATGGCCTACACCACCCAAGGAAACCCATTCACTACCCTTGTAACACCCCATTAGACCCCCACACCCTCAAAAAGGCTTAAAAATGAGTAAAAGGGCTTAAAAACCCCAAAAAGGACCCTAAATAACTCTCCTAGGGACTAAAGCCTCCAAAAAGGAGCTAAAACCCCTCAAAGGAGCCTAAAACCCTAAAATGAGTGAAAGTTAGGGTGGAAGGGGCTAAAAGCCCAAAAAAGGGGCTAAATCCCTGACCAAGGGCTTAAAACCCTAAAAGTCCCCAAAAAAGCTATAAAAGGAGGGGTGGGGGTCACTCTAAAACACACCTCTCTTGCATACTATTATGATGCCCATGGATGCCTTGAGACACCTTGGCCTCTCAAGCCACCTGCATCCCTCTCTCTTCCACTCATTTCCGCCACTGAGGCATAGCTCCTCTTCCATTACTAAGTGAGATAGGGAGGTGCTTCCTTCCAGCCAGGGCATGGTGGCCCATTTCACCAAAGGAGGTATAATCTTGTTGTTTTTCATGCATTTTTATAGCTTTGCTATTTTCTAACCCTTGTTTATTTGCAGTTTTGTTTTTGCTTAATAGATTGTTTCCAGGTTGCCAAGGCGAAGCCCTAACAGTGTTTGCAGAAGGGCTCACAACCACTATTTTCTTTCTGTCTTTGTTTTCTGTTTATTCCAATTTCTTTCTACATTTTCCAAATGCAGGAACCTACCCTTCTATCCTATAGATAGAAGGGAGCCATTCCTACCCCTGTAGCAAGGAGAAATCCCTACTACAGAACTGGCGACCATAACAGGTCGATCCCACAGGATCCCTGGGTTAGTTTTCAAAGTTTTAGTTTCTTGTTTAGTTTTTTTTCCCTAGGTTAATTTTTCTGTTAAATGTAGCTTATATTGCTGCTTATTTACATTTTTAGTTATTGTTGAGCCTCCTCAAGGCCAATCCAATCCCATTTGGCCACAGTACCACTTACTGTTGGCCATTCTATGATTTGCAAATCACTCAAATGTGCAAAAACGGCCGAACCGAATTTCTGAAAATTCACCTGTGTTCGGGCTCATTTTCTTCCCAAACAGTTGATCCATTTTCAAATCTTCTCATGATTAGGGGTAAAAGGGCCCGTTTTCGAAGTGGGTTTGCAACCGTTTGAGGTAATTCCTCACGGTTTGATAAGAATCCACTTTGCAAAAACATGAATTTTACAGGTGCGCGACCCATTTTTGGGCTTCACTGTTTGCTTTTATCGGGACTGTCAGTGCAACTCAGCCGCCTCTGTCCATCTGAACCATTTCATTTCTGTTTCTGTTTCATTTTATTGCAATTTCATTTACATAACAAAGTGTAAGTTAAATACTCAATGGGTTAATGAATGTAGTTTAACTAAAATTGACAATAAAATTACTAGTCTTGCTTACCCTTCCTCCTCTACCCAGTCATCACCCTTCGGGGTATTCTGGGATACGATGAAGGGAAAGCTCATATAGTCCTAGGCCCTTCATTGAATATTGTTCTAAAACCATTAAAACCGAATGACCCGGAAGGTAGAGGGGGTAGAGAAGGAGGCGACCTGTGGATCTAAAAATGGGATTAGTCCCATTGTGTTGAGAGCCCAACACCTTCTCTTGGTTAAAGATGAATATTAGTGTAAGGTAGTCATCTAGTTAGGCCATCAACATTCAGGGTTAAAAATGTATTTGTTTACAAATTTCTGATTAATCAATGCTTGCATCTATAATGACATGAAATCTACCACAATATGATGAATTCATAAACCATTTGTAGCTACCAAATACCAGAAAGACAAAAAAACAAATACATCATACCAAGTAATCAACCCAACTCAGTTCAGGACGTTGAGAGAGCCTTAAAATTTATTAATTTACACTATGTTCAAACAATTTGCAGTCTTTGAGGACATAACTCCCTGACTACTTAAACTGTGGGAAGTACTTCGGCTCTGCCCAGAAACTCATTGTGAGGAGTACCACAGGAACCCCAAAGTAGCTGGCCACTGAGAGGAATTGCCAAGCGAAACAGGCAATGACCCCCACCGATTGAGTAGAAAACACTCATGAGGAAATATCCAAGCGCTGTCTTCTGGTAGTCTTGGTGGCCGAGTGACCACCTACAGCCAATAGGAAGCCATTGAAATTAGGGTCCAAACATCATTCCCACTAGTTTGATAAACATCTAACACAATTGATCCCCCACGCTCTTCCTCACACCTAAGAGGCGAACCACCACCATTCAGAACATTGACTGACACCATCGAGCCTATTATTGATGACCTCACACACCATCAGAAGGCCACACAGCCTCTGATTCATATTCAGACCCATATCAGTCTGAACCAGACCTCCATACTGCACCATCAAGCCCCACAACTAGTGCAAATCCGGATCCATTTTTCGGCATAGCCATAGCAAGTGGAACCATGTCCACACCACAACTTGTCACCAACAACCTTGTAGGTGGACCAAGCATAGTCATGCAAACTGTCATTAGTTAGCTTCCACCATCCATAGTGACCAGCCAAGTTGGCCCATCTGCAACACAAGGGGGCAGTGGTCCCTCCACCTACACTGCCACTCCTTCCACACACGGGGGCAGTGGACCTTCCACTTATGTTTCCCCTACTGTCATACATGGGGGAAATGTCCCTGCCACCCATACTATTCCCCCCACAACACTTGGGGGCATTGGCCCATCCAAAATGGTGCCATCGCAAGTACCCCTAGCTGTGCAGATGCATTATGCACCTGCAAACCCCACCACCATCGTTTCCCCATCTCACATCAACCTGGGGTCCAATCTACCTTTCATGGCTCGTCTTAACCTGCCTGATTTGGCTTGGTTAACAAATGACCCCATCCACCACCAAATGTTCTGGCCACCTATGCCAACCAAGCTGCCATCAGACATTCCCAATTTTGAAGGCAAGGCAGGGGAATGTCCCCAAAATCATATCATGACATTCCATCTATGGTGCTCATCAAATAGTATCGTAGACGATTCCATCAGATTGAGGCTATTCCAACGCACCCTTATAGGTGCTACGACCAAATGGTACATTGAGCTATCGTAAGCCAACTACCCTGATTTCAACTCCCTAGATTTCATGTTCCTACAGTATTTCCAACTCCCCATCAGATATGATGAAGGGGTGGAGATCCTGCTATCCTGCCGTCAGAGCACTGCGACACATATAACCGACCACATCCATGAATGGTGGCAAATTCATAGCTTGTGTAAAATCCAACTTGATGACAGGATCTTCTTGGATTGGTTCCTCAAGACCTTTCTCCCGCCCATACCAAGGATGTTGCATCCGAACGTCCCCACTTCGAAGAAGAGACCATACTAAAATCCCAATAGTTTGACCTGATCTACTCTCAGTCTAGATACCTGTACATCGTCATTCCAGACGCTCCCCACCCAGGTACCTCCTACCATGACACACCGGGGGCATCCCATGGTGCAGATGACATCATAGGATCGGTCTCCCAATAGCCATAGCATCGACCGACACCACCTGCAGTTCCACCACAACCAAGCAACACGGCTAATGTTGCTTACCAAAACCAAGCTCCAGACTACACTAGAATGATGTCCCAGTCCGGAGCAACAACTTCCTATGAATAACCTGCGCCACCGCAGCAAGCTCAAGCCATGGCTTTGCCAACACAGCAGTACATTATGCAAATTCCCGCATTTGTGGCACTGCCACCCCCAAAAATCTACTATGAAACACTAGTGCAACCAGTTCAGGCCCTTGAAACCACTCCACCCGCTCCGTTGGGACAAGTGTTCGCACAACAAAACTGTCCCAACCAGCCTACCCCCAACAATCAACAAGGGAAAGATAGAAATAATTGGCCCTAGAACCAAGCCAACAACCAACTGTAGGGAGGTGGTAACCAAACCCTCCCAACAATGCTGCGGCAAACTAGCCAGCCCAAAACCCCCCATGACAAAAAGCACCAAGATGAAACGCCTCGTTGCACACAAACCAACCATGCACACTCTGTGAAGTCTATGGGCACTACACATTTGAGTGTCCCCTCATGGGTCGAGCTAAGCAGGCCATTCAGAATGAGGTCCAGCAGGCCGCCAATGCGACAAACCAAGCCCAACCCAACCCAACACCACAAGGACCTCCTCCTATAGTGCTTCAAAACCTGATACCAGTCCAAGGGTTGGTGGCAACCGAACCCCCTCCCCAAGCCAATCCCAACGCATCGGGGGCACCTCCCACAGCCGAAATAGGTGTCCACCACCTGCTAGCCATGACGACTAAAGAAGTCAACTTACAAACTAGACAAAACTAGTACAGAACCACCATCGAACCCGCTGACACATTAGCAGCATCCACATCCAAATCGGTCAATGTACCTCTTCAGTTACCCCCATTCCTACGCCCCCCCATACACAGAGTTGCCAATAATGCCACAGCTAGAGTTACTGTAAGCTATAGTACTATGGATGATTTTTCCCAAACACCAACTACCATGTGTGCTCTTGAGGTACTTAAAACATGCCCAACACAGCGAAAATCCTTACTAGCTACCCTTAGGGCAGTAGACCCCTCCGAATCCAAGTTGATCACATTCGACACAAATAATGGAGAACCGCACATGCCATCGACCATCGCCTTTCAAATCCTGGTGTCCATCTGGAATTTGGTTGTGTACCGGTGCATAGTGGATGAGGGGGCATCCATGTGCATTATGTCTACCTTGGTTTGGCAGAAACTTAGATCACCAATTCTGCAACCGTCCTCCACAACTCTATGGGCTTATGATGTCCATCCTACCAAAGCCCAAGTAATCCTCCCCCACATCCCCATCACATTATCCAGGAAGACCGTGATGATTGACATAGAGGTTGTCAATGCCCAATTAGACTATAACCTTCTCCCCAGGAGAAGTTATATGTATGCCATGTGAGCTAACACGTCAACTATCTTCTGTTTCATTATGTTCCCCCACGAAGGGAATATTGTGATAGTTGATCAACTCACTTGTCATGATCCACAAGGGTTAATGACACCCACCAACGTTATCCCTACCATCACCACCATTGAGCCACAAGGGATGACCACACATGCCAATGTCATCCCTGCAATCAACACCATGGTTGAAAACACACTAGCCTCCCCATTGTTGAATGTGGGCCCTAGGTTGTTTTCCAATACCACCATGACAGCTCCTTTCCCATTAGTGTCACCACCATCGACACAAAATGAAACTGCGGACTTGTGCATGGTCTTATCAAGCATCACTGCACCCAAACAACAACCACAGCCACAACCCCAACCCCAACCACAACATCATTCGTAGCCGCAAAATCACTTGCAGTAGTAGCATTGACGCACAACCACAACCACAACCGCATCCCCACATGCAACTTGTAGGGAGTTATCTGGGCTCATCTCCAGTCCATACGATTCCTTTCCTCTTTCCCCCACCTGGTGTCATGAGCAAGCTGGTAATGGCCACCTTAAGCCTACCCAACTTTACATTGGGAATTTTGGTGTGGTATATTGATCCACCAGCTCAACCACCAATTCCCCAGGTTGTCTTAACCCCGATGCAACCCATTACTGTCGAGTCTCACCCTCTACCCAGCCCGCAAAATCCAACCGCCACACCCGCACCCGCACCGCCCCACCCAAAAAGGGCCAGGGGCAAGAATGCCAAAGCTACCACAGAACCTCGGTTGATCCCGCCTTACACTGTTTGCGAGCAACAGGGCCATCCATCTCAGAATTTTCCTAAGATCCCAATGATCCACATGCATTTGGACGCCATGGATACAAACAAAAACATCCTTGTCGTTGAGCTTCCAAGCACGCCAGTAGTAAGAAACAAGGCATTGAGAACAAAACATGCTTGCACTCTCTACGGTTTGTATGGACATTACTCTCACCATTGCCAATATTTTCCCGAATTTTGAATGGCTCTCGCTGACCTCCGTCGACATTCCCTTGAGTTTGATATCACCTTGATCGAAGAATTTCACCCCCCACCTCCTTCTTCAGACACCATGTCCATCTATATGATGTCCAGTTACACCGACCTGCTCATCTCATCCTCCCACGATGGTCCATCAGACCTGTCTATTCGTTGCTTCCGCAATTATGAGGGGATACTCGAAGCTCTGACTGCCTCGGAATACCCATGGGACGACATGCACCATCACTCGTTCTTCCTCTCTGAAGAACTTGTGTCCCAGTATGACCAGTTTTCCATGGAGACCAAAGATTTCATCCATGGGAAGGTCGACTGGTTCAAGAACCCCATCCCGACACCAGATGCCTTCGAAGAAGGCAACATGGCAAACATTTCACCAACCATTAAAATCTACATCTCAACCAATTTTGATATTGTTGAAGAAATCATGCTAGGGGCATCTTGCTCCCCAGAAGAGGTCGATGCCTACAAAGCTCTCTTCCAAGAATTCTGTGACATCTTCGCCTGGTCTTACACCAAAATGCCTAGCCTAGATCCATCCATCTTCGACACATGGCCCGATGTGGCACCCATACGCCAAAAGAAATGGCCAATCCATCCATCCAAAGTGGCTACGGTGAAAGCCGAGATAGAGAAGCTGCGCACAGCCGGCTTCATCTACTTCATTGCCTACACCACTTGGGTTTCTAATCCTGTTCCCATGAATAAAAAATATGGTACCATTCACATTTTGCACAGACTTCCGCGACCTTAATGGGGCATGTCCCAAAGACAACTTCCCCACACCCTTCATCTATAAGATCATTGATGCATGCACTGGACATGAGGCCTTTTCCTTCATGGATGTATTTTCCGGCTATAACCAAATCCAAATCCAGAAAGAAGACCATTATAAGATGGCATTCACAAACCCATGGAGCACCTTCGCATACTAAGTCATGCCCTTTGGCTTGAAAAACACTGGAGCCACCTTCTAGCACACCATGACATATTGTTTCCATGACCTAATTCACATCATCTTGGTCTACTTGGACGATCTTACAGCTCGATCACCAAAATAAGCACAACATATAGACGATCTGCGGCAAGTCTTTTTATGTTGCCACAAGTACAAAATTCACATGAATCCCCTCAAGTGCATTTTTTGTGTCCCAACAGGTTGTCTACTCGGATTCATCGTGTCCCACAAAGGGATAATGGTAGATCCCCTCAAAGTTCAGGCTATCCTTGATCTTCCCTCTCCAAAAACTCATCACCAACTACAGAGCTTCCAAGGAAAGGCCAACTTCCTTCGCCGTTTTGTGCCAGAGTATGCAACAAAAGCTTATGGATTCATTTTCCTGATCTGCAAAAAAATCCCCTTTGTTTGGGATCAGTAAGCACAAGAATCGTTTGATGCACTCAAACAAGCCCTGGCTTCTGCACCATTACTCTCAGCACCCGACTTCACTTGAGACTTCATCCTCTATGTGTCAGCCTCAAAAAACGCCATTGTTGGAGTCTTGGTCCAAGAAGACATTGCTCGCCATGAGCATGTGACTTACTACATTAGTTAGAAGTTACCAGGACCCCCACTACGATATTCACTCGAGCAGAAATTGGCCCTCGCTGTTGTCTTCTCAGCTCAAAAGTTGCACCACTACATCATTGCAAACCATACTCGTGTAGTGATTGATTCAAACCTAATGCAGTACCTCTTATGTCATCACCTTCTACAAGGTTGAGAGCCTAAGTTGGTAGTCATCCTCCAAGAATTAGACCTAGAGTTTGTGTCCCCAAAAATCACAAAGGCACTTGCGTTGGCCACACTCATGACCGATCTTCCCCCATTAACCGTGTCATCACCCCCCAAGGATGATCTCCCTGATGATTTTCTATTCATCATATCCATAGACGACCCCTGGTATGGAGACATCCTTCTTTACTTACGCACACAAAATTTTGTAGCACACTTAAATTGTGAGGATAGGCGACACATCTGACATCAAGCCATTTGCCACTTGCTGATTGGAGATGTTCTGTATCGTCAAGGCATTGATACAACCCTACATCGTTGCCTCACCCGTGACAAGGCCGAGACCATCCTCAATGACTGTCATAGTGGAGCTTGTGGTGGCCACCTTTCAGGCCTAGCAACCACCCAAAATATTCTACGTGCCGGCTACTTCTAGCCCTCCATCTTTGCTGATTGCATCGAGGCAGTCAAGCATTTCCATAGCTGTTAGCTCTTTTCCCCAAAGGAAAGAACCCCCCTTGCACCATTACACCCCATAGTCACAGTCGGTCCCTTCTGCAAATGGGCAATCGACTTCATGACAATCAACCTGTCTTGGATAATGGTCATAAATACATCATTATGGCAGTCGACTACTTTACTAAGTGGGCTGAGGCCATGCCCATATTTGATTGGAAAGCTGAAACCACAACATGCTTCTTCTTCAACCATGTTATTACATGATTTGGTGTCCCTAAACAATTAGTCTCAGACTGTGGGGCACACTTCCAAGACGGCGTATGGGATGAATTATCAACCATGTTTAAATTTGAACACCATTACTCATCTTCCTACTACCCCTAAGGCAATGGCCAAGTGGAAGTAGTCAACAAAATCATCAAAAAAATGCTCCAAAGGATGGTAGGAAATCATAAAACCAACTAGCATCACATGCAATTCTCTGCCCTATGGGCTTATCGCACATCCACAAAAATCACAACCGGTTTCACTCCTTTCTGCCTATTACATGGCATTGAATCAGTACTCCCTATAGAGTGCCAAATCCCATCCCTCCTCCTAGTGGTAGAACTCCTCCCTGATACTTCACCTTTAGACTAATGGCTCCTCCAACTCGAGCAAACCATAGAAGACCATCAAGCTTCCCTCCAAGCCATTGAAGCAGCAAAAACACGATCAAAGATCCACTATGACTCCCATGTCCACCCTCCCAAAGGCGATATGGTTCTAGTCTACGACCAACCCAACGATAAATTGGGCAAAGGAAAGTTTGTGTCAATGTGGTATGGCCCATACATCATCCACCATTGCTTTGAAAAAGGGGCATACACCCTCATTGACTCTGATGGAAAAGTCTTGGAGAACTCCCACAGTGGGCTCTACCTCAACAAATTTTATGCTTAATATCACCAATGAGTCGCTTCATTTTCTTTTTCTTGTTTTTCAACATTTTTTAGCAAAAATGAGGGGCAACACCATCAATTGCTAGTCCAAAGTCACCCAGAATCAGTTCGAGACACCTCTCACATATCCATGCTCAAACTTCTATCTCCTTATGAGACCATCGTCTCATGTTTAGCAAATAAATTTCGAGACCATTTCCCACAAGTCACCTCGATTTACGAGCCATGACATGATGATGCAAGTGTCTACGGACCTGTACTTGTATCACACTTCTCAACCACTACTCATGTGAGTTTTCGGGCCACCACCTGTTAAGGGTTACCATTATTTAGTTTTGTTTTGTATTTTTAACACATAGTTGTCTTTTCTATTCACCGCACCTTACACGGACCTTTGGACCACTATCCACAAAAATATTTCTTTTTCTTGCATGTATTTGGCATATAAGTGCCCCCAGACTTGCACTCAGATTGCATGTAGTCAAGTCCGTCCACCACAACACACACACACACGCTCTCCTGACCTATGTTCAAGAGCCACCTCGGTTTGCATGCCTCTGCCGCACCGACTCGCGAGCCTCTGCCACGATCTATCCCTCGCATGTATTGGTATGTTTGAGAGCCTTCTGCTTCATCCATACTGCATGGATGACCTTTGGACCACTGTCCATAGTCCCGACATGGGGCACCGCCTGTGCCACCGTAATCGGTTGACCATACTGGAGTTTCATTTAAGCTCTTTTCTGACTCCTTAAAATAATGAAAATATAGCCGAGTGTACCTGCTTCCTTTCCCACTCGCTAAAGTATAGGAAAGGGCGTCTACATCGTCTCATTTATCTCCTTTTGTAGACCATGTAGACCATCAATTGAAAAGGACCTCCTTGGCACATTCAAGCCAAGACCGTTCCCCTCTGCATAATTTTATGCTTTCTCGGGCAGAGGGGCCACACTTTACAAAAAATCTCACCATGGGTTGTCGTTAATATCTTTTCTAGCCTTTTCATCAAGAAAATATTTCCGAGCAAACTTGGTTTCATTCATTCTCGTAAAAGTATCTGAATGACCGTCCAGTCAGTATAGGTTTAACCTTTTGTAGCTTGATTGGACTACCAATGGTAAAGAAGTCTCTCATCCCTTACAAGATGAGCGAGCTCTCCTATGTATACTTTTATCCTTTTTCGGGCACAGGAGACTACGAATGAAAAATATCCCCCACTAGAGTCTTCTTCATGCTTTCAAACTCTCTAAAATTGAAAGCACCATCGAGCATTTACCTTCTCGGGCTCGCCAAAAATCCACGAGATCATACCACAACAGTGTCCCTAGACACCACCCCACAGAAAACAGTTTGGCAGCATTCCCACATTGGGTCGCCTTTGTTCAGAGTACTCTTCAATGTGTCTTCCTTGGATCCCATCAATTTCAAAAGTGTCTACCTCCTCTAAGAATTTCCCATTTGCAGTGACATTCCTGGTATTACAGCTCTAATCCCATTCCAATGAGTTAGTTCCATTTGCTGCCTGGTCCACCTTGCTGTCATACTCTAAACAAAGGAAGTTTGAGTCTACCAAACTCCCCCTACCCCTGTTCAACTCTTTCCCTCCCCATCCCCCCCTGCCCCATTCGGTGGGTCAGTCC
Source organism: Pseudotsuga menziesii (assembly GCA_001517045.1). Lineage (NCBI taxonomy): Eukaryota > Viridiplantae > Streptophyta > Pinopsida > Pinales > Pinaceae > Pseudotsuga > Pseudotsuga menziesii. The sequence goes on from LPNX010693145.1 coordinate 91,190, forward strand.
AGAGATTGTCTCACACCTTTCGGTTATTTCCGTCGCGCCTCTGGTCAAGGAAACATCATTTCCTTGACTAGGGGTAGGTATCCCTCTGTCGACGACAACACACATATTCCAAAGGATAGACCTAGAGGTCCCTATACCTTGGTTTCATTAACATCATTGATGAGTTCCTTGGACCACTTGAGAGGAGTCCTTAGGGCCTCTCGGGATGGTTGTTTCTCACGTGCTCGACTCCAACTACATCATCACACCGTTGAGATTTGTACAAGGTTTGGTCCGCACAATACTTGGTTGAAGACCCCAGATGTCACCTAACTCTAGCACATTGATGAGTCTACTGGAGGGACCTAAATAGGTTATGTCCCTTGTGATTTATGGGTTGCGTTGGAGGCAGTGTTCAAAAGCCCTAGCAGTGATTCTATATAGATTTATGATTGATGCAGCATACTTGTACCACAGAGACTCTGAATCTCAATCAGCAAGTCCATACATCTATGTATCATTCCAGATCCAACAAACCGTCAGTCATGAAGATATAACATTCCATGAGAATGCCATGGGTCCAATGTACCAGATCAATATTATATTCAGCCTCACATTGAGGCAACCATTATTGTATCATCAGTTATACATGATCGGCTCTTGTATTTTAGAGCATAGATCAAATTATTCTTTTGACATTGTCATGAGCATGGGGATGCCCGCCTCGTCCATATACATGTCACACATTATTTGTATCTCACCCATTGATGGGAACCATATTAATACAAAAACCAAAAGCCACCATTCCCTAGCCACGAAAGCACCACCTCTACACAGCAAATCCTATGATGTCCATCGGCCATACAATGTGATCCTGCCCTCACAGATCAAGGGGAAATCTGTTAACCCAAAAAATCCCTCACTCAGCTCTACATGGCTTACACCACCCAAGGACACCCATTCATGACCCTCGTAACACCCCATTAGACCCCCACACCCTCAAAAAGGATTAAAAATGAGTAAAAGGGATTAAAAACCCCCAAAGGAGCTAAAGTTAGGGAAAAAGGGGCTAAATTCCTAACCAAGGGCTTAAAACCCTAAAAGTCCCCAAAAAAGCTATAAAAGGAGGGGTGGGGGTCACTCTAAAACACACCTCTCTGGCATACTATTATGTTGCCCATGGATGCCTTGAGACACCTTGGCCTCTCAAGCCACCCACATCCCTCTCTCTTCCACTCATTTCCCCCATTGAGCCATAGCTCCTCTTCCATTGCTAAGTGAGATAGGGAGGTGCTTTCTTCCAGCCAGGGGACGGTGGCCCATTTCACCAAAGGAGTTATAATCTTGTTGTTTTTCATGCATTTTTATAGCTTAGTTTTTTTCTAACCCTTGTTTATTTGTAGGATTGTTTTTGCTTAATAGATTGTTTGCATCTTGCCAAGGCGAAGCCCTAATAGTGTTTGCAGAGGGGCTCACAGCCACTATTTTCTTTCTGTCTTTGCTTTCTGTTTATTCCGATTTATTTCTGCATTTTCCACACGCAGGAACCAACCCTTCTGTCCTATAGACAGAAGGGAGCCATTCCTGCCCCTGTAGCAAGGAGAAATCCCTGCTATAGACATAACAAGCGAAATTCCCAAAAAAATTGGCTAACCTAACACATATTTGAGATTTGTAAGACTGCTTTTTTATTTTCCATCTAAATTTAATACTACTATGTCTAATGGTTGCAGGGCATTTTCTTTTTTTCCAATAAGAAAAGGAAAATGGTTACAAAATAAATAGTCCATCATAGCTCAAGTTTCCAAAATCATTGAAAGCACATTATATTATGATCTAACAAGTTGAGTTGAACACATATTATGATGGGCATATTTTACAACCTATGCCACTTGAAAATAACCTTTAAGATATTATTATTCTCTCTAAGTGATATCTTAGTAGGGGGGGCTTGAAATTTCCACAACAAGAACTTGGAGAGAAAATATTTAACATGAGTCATGACCATTACCTCCCTTCTTGGGTGACCTCACATAGATGTAGTACATGTAAGATCTTTTACCTTTTGTTCCATGTTCCTTAAAATTCATGAAGAAAATGAAAATTTACAAAACTTCTCTTTCCTTAAAATTTATGAAGAAAATGAAATTCTACAGAGCTTCTCTTTGTTCTTGTGTTACTTAAGTTAATGAATGGAGATGAAATTAAGTAGATCCATTATAATTTCTTGATTTACATCTTTCATATAGGTCATGCTACTTGAAATTACTAATTATTATTAAGAAAATGGATTTCATCTTTGCATCGTTGATGTTCAATAACATTCATGAATTCATGTTCCTTGGAGTAAATAACTTATTGTACCCTATCCCAAAGGAGACTGGAAAAAATAAAAGTTTAATTTCATTGCAATATCTCATGTTTTAGACTATATAATTGTCAGTGATGTCAAAGGTGTTAACAAATGACAAAGGAATAACCATTGGATATGGTGGTAGATTGAAGGTTGCAAGTATCCAGAATAACAAAGGAATAACCTTGTTATAGGTTGCAACAGACTAAATGTTGTAGGTATCCAGAATAACAAAGGAATAACCCTATTACAGGTTGCAGGTTGCAAGGTGAATGACAAACGAATAACCCTATAGCAAGTTGAATGACTAAAGATCGATCGTCCAATGTTGTTGTTGAAAGAACTGTCGCAGAGGATGTTTGTAAAGAAATCGTGCAGATCTGCAAAATCATGGTGAGATTCAAACTTGATATGGAATCAACGATTAGGAAGCATCCCACACTAGACCTGATGGTGAATATCAAGTTTACATAAGTTAGGTGGAAAAGAAAAAGTTACGCATTAGTTATAGAATGGACGGTCAGGGAGTGACCCGCACTAGATCTAACGATGAAGATTAAGTTTACATAAGTTAGGAGGAAAAGAAAAAGTTCCGCAAATGATCAAGATGGACGGTCAAGGGTAAATCTGCAAGGAAATCAATGGTCTAGGAAAATGTGGAAACAAAGTTGCGAAATGAAATTACAGAGGTCCAAAATATGAAAGTGTGATTCTGCATCCCGCATCCTGCAATCCGCAATATTAGCGTTAGGAAATACTCCAAAAATATCGATGGTGCGGAAGAAAAATCATGGAAAGAAGCTTGTGGAAAGTCGAAATGTTACGTTTCTGCATTTTGCATCCCACAATATGGAGAGATTGGATGGTTGAAGTTAGTTCCTCTAAAATAGATCAATGGTGTGGAAAAATAATTGCAGAAAATATTTTTTGAAAAGCACAAGCAGACAGTCGACATCCTGCATCTCGCATCCCGCAATCTAGAGATCGATGGTTAGGAAAAACGCCCGACGAATATCAATGGTGGGGAACCATTGATGAGAAAATATTGGTGTAGAAAGCTGATTTTGAGGAGAAAATTGATGGTTAGATTGATGGTTCGGATTGACTTAGAGATAAGATCAACGAATCTAATTAGATCAGGAATTTAATCTCGTGAAAATAAGTTTGGCAGTATGGAAGCACTTGCAAATGCTGGACATAGGTGCATAAATGGTTTCCAAGATGCAGAAACAATTTTTGAGGTGCAGGATCAATGGAAGAACGTGAAAGGACATTCTAGAAGGTGTGATCTTTAGATATGAAAGGGCACAATAGTGAAAGGTTTGTTTGTTCAGTTTGAAGAGACACAACTATTAAAAGAAGCTTAAACACTAATAAGTATTTAAGTAGCGGCCTGAGTAAGAAGTAAGACATCTCTGCAGTTTGAATTGCATGATCAGAATCAGAGACCAGTGGGTGTTACAGAATTGACTGGGAAAGAATTCATGAGAAACATATTAGGGTGGCAGGGTGGGATAGGGTAGGCCACAGGTCTATAGGGGGTGGAAACCTCCTTCTAGTTGTAGCTGGAGAATCGAGTGTTGTAGCATCTGTGTCTGTTGTAGCAGGAAGAAAACCATAAGGGTCTTGTAGCATCCTAGTCTGTAGTTGCAGGAAAAATCTAGGGTTTGTTTTGCATCCTTTCGATTGCAGTAGATAATTTTTTTTGTAATTTCATCTTAGTAATGAGTTTGTTTTGGTGGTTTTCTCTTTTGAGGTTTCCACGATAAAACTGTGTCTTGATTGTTTATTTTTTTTATTTTAAGGTAAAAACTGACAATACTGATTCACCCCGCCCTCTTAGTATTGTCGGATAAACCAATAATTGGTATCAGAGCAGGTTCCTTCACAACGGTTTACCCACTGGAAGGAAGATCCCATCCAAAAATCGCAATGGATCAACAAGAAGGTTTGGCCATTAACAAACCTCCACTATTTACTGAAGAAAATTAAGCTTACTGGAGTGTAAGGATAAGGTGTCATCTGATGTCCCTGGGATGGAAGGTTTGGGTAGTAACCCAACAAGATCCTAAAATAGGAAACCAATACCCTATAGACATAGTTGAAATAGGTGAATATGAAGGTAATGCCAAATCCTTAAACACAATCTTAAGTGGTTTGACAAACTCGGTATTCACTAAAGTGATGTAATGCACATCTGCCAAACAAGCATGGGAAAAGTTGAAAATTATGTATGAAGGAGAATATAAGGTCAAAGAATATTAAATCCAAACATATAAAGGTCAATTTGAAAGTATTAAAATGAAATAAGAAGAGAATATTGGTGAATACATTTTCTTGTAGATGAAGTTGTTAATGCGATCAGAGACCTTGGAGGAAAATTAAAAGATAAGGAAGTGGTAAGAAAGGTACTAAGAACATTACCAATGAGATATGATCCAAAGGTATCCAACTCAAAAGAACGAGATGATCTTAAAAAGGTAACAATAGATGAGATACATGGAATCCTCACTGCTTATGATATGAGAATAGGACAAAATGGATCTTCAAGAAAAGAAGCAACTTTTAAAGCCTCCTTAAAAAATCAGTTAGAAAACCCAAATGATGAGGAATCCTTTTTCATTAATAAACTTGAAAGAAGAACTGGAAAATACAAAGGGAATTTACCCTTAAAGTGTTTTAATTGTGGAAGGATTGGAAATTTTGCCTCTAAATGCACCTACACTAAATAAAATGAGAATGAAGAAAAGGAAACTTCGAAGTTCAAAATGGATAAATCAGGAAACAAGAAAAAACACCATGGGAAAAAGAAAATTGTTTACACCATGAAAGACAGTGAAGATTCAGATGGAAGTGAAGTTGAAGAAACATAATTTTTATTCATGGGACTAGATACTCAAGCCTCAAATAGTGACTTAGATATGGAAGGAGAAGTAGACCTAAGAGATGAAATGGTTAGCACCATTGATGAACTTGAGAAATGTAGGGAAAATAATAGACAGTCAAATATTCTCATCAGTTAGTTGGAAGCTCAACTCCTAGATGCCAAAAAGGTTGAGGAGCTACTAAACCTACAACTCAAAAGAAGAATACAGGAGTCTAAAAAGCTTGCAGAAGAAATCATCCAATTCAAGAGAAAGCTTGATGAAGGATCTATCAAATCAAAGTTTGAGAATAACTCAAGGATTCTAGATGACATTCTGAGTAGCCAAAGACCGTCAAGTGATAGGTTTGGTTTGGGGTTCATTAAAGAAAAGAATCCAGAGAGTTTTCTTGTTACAAATCAAGAGGGAAGTAAGAAAATCTATACTGAAGTACTAAAGACTCCAGCTAAAAAGGAAAGAAGTAATAAAGCTGGATTAATTTCTCAAAAAAATAATAGAAATAATATAGAACCCAAGAGACCAAATAAACATCTATAGATCTTTTTACGTCATTTCTTTTCTTGTAATAATTTTGGTCATAAAGCCTTAAATTACAGAATTGAAAGAAAGGTTTCTGAATTCAAGAAGAAGTCATCAAGTAATGAGTCGAAAGGAAATAAGAATCTTTTTACATTAATTCAAAAATATGACAGAATGTTATAAATGTAATAACCATGGACATAAGGAAAGAGATTGTAAACCGAAGACACATACAAGGAATACTGTTGCAATCAAACCTCAGAACACCAAACAAAAGAAGCATTGGAAAGAGAAGGAAGAAATCAAAAGTTCCATGATTGCTTTATGCACAACCGAAAGGAAGAACTTATGGCCCTTAGAAAGTGGTTGTTCAAAACATATGATCGGTGACTCAAGCAAATTCATAACACTAAAGGATAATAATGGAAAAGTCACTTTTGGAGACACCCTGTCTTCCAAAATAATCGGCAAAGGAACAGTTGTTGTCAATGGCAAGATCAAAGAAGAAAATGTTTTGCTAGTTGAAAACCTCAAGCCAAATCTTCTCAATGTAAGTCAAACATGCGCCCAAGGATACATTTGTATCTTTGACTTAGAAAAATGTGAAATCAATAATAAGAAATCAGGAAATGTCATTGGTATTGCTATGAGAAATGCAAACAATGTATGCATCTTGGAAAATGAAAACCAAATATACTTAAGTATGGTAGATGAAAGTTGGTTATGGCACAAAAGGTCGGGACATTTAAGTTTTGACAATCTTTCCAAAATAAGCACAAGGGAAGCTGTAAGAGATATACTAAAAATTGTAGTTCCTCTAAACTCTATATGTAAACATTGTCAACATGGGAAGCGAACCAGAGTCAGTTTTAAAATAAAAGAACATATGACCTCACACCCTCTAGAAATAATATGCATAGATCTTTGCGGACCAACCAAAACTAAAATCCTGGAAGGAGATCACTATTTCATGTTGCTCATTGATGATTACACAAGGATGACATGGGTGGCATTCCTAAAAGAAAAATCATAAGCCTTTGAAAAAATTAAAATCTTCAAGGCAATGGCTGAAAATGAGTATGGTATGAAAATCAAATGTCTTAGATAAGATAATGGGGGGAATTTAGTTCCAATGAGTTCAATGAATTCTATGAAGATCATGGAATTAAGAGAGAATTTTCAGCTGCAAAAACTCCTCAGCAGAATGGGGTTGTTGAAAGGAAAAACAGAGTAGTCCAAGAAGCTGCTAGAACAATGCTTAATGAAGAAAAACTGTCAGATTCATTTTGGAGAGAAGCTGTATATATAGTTGTATACACACTTAATAGAGGGAAACTTGGAGTAAATAAGGATAAGACCCCCTATGAATTGTGCTATGGAAGACTAGCCTTAGTAAAATATTTTAAAGTATTTGGCAGTAACTGTTACATCAAAAGAAAAGAGGATGACCTTGGAAATTTTGACTCCAGGAATGATGAAGGAATATTTTTAGTATACTCATCCACCAAAAAGGAATATATGTGCTACAATAATAGTTTACATAAAATTGTAGAAAGTGCTGATGTGAAAGTAGATGATATAAAATGAAGGAAAGAGAAAAATATTGACAGCATTGAAAATACATGTGATGATAAAATAAAAGACTTGCAAAAGGATGAGAGCATTCATAATGAAGAAGAAGACAAAGAGAAGGAATATACACAGGAATATGATGAAGAATTCCCTAGTCCCGACACTAAAAATCCTTCTAGAAGGATACAAAAGGATCATCCAGAGTCACATATCATAGGTGATAAAAATATTGGGGTCAAAATAAGAAGAAAACTACCAGATGTAGAACATGCCATACTCTCAATAGTGGAATACAAGAAATTTACAGAAGCCAATAAAAGTGATGAATGGGTCAAAGCCATGAATGAAGAACTAGATCATATTGAGAAAAATGAGACCTGGGAACTTGTCCCAAGACCTAAACATAAGAACATTGTAGGAACCAAATGGATTTTAAAAAACAAGTTCAATCAAGATGGAAAAGTAATAAGGAACAAAGCAAGATTGGTCTGCAAGGGGTATGCCCAAGTAGAAGGTATTGATTTTGGAGAAACCTATGCTCTTGTAGCTCGACTTGAAGCAATCAAATGTTTTTAGCATTGCCATGCCATAAAAACTTCAAAGTATATCAAATGGATGACAAGTATGCATTCCTAAATGGAAAACTAGAAGAAGAAGTATATATTCAACAACCTGAAGGGTTTTTCTTGTCAGAGAAAATAGTCTATATCTGTAAACTGAAGAAGGCTCTCTATGGTCTCAAAAATCTCCAAGAGCGTAGTTTTCAAGACTAGATGATTACTTAAAACATCAAGGTTTTAAAAGAGGATCCATTGAAAGTAATTGTTGCCTAAAGATCGAAGATAAAATATGATAAATGTTGTTGTCTATGTGGATGATATCATATTTGGGAGCAATCTTCAAATCCTAAGTGTAGATTTTGCCTCTTAAATGAAGAAATAATTCGAAATGTCAATGTTGGGTGAATTGACATTCTTCTTGGGATTACAAGTCTACCAAACAGACAAAGGAATTTTCATATCTCAAAATAAGTACATCAAAGATATGTTGAAAAAGTTTAAAATGGAAGATTCCAAACCTGTTAGTACTCCGATGGTCATTGGTTGCAAGTTAATTAAGGATGATGAATCTCTGGAAGTAGATCATACCATGTTTAGATCCATGATTGGTAGTCTGCTATATGTGACATCCACAAGACCAGATGTGATGCAAGCTGTTGGATTGGTATCTAGATTCCAGTCAGCTCCTAAAGAAACACATGTAACAACAGTAAAAAGGATTTTAAAATATCTAAAAGGTACTGTGGAGTATGTTTTATGGTATACGAAAGGAAAAGACTTTACCTTGGAGGTGTTTATTGATGCAAATTGGGCAGGAAGTGTTGATGATCAAAAGAGTACTGGTGGAGCAGAATTTTTCCTAGGAAATTGTTTAGTATCATGGTCAAGTAAAAAACAATCCTCCATTTCACTCTCTACAGAAGAAGCAGAATATTGCTCCTGCCTCATGTTGCACTCAGGTTATTTGGATGAGACAAACCCTAGCAGATCTACTTGTAAAATATGAACATCCAATAGTGACCAAATGTGATAACACTAGTGCTAAAAATATGTCTAAAAGTCCTATGATGCATTCTAAGACAAAACATATACCAATCAAGTATCACTATCTAAGAGAATAGGTATCTCAAAAAGATGTCAAGTTAGAATACATTGACAAAAAAGAATAGATTGCTGAAATTTTCACCAAACCACTACCTAAGGAAGCCTTTGAGTGTCTTAGATAGAAGATGGGAGTATTTCCATTACAAAAGTACTAATAAGAGAAAGCTCAATCTCAAGAGAGAATTGTTGAAAAGGGGAGCTATCAGACAGAAAGGTTTCTTTGTCATTATTGTCAAACGAGGAGAATGTGTATAGGTTTCCATCAATGCCAAAGGGGGATATTGTTGAGTATAGTTTTCATTGATGTCAAAGTTGTTCACAAATGACAAAGGAAGAACCATTGGATATGGTGGTAGACTAAAGGTTGTAGGTATCCAGAATAACAAAGGAATAACCCTATTACTGGTTGCAATAGATTGAAGGTTGTAGTTATCCAGGATAACAAAGGAATAACCCTATTACAGGTTGTAGGTTGCAAGGTGAATAACAAATGAATAAACCTATATCAAGTTGAACAGCTAAATATCGATCATCCAATGTTGTTGGTGAAAGAACTATCATAGAAGATGTTCGGAAAGAAATCATGCAGATCTACAAAATCATAATGAGATTCGAACTCAATTTGAAATCAACAATTAGGAAACATCCCATACTAGATCTCACGGTGAAGATCAAGTTTACATAAGTTAGGTGAAAAATCCAAAGTTTCGCATTAGTTCTAGAATGGATGATCAAGGAATGACTCACACTAGATCTGACGATGAAGATCAAGTTTACATAAGTTAGGCAGAAAAACCAAAGTTCCACAAAAGATCAAGATGTACGGTCAGGGGTGAATCCGCAAGGAAATCAACAGTCTATGAAAATGCAGCAACAAAGTTGCAAAAGGAAATTGTGGAAGTTCAAAATAGGAAAGTGTGATTCTGCATACTACATCCCATAATTTGCAAGATCAACATCAGGAAAGACTTCACAAAAGATCGACGACATAGAAGAAAAATTGTGGAAATAAGCTTGCAGAAAGTTGAAATGTTATGTTTCTGCATCCTGCATCCCGTATCCCGTAATCTGGAGAGATCAAATGGCTGAAGTTAGTTCCGCTAAGATATATCAATGATGCAGAAAAATAATTTTGGAAAGAAGATTGTGGAAAGGATTTTGCGAAAAGCACAAGCAGACAATTGACATCTCACATCCTGTAATATGGAGATCGACGATCACGAAAAATGGCCGGCGAAGATCAACGGTGGGGAATCATTGATGAGAAAATATTGGTGTGAAAAGGTGATTTTGAGGCTGAAATCAATGGTTAGATCGACGGTCTAGATTGAATTAGAGATAAGAGCAACGACTCTGATTAGATCAAGATGCTAATCCTACAAAAATAAGTTTGGCATTACAGAAGCACCTGTAAATGTTGGACAGAGGTGCAAAAATGGTTTCCAAGTTGTGGAAACAATTTCTGATGTATAAGATCAATGGAAGAACATGAAAGGACTTTCTAGAAGGTGTGATATTCAGATATGAAAAGGTGCAATAATGAAAGGTGTGTTGGTTTAATTTGAAGAGACACAACTGTTTAAAGAAGCTTAAACGCCGAGAAGTATTTAAGCAGTGGCCTGAGTAAGAAGTATGACGCCTTTGCAGTTTGAATTACATGATCAGAATCAGAGACCAGTGGGTGTTATAGAATTCGGTGGGAAATAAATCATGAGAAACATATCAGGGTGGCAATTCAGTTCTAGGGAAGGCCACATGTTTGCAGGGGGGTGAATCCTCCTTCTAGTCGTGGCTGGAGAACCGAGTGTTGTGGCATTTGTGTCTGTTGTAGCAGGAAGAAAACCATAAGGGTGTTGTAGCATCCTAATCTGCCATTGCAGGAAAAATCTAGGGTGTGTTTTTCATCCTTTCTGTTGCAGCAGATAAAACTTTTTGTAAATTCATCTTATTAATGAGTTTGTGTTGGTGGTTTTCTCTTTTGAGGTTTCCATGATATAACTGTGTCTTTATTGTTGATTTTGTGTATTTTAAAATAAAAACTTACAATATTGATTCACCCCCCCTCTCAGTATTGTGGGATAAACCAACACATGGCACTTGCAACCTCCAACAATTTGACTGCGGATCAAATCTAGGACACTTCCTAGAATTCACTTTCGACCACAGATCAAATCCTTGCCATTTCATTGAATTCCCTTTCAGTATGTATGTTGTGTTGTTTTACAAATATATTAGTTTGGGGAAAAATACCAAATATTTTTACATAAGTATGTCCCTAAATCCTTTCTCTTGTCAACTTTTGTTTCCCTAAAAGAAAAGTGCGTTCCTCTTGGTGACCCATGCATGCCCATGCAATCTAAGTGCATGGCAAGTATAAATAAACTTAAAATATTAAAAAAATGTATTGATAATGCTAAGGTTTGGGAATGTAAGTTAGTTATGTTTTTTTATTCTTTTTTATAAAATAAAAATAGTAAATTTCTATCTTGTGATTTAATTTTAAGAACCGATATGGTGTTCTCCACCAAGAAACAAATCTTTGGATATCCAAATTTAGGGGGTGAAAGATGTCGTGATTAAATCCTGTCTTCTTTATGAAAGAAAATGGAACCATAAATATTGGGGACAAGACCTGGCATATTCCTTCTAAAATAATGAAGGTGGATATATGCAAACAATTAATTCAACTACCATAAAACTGATGCATGGTACCCTTCTTCACCTGAAAGTATTCCTCCTCATCCTTAAAATTCTCTTGGTGATATTGAGAATATTTCTGTGGGTGACCTTTATATTTGATTTGACAAAGAACACTTTTGTCATTTTTTGTTTCCAAAGTATCATTAACTTGTGGGAGTGGCCTATGGAATAAGAAACCACGATCCAAGGGCATCTAAGTCATCAAAATCACCCAGGGATCACATCAAGCCTAGGCCACACCAAACCTTATAATGGCTGGACATTTTTGGTGTCTCATTCCACCATCACTGAATTTCGGACCTTGGGATGCATAACAAATGGAACCCCTCAAATACCAATCGTGGTAATGAAACTTGACAACACCTTTTCCATATTTATCATGCTATATACATAGATTTAACTCATACTTTATGAAGCAAATTAATTATGGACTAAGACTTGTGTTTCACTACATAATAAGAAGGGACACTCAAAACAAATCGATCTAACTAAATAGTGGTTGTAAAACCAATTTCTAACTCATGCAACTAGGAGCTAACAACAATCACTCGAGATGAGAATGCATGCATACATTGAATTGAGGTTCTTACTAAAATTACAAAACACTTTGTGAGTTCAAAATGCACTACATGATTGAATTATATGTACAATGGTATAGAAAGGGGATGAAACTTAAAGAAAAGATAGATAGTTGTTATGTGCTTGTATAGGGTGTATTCCACAACCGATTATTAGAATAATATGCACCTTCTTAGTGTATTTCATGAAAATGTAAGTGCACTCAATCTATGATAACTACATCAACATTAGTTAAAGTGTCCTTGCAAAAAGAACTATAATTATTAGCTATTCGATTTATGCTTTAAGAGGAGAGTTGTGGCCTCTTTCAAGAGGCTGTTCAAATGTATTCTGGTAGTTAAAATAAAAATCAAACTATATTTAAACACTAATTAAAGTTCCTATAACTTTACATGGTAGAAGTTACATCAATTTCATGTTATTTTTAGTCCCTGGCATAGGCAAAGACTATATGTTCCACTATTTTGAAATAGTTTGAAAACTCTACATTAAAACACAACAAATTCTATAAATTCAAATAAAATAATACTATTTTTTAATATTTTTAATTAATATTTTCTCAACATTTAGTGGACAATAGCTAAAGGTTTGATGTTTTTTATCATTGGATGTATTAACAAAAATTAGAAAAAAAATAAAAACCACATACCTTATTACTTTACAAAGTTTGAAAAATATTCCTCTCGCATTATTATATTCATAAAATCCTAAGCGTGGATTTTGTAATGGCCGATGTCTAAATCAGTTAATCTTGATATGCATATATGCATTGTTCACCTTTTTCATAAGTTTGGGTTTTTGTGTCAGCCAAAATCTCTCTTATGGTTATTAGGCCTAGACGTCTCATGTTTGACTCACTCTTAAAGCCATTTTCAATTGGCATTCTCTTGAGTATTTGAAGTCTTTGTGATTTTTTTAAAATTTTCATGATTGCTTTCTTTGAGGTTTGTTATGCTCATATGATTGGTGTATGGTTGTTGTGTTTTGCAGATAAATATGGTAGATAATGGATATTTACCTTTTCCAATGAGACCTTTGTTAGTAACCCAAATGCATAAGAGGTAGAATGGCATCTATCTGGATGATAGTGTTTTTCTTGTCAAGGTATAGACCCTATGAATCTTGCAACATGACCATTTGAAGGGGACAATGTCTTGCAAATTTTATCAAAACTAGGTTGGCTAGTTACACTGGAGGTGCTACACATTTTGCAATCTATCTTTCACTTAGTTTTGATTGAACCACAACACAAATTCAATCCCTATCTCATGCAATAGGGACACAATCATCCACATTATTATTAGCTTAGTACTCAATCTCTCAATATTGAACTTTTGTTGTTTAGGTCATTTTTTCAAAATTCATACTCATACTCTGAGTTTTGGCTTTCATAAAAGAAGAATACAAGTTTGGTGATATGTATACAGAACACATACAGATGTCGCATAGGTGAGTTTGAAAGATGGTGATGTTTCCTCATTGTCTCCTCCATACTCCAAGAGAAAGGAGGAGGAGCACAAGGAGGAGAAGGGTATAGGGATGTTGAAAAAATGGAGCTCTTTTATGGACATATAATTATCAATTCCCATAAAAAAGATTGTTATTCAGATGTCTTCCATGCTTAGACTAACAAGGAGGGAATCCGTAAAGAAAATAATGAAAATTAGAAGGACTTGATTGGTGATATTGATGCTCAACTTTCCTAGATGGGTAAAATTGGGGGAATAACAATAGAGAAAACAAATATTTTGGATAGTCAAGAATCCATAGTAATTGTAGATTGACTGACCATTTGCAATATTATTCAACATGATATTTGTAGAGTCAAACATGTCTGGATTTTAAATAAGTTCATTCTTTTTTAAAATGAGTGTGATTCATACCTTCTCCATTCTTTGATATATTTGGTGATGCCAATGATTTTTCCATATCCCTCAATCAACTGAATACTTTTGAATGGTGACACACATTATCTTCTAAAACTCGGTTGCATAATCTTGAATGGAACCCCACAATTTATGAGCAAACCCTTATATCTTGCTCCACGTCCACATCTTATGCCATTCTTTAAGTTGAATACTTACTCAAGAGGAAGAGAAAAGAGAACTCTTACTATTGTACAAGAGATGAGAATTTTGTAGATGTATATATACATGGTGTGATACATATATGATGTTAATTGGAATATGCCAAACATTAGAGAAACTATGTGGTTCATTTGGAAAAGTTACAAACCCAAGTAAACTATTTGGTGCACATGTAGAGCTTTCACTAAATTTCGTAAATGTCAGTTAAACATTGGGGTCGCTCTTTAAACTCCGCCGTAAATTCCTTAACGATATCCCTCACAATGTAGGATCATGGCATAATATTTGGTAAGCAACAAATGTGTTAAGGTGCCTTGATATTATAGGCAGTAAATTGTGGAATTTTCTTGTCTCCAACAATGTCATTCTAATAAAGGAGTCAAAATAAAATTTGAAATTTATTAAATGAAGTATTTATAGGGAAAACATGTTCCATACACTAATATGAGTTGAGTTGAAACTTTAGATGAGGATTAGTTTTAAAAAGGTCCACAAACAACTTGAAGATGATGTTTTTATGCCTATCTTGTAAAATTATCCGAGCTACGGGGTCTCCAAGCTAGATTGAACCTCGTTGTGAAAGAAGAATGAATGAGGAAGAATAAATTTAGTGTTATAATGATCAAATAATCATGGTGAAATTATTAATAGAAGAGGAAAAAAAATGACAGCATAAGATTAATCTCATAATCATTAACATGTATGTAATACATCCATAATACAACCAAGGATATTTGAATCCTCTAGGAGTGATTTGAATCCCATTTATTGGGTTGACTCTAGAGATCACAAACTATGGAAAAATCACCACTGGAGGCTCACCTGTGTAAATCTAGACAACTAAAACACCTCACAATCAATTAACTGACCTAGGTAGGTGAGAAAAGGTGTCCAATTTCATTAGATCATGCAAAGATAGCGCTAGGATAAATGAAGGTGAACTAAATGATTCCCATCAAAGCATAACTCAACACAAACTAGGGTGAACTAATGGTGGGACTCCCATGACTCAGTGTGGGTTCATAAAATATAGGGATTAGCCTCTGGAGCTCCCAAACTCATGCAAACTGGTGCGTCAAGTGGTAGGTGGGCCCTAGATAGCTTCCCCATGGAACTAATGAAATGAAAATATAATCCTAAGATAAGAAACTGACATTTAGACTATGGTGGTCAAGGGAGGATTACAAATAATCCTAACATCCGCCCCTTCCAAACTTGGACAATCCAAAGTTCACTCATACAATCTAACACAAAAAGCAACTACTCAATAAATCAAAGAAAGGGGGAAAATATCATGGCTAACCTCCCCCCCCCCCCCCCCCCGCCTAAAAAATGAACAGTGAAATCGAGAACAAAACTGAATCAAGCCTTCACACCAAGAAGAGACCTGAGATAAACAAATCTCTTTTCAGTGAAATATTTTGTGAATATGTCTGCAACCTGCTCCTTTGTAGGGTAGTAATGCATATGATAAACTTACTATGCACTAGTTCTCGGATATAGTGCATGTGGACTTCAATATGTTTGGTCCGATTCTTCTATACTATATCATTAGAAATTTTAATTGCACTTTGATTATCACAAAATATTTCTACTGAAGGAGAAGTGTGAATTCCAATCTCTGTCAGAATCCCATGTATCCAAACTTCCTAAATAGCTGCATTCATAGCCCCTGATACTCTACTTCAGTCGAAGAGAGAGAAAGAGTTGCTTGCTTCTTGCTTGACCAGCAGATAGGTCCAGATCCCAACCTGAACAAAAATCCTGAAGTAGATTCTCCCTCAATATTTAATCTATCCCATTCTAAGTCAATAAACCCAACCAAATCTAGCTCAACACTAGTAGAATAGTTAATCCTAAACTCTTTAGTACCCTATACATAATGCAAGATGCGCTTTGCTCCTTTCCAATGCATCTCATGTGGTTCCTGCATGAACCTAGAAACAACACTCACAACATATGACAAGTCTGGTCTCGAATGAGTAAGGTACAATAAGTTACCAATCAACTATCTATTGAGAGTACTATCAACCAAGGGTGTATAACCACCTTCTTCCAATATGATGCCAGATAATAATGGGAAGGATGTTTCTTTGCAATCAGTCATCTAGAATCTTTTGAGAAAATATCCTATCTATCTGGACTAAGTAATCATGATCCCAGAATATTTTGTATTCACTTCAAGGCCAATAAAATACCTTAGCAACCCTGGATCTCTCATGGATAATGCATTTCTCAAAGTTGACTTGACGTCCCTCAATCCAATAGCTAAACCACTGGTAATTGGAAAGTCATCCACATACAGTGCAATCAATAGTAAGCAAGCTCCCTTATGTTGCATGTAGACACTGCAATCAGACTTGCACCTTTATAACTTCTATGAAAATAAGAAGGAATCCATCTTGGAATACCATGCCCTTGGGGCTTGCTTGAGCCCATACATATATTTCCTTAGTTTTCAAACCAAGGAAGAAACTTCAGTGTACCCCTCAGGTTGTCTCATGTAGATATGCAGAAAAATGAGAGCAATTCAGAGGTGGAATTGTGCAGTGGAATATAAAGAACAATGTACACTGAACAAGAAAAATTTGAGACAAATATGACAAGAATTTATCAATTAATTACAATATTAACCTTCATTAATTCAACGGTAATACAACAGTGTTACTATAAGGATAATTTGAATCATGTGGATAGGATTCAAATCTACCAACTCAAGTTGACTAAAAAGCTAACTAGGAGTGTCTAAATCACTGCATGGGAGTCACTAGTCTAACTCCTGATGTCTAAATCAGTCCGACAATCTGTTAAAATAGTTAAACCAGTTAAACTGATGAGGTAGATGGAAAAAGGCGCCAATTCCCCATGCAACCATGTGAAAAATGGATCTAGAATAACTGAGAGTGATCTAATTGAATGTAATTGAAGGTTGAATCAACATAACTGACTACCTACCACAACCAACTGATGGAGGCTGTTGGGGGTGCTCAAAGTGGCTCCTATATTGTAGGGATTGGTCTTAGAGGCACATAAACTCATGCATGAACATGCATTAAGTGGCAGTGAACCTCTATATATGTTCCCCACACTCTAGTACAATAATAATGTATCCCTAATCTAGACAAGATGATAAAATAGACCATAAATGAAAAAGGGAGGATTATATAATCCTAACACCCGCCCTTAATCCTAGCTTAGACAACTTTGGGCCCTAGAAACTATGAAAAAAGTCACCCATACAATCTAAAATAATTAAAAGCTTCCTAATAAACTAAGGGAAATGGGTAAAGCCTCATGGGAACCCCCCCCCCCCCCCCCCCCCCACTCAAAATAAGCAGTGAATAAGGAAAACAAGCTATACTTAAGAGTAAATTTTCCTCTTTGGGTAAAAACTTGTAAAATTTTGCTACAATTTGTAGCTTTGTGGAGAAGCCATGCAGAATCATGGTTGTTCTATGCATCAATATCCTGGGATTGTGTATGTGAGCCTTTCCATCTTCTTCTTATCTGCTGAATGTTTCTTTTGTCTCTTATTTCTAGAGAAGGAATGGAATGATCCATTTTGTTCTTCGGTGGGACAAATTGTGGATCATTCGCTATCATCAAGTAGCATCTTCCTAGAAGTTTGTTGCACCACTTTGTAGGTAGCGAAGCTGTGTGAGAGAGTGCAACATACTCATTCTGATACTAGGACCTCGTTTTTCTTCTATCATCTAGAACCCCAACATCATTCCTAGTAGCTTCAATTATATTTTCATCCCATTTAGGATTTTGATTCAGAATAGGAGTTGGATCTAGATCTAGAAATGGAGATGTAAGAGAGTTTATACCTCCCCTTTCAAATGGCTGCTGAGATTGTGTTGGAGCTGACTATGGAAAAAATTGTGAGAATTCATATTCCTTGGAGGCATGGTTTGCAACATGCTTTGCTATAATCTTCTCAGTTGAGATATCTAAGACCTCCACTGAGTGGGGACCAAATACAACATGCTTTGGCAAGCCAATATGTGTCGTCTGATAAATAGATAAAAAATTTGGTGCAAGAGAGGGAACATAGAGTAAAATATTGAAGTCACCATGTTGGATTTTAATAGAACCTCTAACTATTGATGGGATCTGTTAATTATCCCCCATATGAATTCTAGATACTCCTGATAGAGTGAGAGTGGTGAAGGATTCCCTGGAGGAAACCATGTGTTTGGATGCTCCAGAATCTATCAAATAAGCCTTTGACTGAGTGAGGCTTGACTTCAAGGCATGCCACTTCTTATGATATTTTGTTGGTTGTACAACATTAGACTTCTTTGCTCCTTTTGGAAGATAAATATTATTCTGTTCAAGGAGTGTTGACAGTTGGTCGATAGTATTCTTCATGCACTAGCTCTTTGGATGAAAGTATCTCATACAGTAGGGACATCTAGTCTTCTCAAATTTATTCTTTTTTCTTGGAACCTAAGGCTCCATCGAAATATTTTTTATTCTCCTTCCCTTTTTCCTTCCCTCTAGCTTGCACATTGTTTGAGTCTATCACTAAGAGTGATAGGTTCATGGAGGTCCGAAGCACTCCCATTTGAACAAATTTATCTTGCTCTTGTTTTAAGGACTCAACAAAAGCATATAGAGAAGGCATATTCCAATTAGGGATGGAAGCTCTTCTGGAATGGAATGTAGAGACACATACCGAGTACTCTGAGCCAAGCTTGCTCAGTCCTGATAGCACAAGATGCTCATATTTCCTCTCTAATCCACATTGTTTGCATTGCAGTACTCATATGACTTGTATTTTGTAAAGAATTGCTGAATAGATTCGAAACTACTAGGTTGTAGAGTTATGAGCTCATTCTCCAAAATATTCCCTCGAAGCTCTTCTTGTTTTCCAAACAAAGATCCAAGCTTATCCCAACCTTCCTTTGGAGTCCTTAATCCCTCAAGGTGGAACAAACAATATAGGGATATATCAGTACACATGAAGCCGAAGGCCTCATCAAGCTGATTAAAAAATTTGTTCTTCTCAACATGTTGTTGGGGCTCAGTTTCTCTGCCCATATTCATCCTATAAAGGCCAAGATTGCACAAGGATACCTGCATATCTTCTCTCCAATCAGAATAGTTGAAGGGTGTAAGAATTCGTGGTACGAGAGCTGAAGAATCCATATTTTTGTATGTTGAAATAGTCAATTCCTCAAGAATCTACGTAGGTACCTGCAAATATCACTGCAAAACCAAAATCAATTCGCAATCATGTCAGTTTCAATCTTTTCCACCTCGACATGTACACTTTCTCAGAGTACATCACACCTGGATAGACTTCTCTAAACAAAATTCATAGGGAGAAAGGCTATCATTCCAGAATTTATGTGGAAACTCAGCTGCTTCTGGTGTACAATGGAGATCGGATAAGACTTGTTGTTGTCCTGAATAAGGATCTGATACCATGTTAAATTATTGAACCATTGATCTACAAGAAAATGAGAGCAATTGAGAGGTGGAATTGTGCAGTGGAATATCAAGAGCAATGTACAATGAACAAGAAAAATTTGAGACAAATATGATAAGAATTGATCGGTTAATTATAAAATTAATCTTAATTAATTCAACAGTAATACAACAGTGCTACAATAAGGAGATTTCAAATCACGTGGTTAGGATTTGAATCTACCAACTCAAGCTGACTAAAAAGCTAACTAGGAATGTCTAAATCACTGCATGGGATCCACTAGTATAACTCCCGATGTCTAAATCAGTCTGACAATTAGTTAAACTAGTTAAACCAATTACGCTGATGAGGTAGCTGGTAAAAGGAACCACTTCCCCATGCATCCATGCAAAACTGATGCTAGACTAGCTGAGAGTTATCTAACTGAAGGTTGACTCAGCATAACTGACTACCTACCACAACCAACTGATGGATGCTGGTGGTGGCACTTAGAGTGGATCCTATATTGTAAGGATTAGTATTAGAGGCACATAAACTCATGCATGAACATGCAGTAAGTGGCAGTGAACCTCTATATGTGTTCCCACACTCTAGTATAGTAATAATGTTTCCCTAATCTAGATAAGATGATCAAATAGACTATATATGGACAAGGGAGGATTATATAATCCTAACACTATCAAGTGTTCCCACATTCTAGTACAGTAATAATGTATCCCTAAGCTATATAATATGATCAAATAGACTATGTATGGACAAGGGAGGATTATATAATCCTAACACTATCAACCAAGGGTGTAGAACCACCTTCTTCCAATCTGATTCCAGATAAGAAGGAGAAGGATGTTGCTTTTCAATTAGTCATTTGGAATCTTTTAAGAAAATATCCTATGTATCTGGACTGAGTAATCATGATCATCAAAGCTTTTTGATTCACTTCAAGGACAATAAACTGCCTTAGCAACCTTGGATCTGTCATGGATAATGCATTTCTCAAAGCTAGCTTGATGTCCCTCAATCAAACAGCTAAACCACTGCTAATTGGCAAGTCAGCCACATACAATACAATCAATAGTAAGCAACCTCCCTTCTATTTCTTGTATACATTGCAATCATACTTGCACCTTTATAAATTCTATGACAATAAGAAGTCATCCATCTTGGAATACCATGCCCTTGGGGATTTCTTGAGGCCATATAGATATCTCCTTAGTTTGCAAACCAAGGAGGAAACATCAGTGTACCCATCAGGTTGTCTCATGTAGATGTATTCTTCCAAGTCACCATGGAGGAGGGAACTCTTCACATCCATGTGAGGTACCTCCCATTTCTTTGAAGCTATAATGTCCAAAACCATCCTTATGGAGCCCATTCTTATAACAGGAGCAAATTTTTCATTGTAGTCCAACCCATGAAATTGTGAATACCCCTTTGCAACTAATCGAGCCTTGTACTTGGTAGAAGATCCATATGTTGCTAGTTCGGTTTTGTAGATTCATTTGCAATGGAAAATATTTCTCCCATGAGGTAAGGAGATAATATTTCACGTCTTATTGTCTTGTAGTGAACCATATTCATCATCCATGGATTCTTTCCATCTTGGATCATGGAAATACCCCTTGTAGGATCATGTATTATACCCCAACATCATGTAGGACCTCTCTGGGAGAAGTGGATATGTCACATGCCCCATTTTGCAAAAACAATTTTACATTATTTGAGGAACATTGTGTTAAATTTTATGCTAAGTTGTAATTGATGACCAGTGGGGTCAAGAATATTTAATGTAAATTCAGAATATTTTATTTATAAATAAATAAATGAGGAGACAACAGTTTAGGAGAGTTGTTAAAAGAGTGTTTACTGGTCAAATTGGTGGAGGAGACTGGGTGGAGAGCAAACTAACATGTGGAAACATCCTCAAACCACTTCCAACTGTTGTAGGTGGAAACCTCCCTATATTTGTGGTCATGATTCCCCAAGAAAGTGGAATGAGAGTAGGTGGCTCAATTAATGAAAACTGACCCAGAATACCTAGGCATATCTATAAAATTTCCCATTGAAGAGAGCTGAGGCTGCTCATTCTAGAGAAGTGATCATTTAGGGTAAATGAATTTACTCAGGAGAAATTTCATGTAGGGGAATCTGGAAATTGTTTGAGGGGATAACTGCTGAGATTGATCTAGTTGCATCTTTTAAGCTGAAGATCATATTGTTGAGAGTAGATTGTTTTTACTGAGGTATTGAACCAGTCAGGTAATAGAGGTTTCTACAGTTGCATTCCCCACCCAGTTCTCAGCTAAGAAGACCAGGAACAGGATTGGGGGTCCTGAGGAAGCATTGTTTGAGCACTCTCCAGGAGATTGGTAGGGATGAATGACCTCCTTAAGCTGTTGTCAACTTGTCCTCAAAAGGTTCTATTTTATTTTTACTGTATTAGTTAAATAAATCCTAGTTTATCTCCTACATGAATGTTAAAAGTTCAGAGTTTTGTGAAATGTTAGATTCAGTATTTTTAGATTATTTATAGAAACAAAAATGGTTTGGGATATAGTGAAATAGATAGAAATTAAATTTCTAAGTTGTGTTTTTCCACACCTGAAAACTAGGTCGTACTCTAGCACAATTAGATTGTTTTAAAATAAATGAAATAATCCTATATGAGAATGAAACTAGTAGATATGATTCTTGTATCTATAAGTAAACATAATAGATTTTATTTCAATGTTTAAAGATTGCAATGAAAAAGAAGTGTTATGGTTTCTTATACTTATTGTTTTACTTAGACTAACTAAATGAAAATATAGATAAAAGAAATAGTAATTTACACTAGTACCACAGTATTAGTATACTGATAGGAAATAAAAGTCTTATAGGAGATAATTATTGATATTTGAGAAATTATATAAACAAGTTAATAACCAAATAGTATTTAAATACTAACTTAATATTACTTATTAACTTAATAAAACCAGATTAGGGTTTTGTATATAAACCCTTCATTTTTTGTAAAACAAACAGAGTTTTGGAGTTAACATTATTTTCTTTACAGAGCTCAAAATAAATACAACTTATAGAGTAGTAAATCAGATAAATGAATATGTAAATAATAAATAAAATAAACTAAGAATTAAATATATATATATATATATATATATATATATATATATATATCCATTATAAAAATCTTAAATCTAGAAAGGATTATAGCCTATGAGAAAGGGTCGAAACCCTTTCTGTTATTTGTTCTAAATACATAATAATCTTGTAATGAAATGCAACCAGTTACACTGCAAACTGTGAAATAAAAATAAAAAGGAAACTATGAACTACGCAATTAGACTGACCACAATCTTATTCCTTAAAATAAAACATATTTATAAATCTTTTTATAGTAAATTAAAATATTGACAGTTTAACGAAACAACAGTCCACACGTAAAGGGTAAACTGGAGCAAATGAGACATAACTCATATAAAACTTAAAGCTTAACAAAATTCTTATTTTCTTAACCCAACTATATTATATTATCAAGCCGTAAGGCTAAATTGTTTAACCAAAAACCAAATACATATCACGGCTCAAGAGCCTGGGCTACCCAGTGAAAACCGCAAGGGTTTTTACTTAAAAACTAGAGTAATATCAAACTAAACATTTTAACCAATGAAGAAACCAAATCCAGGATTCCAAGCACTAAAAAATTCCTTCCAACAACCCTTATCATAAGTAGGGAAAACCCACATCGAAACCAGGGCTTACCAATTGGAGGCCACAAGTTCACCAAAGCTTGAGGTTGTATTTCTTTTCCCACTGAAGGTTTGGAGCCGTGGAAGGTTCCTGCAAAGAGCATAGTTCCGAGCATTAAAACAAGAATCGGCTCATAAGTATAAACCCTAGCTTAGACAATACTTTGGAAAAAATAAATTCCTTCATTTTAAAAATTAAATATTACCTGCAAGTAAGAAGAGAGTCGAGCTGAGAAGGGACAGTCCAGTGTAAGTGAAATGCACAGAGGAGAAAGCAAACCTTCATGCCGACACTGTGACAGAGGAAGAATAAACAAACTCAAAAACTCCACAAATCCATGGCAAGGAACAAGTGTTGACAGAGCTAAAACCATGTACAGGCCTCGAGCCAAACTAATAAGCAAAGACCACTCGCATAGTATTGTTTATACCCAAGAGAAAGCGAGACTACAAGACTTGGTATCGAGACCAATCAGCATCAAATTCAAAACACAGAGCTAGCAAATAGAGAAGGAACAACCTCTCATAGCCACAAGGAAACCACATAGTGTAGCCGCAGGCCAACGAAACCCTCGAAGCTAAATGCCAAATAAATAGGGTTTACACTCTTTTTAAGTTGCTAATGCATGGAGGAGATTAGACCACGTGCCCTCCCAAATTATTTAACCATGTGAGGGTCAAGTCTATAGTCAACCCTACATTATCAAGTATGAACTTATCATTGCCCATTATTAAAAAAACTATGCAATCGACTATTGCATGTAGACATATTATCATTTGCAAATTGACCGGATTAAGGCCTGCTATCATTGCTATTAATGAATCTATGTCATCGACTATAGATTAAAAGTGCATAAACCTTGTTAATAATACAATCACAAAGTTCAACCATAGTATAACGTTGATAGTGTTGATTCTCATGCTTACTTTGCCAAAGACCTTTTGGATGGGTCATATTTGTTTACAAGACAAATATATTACTGTTTGTGCTTGCTTGGATTTAACATAGTATAGGAACGTCATTTATAATGTTTTTACTTTGATGTCGACCTTAGGATAGAAGTTTTTAGGTAGTAAAATTTCCATAGTAGTTATTATAAACTACAACTCAATATTGTTTGGTAACATTACAAATAGTAATCTTACTATTGTGTAAACCATACATTATATTTAGTAAACTATAAGAATAAAACTGTTAATGTGTTTTACATTTAGTTTCGACTTTATGGAAGTGGTGGTTAGGTAGTATTCCACCTTGAGATAATTTATCTATTTACATAAGGTCAACCATACTTTGGAGCTAGTACCTTGTTTTTATAAAGAACCAAACTTATAATATATCATGGCAATTACCAGGAAGTAAAACTACCTAAGGATACAAGTAAAAATTATTTGGTACATTATAAAAATGATGTGGTATTGTGTTTTTTCAATAATACTTGTAGCATGGCAATAACTTAGGAATCAAAGTTTATAATTTGACATCTAGTGGTGCAAAAGGATAAGCATAAGTGCATACAAGCAACATGTTGATAATCTTCATGACTAGTAAAGAAGAGACAAAGTAGAAATATGTAATATATTGGTGAACTTTACCTTTGAAAATCATAGGAGTATATTCATGCATTAAAAGCAATACACTTGAGCATTATACATAACAATAGTAGTATGATCATGATACAATAAAAGTATTGTATGTCAAGAGCTTGAGCTCTAAGCTCATGGGAAGAATCTATTTTGTTTAACTAAGTATGTTAAGGATAACAATATTTATGACTAAACTATGAATATTGTCTTAGAACCAAAACTATGAAAGAAAATTACTTTACCTCATCAGAGCCTTGCTTTTAAATAATCAATTTATTTACCAGCATTTTAACATGCTGCATAAATATTTCTCGCTCTCATACAAAATAAACTCCTACTGGATCATTCGTTACTTGTTGAACCTATAAGAACCAACAGTCCATCTGAGTTAGCATAATGCTAAGTAAGCCCCGAATTTCAAAGATAGTTTTTCACCTACTTGCCAAAAGTAAATTATTAGTACAGCTAGAAGCAATTGTAATGCAAGTCATTCTTATATAACTTATAAAAAATAAAGTTGTATTAGTTATTTGTATTTTGAAACTAATTAATACCAATTGTTAAACTATTTCATTTTTCACTAACCACTAGCAGTTACTAAACTGCATATTCAAACATTTTATGTTACCTCAAAAATTTTAAATTTTTATGAAATTTTTGGGTTATGACATGTGGTATCAGAGCACAAGGTTCAAACACTAGGCCTTGATGAAGCTCAACTTGCTTATATGAAATAGTGAATTTAAATCATTTTGCTGATGTTGTTTTCTTTTAATGTTATCAACAGAGAAATTTGTTTATGAGTTTAACAACAGGTATGGAAAGAATGGAGGAATATGCGGAAGAGGAATCCCCCTATACGGAACAACATAATTTACAAAGAGAACATATACAAGAAGACATAACCACTAATTCCTCAGAACTTTAACAAACAGTAAAAGAATTAAAATCTGAAATGGAATCTGTTAAAAAAGAAAATGAGAGGATTCTAAGAGCTCAGGAGGAGCTGAATCAGATCCTAATAGAAATATTTCATACTAAGGGAAGGGGTAAAAGAGTTGACTCAGAAGATATAGGTTACCAACATAAGTATAAAAAGACTAAATAGATTAAAAATGATAGTAGCTCATCTTCCGAAGTATTTGGTGATCAACGCAATTCTCATTATACTAGTGATAGTAGCGAGGATAACCACCATACTAAGAAAATAAAATATAAAGCTTATGAAGAAATTTCTAGAGAGTTTAAGAAGATCAAGCCGCCAACATTTAATGGAGAAACTAAAAAGGGAGAGGAAGCGGAATCCTGGTTATCCGAGATGAAGAAGTACTTCCAAATTCATAACTATTCTAACCAATTAAAGGCTAGAATGGCTATTTACAATCTTATAGGGAAAGCTGATATATGGTGGCAAGATTTAAAGAGAGTTAAAGGTATAAGAGAGAAGAAAATAAATTGGAGCACATTCAAGAAGTACTTTAAAAAGAAATTTTTATCTGAACAGTACTATGAAGAAAGGGATAAATAATTCTATGAGCTAAAACTAGGTACAATGACTATGAAAGATTTGAACAGTAAGTTTTTAAGTATGCTTAGGTATGTGCCATACCTTGTGGATGAAAAATCGAAGGTACAACGGTTTCTCAGCTGTTTACCTTATCACATAAAGGATAGGATTGAGTATGACAATCCAAAAACCCTGGAAGAAACTATGAGGAAAGCAAATTTTTGTTATGAACAAAATCGGAAAAAGGAGAGTATGGCCAACTAGAAGGCCAAAACGAATAATAATTATGATCAAAAGAATAAAGAGTTTGTGCCTAATCGGAATTCTAAAAATAATAATGCCAGAATTTTTTCTAATAAGAATTTCCAGGGGAATAAGAATAATTCACAGAACAATCAGAACAATCAAAAGAGTAAAGAGTCTGCTAATAATCACAGTAATTACACAAAGAACTTTGAATGAAAAGAACCCGTAAAATGTTGGGAATGCAATGATCCACATTATGCCTTAGTTTGTCCCAATCGGAAAAATATTGTCAGTAATATCCATACAATACAGGAGGAGATGACTGTTGGATATTTAGTGAGGACTATGCCTAGGATCAATGCAGCGTTGGAGAATCGGCAAGCAGACTATCAAACTTCCATGGTGGAAGTAGAAGGTAAGATAAACCAAACACCCATAGCTATTTTAATTGATCTAGGAGCTAGTTTAAGTTATATTTCACCTAATCTGGTAGAAAAGTGTAAACTGTATGTTGAAAAGTTTGTAAGTTCTTGGTTGGTTCAGTTAGCTACTGGTGTAAAGAGGAAGGTAACTAGTTTTGTAAAGAATTGTACAGTAACTATGGATCAATTTGAAACTTTTATGAAGATTTATGTACTACCTCTAGGTTCATACGACATACTAATCGGTATGGATTGGTTATTGCAGCATAGGGTGATCTTAAATTTCTATGACAAAACCTTTACTTGTATAAATAATGATGGAAAACCAGTAAGCATAAAGGGAATCCATAGGAAAACAACCGTAAGGAAGATTTCTGCTCTACAGCTTAAGAGAGCTGTTACAAAAGGTTGTAAGGCTTATGCAATAATAGTAACCAATGAGGAAAAACTAAATAACATAGATAAATTAAAATTGGAGGATATACCAGTTTTAAAGGAGTATGCAGATGTATTTTCGGAAGAAATTCTAGGACTGCCTCTGAAAAGGGAACTAGATTTTACCATTGAGCTGGTACCTGGTGCAGTACCCATCTCAAAGGGCCCTTATCAGATGAATATACTTGAACTTAATGAACTTAAGTCACTATTAAAAGAACTTATTGACAAGAATTATATTCAACCCAGTGTGTCTCCCTAGAGGACACCTGCAATCTTTGTTAAGAAAAAGGATGGAACTCTAGGATTATGCATAGATTATCGTCAATTAAATAAGATGACTATTAAAAATAGATACCCATTACCTCACATAGATGATCTATTTGATCAACTACGTGGAGCCACGGTATTATCGAAAATTGATTTACGGTCTTGTTGAGGCCTGGAAATTCGTAGGAAAAAACAACAAGGGATTCTACCTAGTCAATGTTCTCAACTAGCTTGTGACTGTTTAGTGTAGGGAATCCGTCCCATTTGCGGTCCGGCTACCGTAGGTTAAGTAACACAAATAGAAGGTTTACCGATTGCGGCCCAATCCACCGTATATATTTTTGTAATTTGACTTTAAGTATGATATGCAAGTGCCTATCTAAGATATAGATTGATAGAGAATGCAAGGAGTATTCACAATGTGATGCACAGGTTCTTACCTCTCGTCTTAAACTCTCATGCATCTAAATCACACACACAACAAGAAATTAAAACTAACTACCTAACCTATCCCTAGGGAGAAAGCCTATTACTTATTAATGAGCAATGTATTTTGTGCATGCGTTGTAAAAGAAATCACAGATAGCTGATACTTCTTACCAAAACACACGAACATTTAAAGATATTTAACAACCAGATAGCCAATTGCTTATGAACAACATTCATCACTCATAGTGGAAATTTTCATAAAATGAACTAGGGATCATTCAGACAAGAAATTAGGTTCAAAGAGTTAGAACGATCTCACAGTTAATGGACAAAAAGCTAAAAACGAAATAGTTCCTCTTCAACATTGTTCATTTATCACATTTGAACATTCCACACAGCACCTTCTCCAACAGGCAAAATTTGCAATTTCTTATTGTAAAATGAAGTAGTTCCTCTTACAAACAATAGTTCATAAGTTTTTCCAGGGAAAAATCCCCTCTTCCTCTAACTTTCCCTGTCTTTATACAAAGACCTCCAAAACCTTTGGGTTGCCCCCCACTCCTTGACCTTCTGGCTTCCCGACCATTTTAATCTCACCGTTTTGTCAGTTTGCGGGTGCTCATGATTTAAGCAATGCGTTACATTTCAGATTTTAGTCTTATGAGTATCTCGTATAGAGAGACCAACTCAATAACTGCCTTTCCCAGAACTGAGCCTCTGTTGCTATTGATTCCGCTCTGCCTTTTATTGATCTCGGAATGTATCTGCCTATTGCTTTTCAGCCAACTTTCTTCAGCTATGTCTTCTTACAGCAGTGATACGAAGAATATTTTGATTCCATCTGCAATCAAAACAAAATTCATCATTAATATGGACAGCATCTGTTCAATACTTAAACCACACTAGCAATAAAATTGATTATCAAGATGAGGCCCTGCATTGCACTCTCGTCGCGAAAATCTTAACAATAATCAGAAAACAACGCCACCTAAAAATGGTGGGAAACAACCTTATCAGCAGCTTGAAGCACTAATACATTGGGCAGACAGTCTTGCTTACAGCCACAGCGGCAGGTTTCAGACGGACAATGAGTTTCATAGGACCATTCAGTCTATCGAAATTAGAAGAACTAAAAGTCAAAGCATTGAGTGGTAAAGTTCCCTGTAGGTGAACGAAACGACATCAACATTGAGAGATTAGTGAATTACGCATCCACAATAGCAGAAGATGGAAAGACTACAGGCCCCGCGACCAAAAGATGAAACGATGAAACCCAGATGAAACATCGGAAAGCGAAGCAATTATGTGGTAGACACTTAGTTCGCTTGGGAGCCGTAATGGCGAAAAGCAAAAAGACTACAACCTTCGATCATAATCATAAGCTTTTCGATACGGCGCAGAAACATCATGCAAATGTTAAGTGTTCAGAAAACCTACGGTCATGCATTGACCCAAAAAATTTTCCCCACTTCCAAAACTGCGGCTTCACAAAGGTCAAACAAACCCGACTCAACTTCGACCAACCTCTGATAATGTAAACAAGTCAAAACAAAAACAACACGACATCAAAGAAGTCAAGACTATCCTGCAGAGCACTCATTGTTCAGCTGCTACAACGGAGGCTCCATAAGGAAACATGGTTCCAATACGTTGATATAGTGGCTAGAATGAGAAATAGGCTTCCGAGAACAAGAAAGAAATCTCAGATCAAAACGCAAAACCAAACTCTAAATTCAGACATAAGCAGTTTTTCGAAAAGTAGGAAGAGAGTTAACCTCAAAACAGTCCAAACTTGTAGCGAAGGGAAAACAAATATAGAGCTCATGGATCCAAACGATTCTAGGCAAGGTAAAAAATTAACAGGAGGGTCCAAAATTTCAAAAATTTGGGAAAACAATTGCAGTTGCAACAATTGGCGACTACCTGGTGAACCTAGATATCTGGACAATTTACTTCTTAAGTAACAGACTGTTTAACAAGAAATGAACATGTTGAATTCTTCCAGATGTCTGGATTCCTCAAATGGAAAATATATGTACTTTTAATCATTGATGATAGTCCAATTTAGGAGAATGGAAACCAAGATTTCCAAGTCAAGATAACTCTTTTGAGGCTAGAAAGATGAGTTTCATTTATTACCTCTGTCTTCAGGTAGCTGCCAGCTTGGACACCACAGGATTGTAACATATGGTAAACAGAAATATTCATTTGTTCCTCATTCCCATGCCATTTTTCACTTTTTATGCTTTTTTGGACTTTTGTCCTTTGCATATGAGTCCTCCTGCATGCCTTTATTTTTGAATTTTCATTCAGGCTCCTCTATCCATGGTGTCCTTTTGTGTGAGAGATGTATTCAACTTTCAGCTCACGGACGGAGAGGAACTTTGAAAATTTAGTATTTATATGGTTCGGTATTTTGTTTTGATACATATTTCTTTCATAGGAGATTTTGACTCTTTATCTGCCTTTTGGCTTTCAATTCTTGGCATGGGATCATTTATATATAATATATTGTTTACCCTGCTTCCTTTCCATGGGCCCTCTGCTATCGCTCCCTATGAAATTTTAAAATGTGAGATGGATGGAGCCTCAAAATAGTATTCCAGACCTTTTGATCCTAGTTTATTTTACAAAAATTAAGCAGGACTTCAATGTGTTCATAGCCATCTGGGAAAAATGCTAAAATAGAAGAAATTCTTTTAGATAAAACGATAATACACAGTCTTACACTCAAGCACTTTAATCATTCCATAATTCTGATGTTCTCCATGCAACCAAGAGTTTGCCTCCTTTTATTGAAATCAGTCATAATATGAACTAAAACAAAACAGAAATAAAATAAATCAAAATAAATAGCTAAGTCAATTTATTTATGTACAAGCTAAAAAACCAAAAATAAACCAAACTCAAGAAAAATAAGGTTTGAGAACTAAACCATTTACTGGTAAGTTCTCTTCCTGCCCCTGTAAATCTTGCAATTTATAGGTTGAGGGGCCAAGCTTTGCCACAATCTGGAAAGGACCTACCCACAACTGTTGAAATTTCGTGTGTTTTCCTTTCTCATCATGGGGGTGGTCCCATTTGAGAACCAAATCTCCCACCTCGAATTCTTTTGTTCCAGCCTTGTGTTTATCAAACCATCTCTTTACTACCTCTTGTTGTTGTTTAAAGTGTTCCATGGCCTTAAATTGAGACTCTTCTACATTCAAGAGATTATATATCCTCATTTGCAAGACTTCATTATCTGATCCTCTGGATTCCTAAGCTATTATGGAAGAGGGTAGCATGATATTGGGGGGTAGAATGGCCTCTTTTCCATAAACAAGGGTATATGGGGACACACCTGACGAAGTCTTGGGGGTGACCCTATTAGCCCAAAGAGAATTTGGTAACGCTGAGTGCCAAATCCTTTGATTTTCTATCACTGTTTTTTTTAAAATCTTAATCAGATTCTTGTTTGTAGATTTAGCTAAACCATTTCCTTGTGGATAGTAATTAGTAGAGTAATGTAACTTAATTCCTTTCTCATGAGCAAATGTAGTTAATCTAATTGAGGAAAAGTAAGTAGCATTATCGAAAACTAAAGAAATTAGAACTCCAAACCTAGTCATAATATGGTCTTGCAAGAAGTCCATGACTGCATCTTCATTTACTTTACACAATGGAATGGCTTCAACCCAATGAGTGAAGTAATCGGTTGCTGTCAGAATATACTTTTGTTGCAGAGAAGAATTTGGCTTTATCTCCCCAACGATATCCAAACCCCACTACTTGAAAGGATCTGTTATCATCACAGGATTTAACGATCCTGCTGCTTTAGTTTGTCGTCCACCACACCTTTGACAAATGTCGCACTTTCTGACATGGGCGTGTGCATCTTTGAACAGCATGGGCCAATAGTATCTGGTTCTGAGAATTTTATGAGCTGTAGTGTCTCCGAAAGAATGTCCTCCAGCAGGGCCATCATGTAAATCTATCATTACCTTCTTCGCATCTTCTTTCTCTAAGCATCTAAGAAGAACTCCATCATAATTCTTCCTGAATAATATTCCTTCAATAATTTGATATGAGGCTGACTTAAGATGTAGTGCTCTCCTTTGCTTAGAATTCCAATGTTCTGGTAAAAATTCCGCTTGAAGGTAATGCACAAGGTCTCGATACCAAGAGTTTGGAGCTATGAAAAAAGGACATACATCCATCAAATGTAACTCAGCTTCGTTTTCCCATTCATGTTCTTCATTGTCTTTACTTTCAGTCATTAGTTTGCATAATCCTTGCCCTTTGACTATGGAGGCTAGATTGAATTTGAGGTCATACTCCTATAGAGCTGTTACCCAGTTGCCTCTCCTTTCTCCTAGCTCCTTTTGTACAAAAAGAGACCTCACAGCTGGGTGTGGAACTATTACCTTTGTCCGGTTCTTCAGTATATATGGTCTGAATTGTTTCACCGCTTTGAACACTACGTAAGCTTTTTTATCCACAACAGGGTAATTCAATTCAGCCCCTTGCAGACCAATTCTCATAAATGATATGGGGAACTCACCTCCCCCATCTTCTTTTTGGGTCAGCACAACTGCTAGTGAATCATCAGAGGCGAAAGTGTACAGAATAAAATCTTTATCAAAATTCGGACTTTTGAGGGAGGGTGCATGGGAAACAACTATTTTAATCTTACTAAACGTGTTCTTTTCTACATAAGTCCATTTGAATTGTACACTTTGCTTTACCATTTGCTACAAAGGTTTAACTATTTGAGTGAAATCTAGCACAAACCTTCGCACGAAGTTTATTGTCCCCATAAAAGATTGCATGCCCTTTTTTATTATGGGGTAAGGGAATTTGTTCAATGGCTTTGATCCTTTATGGGTCTATGGAAATCCCCTTCTTAGACACCACGTGACATAACAACTTACCTTCTGTAACAACAAACACGTACTTCCTGGGGTTTAGTGAGATACCATATTTTTGGCAACGTTCAAAAATCTGATTTAGATGAAATGCGTGTTGCTCTCTTTTCTTCGAGAATATCATGATGTCATTGAGGTATCATACCACGGAAAGCTATGTCCATGGCCCTCTGGAAGGTAGCTCCAGCTTTTATGAGCCCAAAAGGCATCCTTCCGTAAGCAAAAGTTCCCCACTTGGTCCTGAATGTCGTTTTTAGTCTGTCTTCTTCGGCTATTAATACTTGATTGTAGCCTGAGAATCCATCTAATAAAGAGAATAGTTCAGAACCTGAAACCATTTGCAGTATTTGCTCCATGGGTGGAACAGGATAATTGTCTTTATCTGAAGCGCGATTTAAGTTTGTAAAATTCACACATAACCTAATTTCTCCAGATTTCTTCCTCACTAGTACCAGATTTGAAACCCATTCTAAGTGTCTAACCTTAAAAATGATTCTAGCATCAAATAATTTCTTAACTTCACTCTGGATTAGAGTTTCCAATTTTGGATGCATTTTCCTTAAAGGTTGCTAATAAGGTTTGATTCCATATTTGATGGGGATAACAAGCTGGATAATATTGGTGTCATATGTCTTCAGATCTTCATACATCCAAGCAAAAACATCTTTGTATTGCTTGAAAAGAATGATGAAGTTATCCCTTTCAGCTGGTGAGTAGCATTTTCCAAGATTCACATATTTGGGCTTCATCTCAGTCCCCAAATTAATCAATTCGAACTGTAGAGATGAGCTATGAGTCTTCACATTTGTTGGTCTTTTAAATTTTTCATTTAAATCAAACATCCGTTCTAAAGTCCTGACTCCCTTAGGAATGAAATTATCGAATTTCAGCTTGGCTTGATGTTCTTCATCATCAATAATCGCCCCTTTGAATTCCTCATCATTCATTAAGCATTCTATAATCTGTTGATCATCATCGAACACTCGTAGATTGGTAATCATATCTGGAACCGAGGGCCTGAAAAGTAATTCAACAAAGCAACGATTATTAGAGGGCACAAGCCTCACAGCTGATGTGGCCAACAAGTCAGTTGTTGCATTCTTAAGTCTTGGAATTGATACAATGTTAAATGCATTAAAACATTTAATTAAATCCCATACTTCATTTTGATAAGCTTTTAAATGAGGATAAATGCAATGTATTTGATTCCGAATTTGTTTTACAATTATTTCAGAATCTCCAAACACTTTCAGATTATTTGCCTTTAATTCAGATTCTTTCCTTAACCCCTAAACCAACGCTTCATATTTAGCTGTGTTATTGGTACATTCAAACTCTAACCTACATGAAAGAAAATGTTTGTTTTTTATAGGGTCAATCAGGACACAGCTGGCTCCCGACCCTTCTAAAGTTTTAGAACCATCAAAGAAAAGCGTCCAAAAATCGCTAACTACTACTGCATGAGAACTAACATCTACATCTACAGCTAAGTCTACTATTTTTACAATCAATTTCATCAGCCTGTGAAAACCAAAGGAGATCAGGCTGAGTGTTTGATGTATCGTTGGCTTCTTTCGCTTGATAGTTTCTCGGTTCTAACTCAATAAAATAGTTTCCCAAAACAGGATCCACTGGTTCATTTTTTCCTTCAAACTGAGTAACATTTTGTTTCATGTGGGGCTCCCTCAACACTTTAATTTGATTTGGGATTCCCTTATATGGCAGCCACAGATGCGACCAGTCTAAGGCAAAATATCCGTTCAGCTTAGCCAACCAATCCCTGCTCAAAAAAAGTCCATAAGCTTCCGGTATGTCAACGACCACAATATCGATGACTTGACACACCTTATCATTGGAAGATAAGCGAATGAGAACATCCTCCATTTCTCCATTTACCTTCACATTCATTCTATCCAACTAAACAACCCTCTAGGTAGATGGTTTAGGTTGTCCATTTATCTTTTTGCAGACCGACAACGGCATGACATTGACTGATGCTCCCAAGTCTACTAGGTAGTTATGCACGTTATGATTGAAGATTTCAAAAGTAAGGAGAAAAGGTGGATTCTTACTTTTAGGCTTACCTCCCATACTTGTTTCACCAATTTCTTCTTCTTGGGGATGATTGTCAGTGGGAAGCTTTTCCTTTGATGCTTCAAGTGCTTTCAATAGCTTTTCTTTTTGCTGTGGCACATTGCACATTTCAAATAATGAGATTTTTTCCCTCACCTTCTTGATATCCTCCACAATGTCATACTCCATCTTATGTTCTGTGAGGTTCGATCTAACATTGTTTTCTTCGTTGGGATTAGTAGGCATGTGAATCTTCCTAGGATTTTGACTGGTGATGGTAAAATCTAGAATCTTATTTGTCGAGGAGCTATTTTGAAATTTCTTAACATTCTTTTGCAGTCCTTTGATCTTCGGGAGCATGAGACTGTTTTCCTTGACCAACCCCTGGCTTCTTGTCATTACATTTGTCTCCAGGAGGCCCTCGTGTCTCATATTTTTTTCTTCCTCGACATCAAACATGATACACAGTCCCATAAAACTGTAGCTTCATCCTCCTATTGTTCTGTTGATTTATTATTATCTTTCCCTTCTTCCTCGTTGTATTCAGTTAATTTGGAATCCAGAAGCTGATTCATAACCAACGTCATTGAGTTTAACCATTGAGGACAACTCTTTTTCAGAATGAGGTTGTTGGTGGAAAGTGCAAAAGTTATCCATTCATACCTCTGTTAAGTTCATAGATGCAGGGCTATGCGGAGGGGGTTGGGATTGATTGTTATCTTCCCTTTTCTTGTAATAGGGCTTGTAGAAATTTTGGGTTTCCTTTTCCTTTTCCAAGTCTATGATTCTGTTAGAAAGCTTCTGCATCATCTTTGCCATTCCTTCAAAATCTGGTGATTGCTCCTCTTTAGGCTTAGTAAACAATAGAGCTTTCCTCCCAACATTTTTTTCTCCTGACCATTCAGGATAATCTTCAATACTTTCTCTTTAAGCCTCTACTCTCTCCGCTTCCTCATAAGTCTCTGCTAGCGTAGGTTTGGCTTTCATTTTGGCAAACATGGCCAACTCAGGTCCTAGAGCTGAGGTATAATATTCAATCAGGACTTTATCCGAGGGTTTGTCAGCTTCAAATTTTTTTTTAAGATAGGCGGGGAATCTTTGGGTAAAACTATGCACTTTCACTTTTCTTTCTTTCTTTAAGGCGCATAGTCCTTTCATTAGAGCTGCATGAGTTTTTTGGGTTGCATACTTACTTCTAAAGATCCGTTCAAAGGTATCCCAATCAGGGATAGAGTTTGTAGGCAATCCAAAGTACCACGATGCTGCTGATCCTTTAAGGGTGTGTGGGAAAAGTCTACAAACCACATCTTCATATTCCCCAGCCCTTAATCCTTCTATTGCTAGATATAAAATCTGCAAGTGGTTGTCTACTAACATCTTCTTTTTTGGATCAAACTTGGGCATCATATTTTCAAAATATTGAGGTAAATCATGCAAAGGAGGTGTTAGGTTTAAAGGTGATCTAGCTTTCCAAGAAGGTGGTGGATTTGGTGGGTTGGGTGGCTGATTTGTGTTCACACCTGCCATGAGTCTAGGTGGAGAGTGAGGTGGTGAATCAATAGGAGTATGAATAGGAGAACTGTAAGGAGTATCTGGGCCTACTTGATTCAAAGGCTATACAACTTCCTGTAAGGCTGTCTCTTTGAGTTCTTTGAAATCTCCAACGAACACTAAGTCTTCCAATATAGGACAATATTTCCTCTTATATTCTCTTCTGGGAAATTCAAGGACAATAGGTAATCCTCAAATATTCTTTACGTATTCCCTAGTGTGTCTTCTCATATCATTAACAACTTCGTTGTCCACAGAATACAAATGTTCTCTACCTTTCTCTTCAGGAACTAGATTAGGAAACAAACTTCCTTTTGAACTGTCACCGGTGGAATAATCTCAGGAAAATGGGTTTCCTCGGCCAACCATGCA
This sequence comes from Pseudotsuga menziesii, assembly GCA_001517045.1. Lineage (NCBI taxonomy): Eukaryota > Viridiplantae > Streptophyta > Pinopsida > Pinales > Pinaceae > Pseudotsuga > Pseudotsuga menziesii. Next base: position 128,510 of record LPNX010693145.1, read on the forward strand.
ATGGCAGCCCTCCTTCTCGCACCAGAAACTGTTGAGGCCTGAAAATTTGCAAGAAACAAAAGCAAAGGATTCTCCCCAGTCAACGTTCCCAACTATCCCGTGACTGTTTCGTGTAGGGAATCCATCTGGTTTGCGGTCTGACTACTGTAGGTCAAGTAACAAAAATAGAAGGTTTTACTGGTTGTGGCCCAATCCACCATATATATATTTTTAATTTGACTTTAAGTATGATATGCAAGTGCCTATATAAGATGTAGATTGATAGAGAATGCAAGGAGTATTCACAATGTGATGTGCAGGTTCTTACCTCTTGTCTTAAATTCTCATGCATCTAAATCACACACATAGCAAGAAATTAAAACTAACTACCTAACCTATCCCTAGGGAGAAGGCATATTACTTATTAATGAGCAATGTATTTTGTGCATGCATTGTAAAAGAAATCACAGATAGCTGATACTTCTTACCAAAACACACGAACATTTAAAGATATTTAACAACCATATGGCCAATTGCTTATGAACAACATTCATCACTCATAGTGGAAATTTTCATAAAATGAACCAGGGATCATAGAGAAAAGAAATTAGGTTCAAAGAGTTAGAATGATCTCATAGTTAATGGATGAAAACCTGAAAATGAAATAGTTCCTCTTCAACATTGTTCGTTTATCACATTTGAAAATTCCACACAACACCTTCTCCAACAGGAAAAATTTGCAATTTCTTATTGTAAAACGAAGTAGTTCCTCTTACAAACAATAGTTCTTCCTATAACTTTCCCTTTCTTTATACAAAGACCCCCAAAACCTTTGGGTTTCCCCTCACTCTTTGACCTTCCGGCATCCTGACAGTTTTAATCTCACCGTTTTGTCAGTTTGTGAGTGCTCATGATTTAAGCAATGGTTTAAATTTTGGATTTTAGTCTTATGAGTATTTCGTATAGAGAGACCAGCTCAGTAACTGCCTTTCCTAGAACCAGGCCTCTATTGCTATTGATTCCGCTCTGTCTTTTATTGATCTCGGAATGTATTTGCCTATTGATTTTCAGCCAACTTTCTTCAGCTTTATCCTTCAGCTATGTCTTCTTGTAGCAGCGATCTGAAGAATCTTCTGAGTCCGTCTACAATCAAAACAAAATTCATCATTAATACGGACAACATCTGTTCCATACTTAAACTACACTAGCAATAAAATTGATTATCAAGATGAGGCCCTGTACTGCGCTCTCGTCGCGAAAATCTTAACAAGAATCGAAAAACAACGCCACCTGAAAATAGTGGGAAACAACCTTATTGACAACTTGAAGCACTGAGACATTGGCTGGACAGTCTTGCTTACAGCCACAGCGGCAGGTTTCGGACGGACAACGAGTTCCGTAGGACCGTTCAGTCTATCGGAATCAGAAGAACTAAAAGTCAAAGCACCGAGCAATAAAGTTCCCTGTCGACGAATGGAATGACATAAACATTGGGAGATTAGTGAATTATGCAGCCGCGACAGCGGAAGATGAAAATACTACGGGCCCCGCGGCCAAAAGATGAAATGATGAAACCCGGACAAAACATCGAAAAGCGGAGCAATTATGTGGCAGACACTTAGTTTGCTTGGGAGTCGTAATGGCGGAAAGAAAAAAGACTACAAACTTCGATCAGAATCATAAGATTTTCGATATGGCACAGAAACATCACGCAAAATTTAAGTGTTCGGAAAACCTACGGTCATTCATCGGCCGAAAAATTTTGCCCCACTTCCAAAACAGCGCTTCACAAAGATTAAACAAACCCGACTCAAGTTCGACCAACCTTCGATAATGTAAATAAGTCAAAACAAAAACAACATGACATCAAAGAAGTCAAGATTATCCTGCAAAGCACTCATCGTTCAGCTACCGCAATGGAGGCTCCATAAGGAAACATGGTTCCGATACATTGATACAGTGGCTAGAATGAGAAATAGGCTTCCGAGAACAAGAAATAAATCGTAGATCAAAAGGAAAAACCAAACTCTAAATTCAGACATAATCAGTTTTCTGAAAAGCAGGAAGAGATTTGACCTCAAAACAGTCCAAACTTGTAGTGAAGGGAAAACAAAGACAGAGCTCATGGATCCAAACGATTCTAGGCAAGGTAAAAAATTAGCAGGAGGGTCCAAAATTTTGACAATTTGGGAAAACAGTTGCAGTTGCAACAGGTCTGGATATCACCAAGTTAGAATTAAAGATGAAGACATTTTTAAAACAGCTTTTAGGACTTGATATGGACATTACAAGTTTGTCGTCATGCCATTTGGGCTTACTAACACTTCGGCTATTTTTATGTGTCTAATGAATAATGTAATGTATAAATATATGGATAAATTTGTGGTCGTGTTTGTCGACGACATATTAATTTATTCGAAATCTGAAGAAGAACATAAGGAACATTTAAAAATTATCTTGCAAGAGTTGCGAGATCATCAACTCTTTGCAAAGTTTAGTAAATGTGACTTCTTCAAAGTTAAAATCTAGTACTTAGGTCATGTGGTGACTAAAGAAGGAATTTTGGTGGATCCCAAAAAGATAAAGGCAATTGAATATTGGCCAGTTCCTAAAGACGTAACTCATGTTCAATCCTTCATAGGGATTACTGGTTATTACCGGAGGTTCATTGAAGGGTTTTCAAGAATCGCAAATCTGATAAGCTCTTTGCAGAAAAAGAAAAAGAAATTTTATTGGAATCAGAAATGCGAGGCTAGTTTTAAAAAAGTTAAAAACCTTATTAACCAGCGCACCTATTTTAAGAATAGCTGATCCAAATAAAGATTTTATAGTATGTACTGACACCTGCAATGATGTTTTAGGCGGAGTATTGAATCAAGAAGGACATGTTATTACTTATGAGTCTAGGAAATTGAAAATTCATGAATATAATTATGCAACCTATGACTTGGAATTAGCTGCTATCATACATGCTTTAAAGATGTGGCGTCATCATTTAATTGGAAGAAAATTTATTCTAATGACAGATAATAAGGGACTAAAATATATGTTAGATCAACCTAACCTGAATGCTAGACAAGCTAGGTGGCTAGCTTTTCTAAGTGAATATGATTTTGAAATTCAACACATTAAAGGGAAAGAAAATAAAGTTGCTGATGCATTAAGTAGAAATGCAAAGCTGAATTTTACAACAGCTATCAGCACTTATACAATAGATCTAGAAGAACAGCTTAAAGCAGGGTTAAAACAAGATGAAATTTACCAAAAATTACAAGCAAAAGAAAAAGAAAATCCAATAGAAAGTCTAAGTACAGGGTATAGCTTGAATGAAAAAGGATTTTTACTGTATAAAGATAGAATATATGTACCTAATGTACCTAAAGTTAAGTTATTAATTTTAGATGAAATCCATAAAACTCCTTACTCAGGCCATCCGGGTTATTCGAAGACTATAACCATGTTACGAAAAGAGTATTTTTGGCCCAACATGAAGACTGAACTGACAAAATATATTGCTAGATGTTTTGAATGTCAGAAAGTAAAAAATGAACATCAACATCTAGTTGGATTACTTCAGCCATTTTCCATTCCTAGCTGGAAATGGGAGATAATTAGTCTTGATTTTGTTACTGGACTGCCTACAAATTAGAATTTAAATGACTCCATAATGGTAGTGGTTGAAAAATTGAGTAAATCAGCCCATTTATACCTATAAAAACTACTTATAAAGTCGCAAACATAGCTGATATCTTTTTAAAACAATTTTTTCGACTGCATGGAATACCAAAGGTTATAATTTCAGACCGAGACCCTAAATTTACAGGTAACTTTTGGAAATCTCTATTTAAAGGATTAAATACTACGCTAAATTTTAGTACCTCGTTCCATTCTCAAATTGATGGACAGACTGAAAGAGTAAATCAAGTACCTGAAGATTTACTAAGAATGTATGTAAAGGATCAGCCAAGTAAATGGAAAGATTATTTACACCTGGTAGAATTTGCTTACAATAATAATTATCAAGCTTCAGCCAGATTTAGTCCTTTCGAAATTTTGTATGGAAGGAAATGTAACACTCCTATCTCTTGGAGTAATCCGGTGGACAGGTTAGTATTAGGACCTGAATTATTGAAAGAAATGGAAGAAATTGTAAAGCAGGTACAAGGTAATCTGAAAATTGTGCAAGATCGACAGAAAAGTCAAGCAGACCTTAAAAGAACTCCAAAAGAGTTTTAGGTAGGTGAACATGTTTTCATCAAGGTGAGACCCAAAAAGAGTTCTCTGAGGTTAGGTAGTTGTGCCAAACTAGCACCTCGTTATTGTGGTCCTTTTGAAATACTATCCACGATTGGACAGGTAGCCTATCAGTTAACCTTACCAGCAAATTTAAGAGTTCACAATGTTTTTCACAATTCTATATTAAAGAAATATGTGCATGATGCTACTCATGTTATTAATTGGAATGATGTACACGTGGAACCCGAAGGAGATTTTCTGGTGGAACCGGTCTGTATCCTCGAGTGGAGGGAGATCACACTTCAGAACCGCACCATTGGTCAGGTGAAGGTGCAATGGAAGCACCTTAGTCTAGAGGAAGCCACCTGGGAATTGGAAAGTCATACGTGGGATGCATATCCAATTCTGTTCCAGGGGAATTCTAAGGATGAGGAATAAATAACATCGAGGACGATGTTATAATTTAAGGGGGTGTGTATGTCACATGCCCCAATTTGCAAAATCAATTTTACATTATTTGAGAAACATTGTGTTAAATTTTATGCTAAGTTGTAATTGATGTCACATACCCCAATTTTGTAAAATAATGTTAATTATTTTAATTACATTTCCTGAGACATTATGTTAAATTTAATGTAAAGTAGGAACTGATGACTCGGCAGAGTCAAAAGAAGTGGAATGTAATTCTGAATATTTTATTATTAATAAATAAAAATGGAGACAACAGCATTGGGAGAGCTATTAATAAGAGGTTATTGGTCAAACTAGTGGATGGAACTAGGTGGAGGGAAAAAGACAAGTGGCAGCATCCTCAAACACTTCCTAAGTTGCAGGTGGCAACTTCCCTATAATTAGAGTCATGATCCCCCAAGAAAGTGGGATCAGAGCAGGTGGCTCAATAAATGACAACTAACCCAAAAAGACCTAGGCAATATTTTAAAAGTACCCAATGAATAGAGCTGGGGTTGCTCAGTTATTTTCCAGAGAAGAACCATTCAGGTGGAATGCTATTCAGGAAATTCATTTGGGGAAAAAAGGGAAAAATAGTAAGGAAGTGGTTCTGAGAGGAATGCTGCAGTAACTTGGTTATTACAGCTTGTTAGCTGGGAGAAATTACTGATAAGTTCAGATTTGATACCGAGTTTGAAGATTGGTATTTGACTATTGTTGCACCTAGTTCCAGCCAGGGAGACCAGAGCAAGCTTAGGGGTCCTGAGGAGTCACTGTTTGAGCGCTCTCCAGGAATTGGTAGGGAGGAACGGCCTCCCATTGCTGTTGTTGTCCAGGTTTAAACAGGTTCTGTCACCTAACTGTCTTTGTTTTAATAACTGTGAATGGTTGAATGTTACGTTTGTAGTTTATGATATAAATATTTAGCTAGTTTAGTGATGTAAATGTTTTTAGTTTACCAGTAATAGAATCTTGTGATGAAAAATAAGGACCCACTGTGTTTTTCCACATCTGGGTTTTACCAGACCGCACTCCAGCATAGGGGTAAAATTAAACAAGGATAGCATGATGAGATTACATAATAGTAGGTTGTTTCTTATCTATTTCAGAAAAGATATTTTACTGACAGTTGTATGAGTTCATAGTTAAAAACTATTTCCTTGTACGGTATTTATTTTCAGTAGTCCTTTTATTTTAAAACAAATGGAAGAATATAATAGTCGTACTGAAGTAAGCTTAGACTAGGTGTACCTGCAGTTTAAGCCTTACAACTGTTTTCTTCTAGTTTAAAGAATTTAACTTCTATATGTTGAAATAACAACAATGAAAGTAGGAGTAATTAAATATTGTTCAAATTCTACAGTTAAACCAAGCTGTGTTAGATTTTATGTAAGATTAGTGATGTAATTTTTTTTTCCTTTCTCCTTATTAGACTAACCTCAAACAATATCTAGAGCTGTTATTCTATTTTTCATAAATTGTAAATGAATGCTAATATATATATTTATACGAGATAGATCTTAAGTAGTATTATTTGATCTTTTTTTTATATATATACAGATATCATAACCAAACAGACAAACTAAATATTAACAGAACTTATTTAAGTATTTAGCATAATTGGCACAAGAAATAGATAGCAGAACGCTTTAAAATAAACTAAATATTAACCATGAGAGCATTGGTACTCTCAGGAGAGATAATATCTTTATTGTATTAATAACAATAAACTTCTATTACATACAATATAGGAGTATTATCATTGTTGAATTTAAGGTAATATTCTTATTACTTTAATTGCAAATTGGAACTATTTATACTTTCTATACTAGAAGGTAAATAAACAGTACTTAAGAACATTATTAAAATTAAATAAAAATATAAAGACCCTATATAAATTGAAGGGTATAAACTATATATGTTAACACTTACAATTTCTTATTAACTAGTAAGTCAAGTTATAAACCATGTATAGAAAACCTAGCTCATGCAAATTTAATAATATTACAGGATAAGAAAACTCAGTGGTATTAACACACAAAAAGAAAGGCATTAAAGTAACTGTATGCTCGAATTAACGAGCTTAACCAATAAAATGCTAGTATAAGAATTAATCCAACAAAATACAGAAGCTTAAATAAAATAAAGTTGTACTGTTCCTTTAAAGAAACAGTGGAATATTTTTATACATTCAAGTTAGGGTTAAACCCTACCAACTTTTAAACTTAAACAAACAGAGGATAATAATGCTTGCTCGTCGAGCTCAACTGACTATTATATATTTCAGTAATAACTCTACAAGTTAAGTACTATATTGAAAACATCAAATATATTAAGAAATGGTAAACAATATTAATATTGCCGAGATAGGGTAAACCCTATTACTCCAAAGTATACAACCAAAATCGCAACTGAAGGAGTTTAGTACAGTATTGAGCTCCTAGCTCTAACAAAATTTACAGAATGGGGCATGTATAGTCTTTCATCATTTACTGATAAACATTCATATTAACCACCTTAAAAACCAACTTTCCACTCACGGCCGAAGCCGGAGGACCCTGCACTAAGCAATGGTTTTAACAACTGTTATAAATACCAAATTTAATAAACAAAATAACCAAAACCCACAAGGTTTACTCAGGCCGTGGCGACCAACCCACTTTATCCCGTAAGAGTGTGGACAAGGCAGACTAGCCATGGAAAAAGTCCAGGGCTTACCGGATGCTAGCAGCGATTCTAGCCCTGCTCTGCCTGCACGAAGGGTCGAGTCAACACCTGTTACAAGAAATGATGTTGGTTAAAACCCTATTTCAAATAAAACTTTACATTAAACTAAACTGTAAAAGAAGGAAGGGTATCAGTATATTATTCCTCACCTGGAAACGATATTGAAGCACGACTATCCACGGAAAGCAAAGTCACCTTCAGCGCGAAGGGAAAGCAACGTATCATCAGCTGCACGAATAATGGAGGTTACTATCTTTCCAGCTATGAGGTTGAATCTATGGTTCATTCCTATGCTCAGTCACCCTAATCACAAAATACAACCGGCAGTGCCAGGCCGAGAAGAAGGAAACTCTGTGCAATCTAAGGTTACACGACGGACCAGTCACGGAAATAAACCCTAAAGAAATTTATCAACCCTTTGCCTAGCAACAAAGCAGTCTCCTAACAACACTCCTTTAAAACTGATAGAAGGAGTTTATGCAGAGGATTGGCGAGTATAGAGACTGCCGCCATCGAAAGAAAGCGACTACACAGGTGAAGGAATGATAGCAGAGCGGCCAGAGGGCCCGAAGGTAATGAGAAGAATAACAAGTGTGGGTTCAACTTTGAGTTTTTAACTGTGAGATATAGGGCCAAGACGTTGCCACAACAGCCCGATAAATATTTACATGCAGGTGAGCCTTTCTTTCACTTTTCATCCAATCTTTGGGTTTCAAAGGATCAACTTAAACCTTTGTAACAATGTCAACCTCCACTTACGCTGGATGAGAAACGTAGATAGGTTTTTATAAATCAAATAATTATATTAATCATCAATATCATTGAAATATTATGGCGACCCTTGTACACATAAAGCATGATTTGCATGATTTCAAAACTATCCTCTTACTTTATGAAGTGGATATGGTTATAACCCCTTTGCTAGGAAATAGTATGCTCATCCTAGTTTATGATGTTGTAAAGGAGGCAATTCCTTTATGTAGTTTATAGAATATGAAATAAAGGTTAATACATTAATTCGATTGTGAACTTGGCTAACTCTTAGGCCTTTTAGTTCACACTCTATATCTTTATTGTAGATATGTGCATTATGATATACTAGTGCCATCAAATGTTAACTTAATTAAAAAGTATACTCAGGATGAGAATAAAGGTGGTTATAAGGTAAGAAGATGGAGATCATCTTAATACTCATAATAATATTATGACCTTATCGGTATTTGTTTAAATAGTAGCATATAGTAAAAAGATACAAAAGAGAGTAGTATTTATTATGTGGTGAAGGCTCTTGATTAAGGTAATAACCTTAATCATAGGTATGACTTGACAAGGGTAGGCCACGTTTATTTTTATCTAATAGTTTCACCATAATAAAATAGATAGGCCTTATAACAATTTAAGAGATGCTTCCTTTTACGAAATATAGTCCCTTAAGGACTTGTCCCATTATCAACATCAAGGGTATAGGATAAAACCTATTACAGTAAGATATATATATTATTAAGGATAAACTCCAGTTATGCTTGAAAATAGATGTTGAGTGAATCAAAACTCTATGCATAAACATTAGTATAGTTTCCTTAACAAGCAGCTGGAAGTAAAGTGGTAAACTCCTTGAAAACTTCAAGGTTTGAAATGAGAAACAACAATATATAAACCCCTTATCAGTTTGCATTTACAAATGTAACGTAATGGTATACAAATGAAATCATACTATAGATTTTATAACTCTGTTACTCTTACTCTATTGTAAAGAATCCGTAAGACATTTTTATACATCACGACTATAATAGATTTGGAATAGCTCCATAATCATCAAGAACTATAAATTACTTCTATTAGGAAGAAGGCCAGTTATTAAATGTACCTTGACAAGCATTGGAAATTGTTTAACATTCATTTTCTTACTGAGCTTTTCTTTGAGACGGCCTTGAATCTTAATGCTTTAGAATTGTGACAAGAAGAACCAAAAACTCTTACCTATAATATGTAAGAACAGAGAATCTATCTGCATTAGCTCAAAAGCTAAGTAAGCCTAGTTTTGCATGACAGTCTCACCTTGTGGCCGCAAGAAGAAAACAAGTCAGTAATATGAAAAGAACTGTTCTATTGCTAAACATAACCAACAGATAATTCAGATAATGAATTTGTTAATATATAACTAATCAAACAATTAGTGACTGCATTTACTGAATTTATATGCATTTAAAAATAAAAAAAAATTCGAAAAATTTCGGGTTTTGACACCCCAATTTGCAAAAACAATTTTACATTATTTGAGAAACATTGTGTTAAATTTTATGCTAAGTTGTAATTGATAATTAGTGGGGTCAAGAATATTTAATGTAAATTCAGAATATTTTATTTATAAATAAATAAATGAGGAGACAACAACGTAGGAAAGCTATTAAAAGAGTGTTTACTGGTCAAATTGGTGGAGGAGACTGGGTGGAGAGCAAACTGGCATGTGGTAGCATCCTCAAACCACTTCCAACTGTTGTAGGTGGCAAACTCCCTATATTTGTGGTCATGATTCCCCATGAAAGTGGAATCAGAGCAGGTGGCTCAATTAATGAAAACTGACCCAGAAGACCTAGGCATCTCTATAAAATTTCCCATTGAAGAGAGTTGAGGCTAGTCATTCTAGAGAAGTGATCATTCAGAGTGAATGAATTTACTCAAGAGAAATTCAATGGAGGGGAATCTGGAAAGTGTTTGAGGGGATAACTGCTGAGATTGATCTAGTTCCAGCTTTTAAGCTGAAGATCATACTCCTGAGAGAATTTTTTTTTTACTGAGGTATTGAACTAGTTAGCTGACATAGGTTTCTACAGTTGCATTATTCACCCAGTTCTTAGCCAAGAAGACCAGGAATAGGCTCGGGGGTCCTGAGGAAGCATTGTTTGAGCACTCTCCAGAATATTGGTAGGGAGGAACGACCTCCTTAAGTTGTTGTCATCTTGTCCTCAACAGGTTCTATTTTATTTTTACTGTATTAGTTAAATAAATCCTACTTTATATACTACATGAATGTTAAAAGTTCAGAGTTTTGTGAAATGTTAGATTCAGTATTTTTAGATTATTTATAGAAATGAAAATAGTTTGGGATATAAATAAACAGATAGAAATTAAATTTCTAAGCTGTGTTTTTCCACACCTGAAAACCAGGTCGTACTCTAACACAGTTAGATTGTTTTAAAATAAATGAAATAATTCTTTATGAGAATGAAATTAGTAGATATGATTCTTGTATCTGTAAGTAAACATAATAGATTTTATTTCAATGTTTAAAGATTGCAATGAAAAAGCAGTGTTATGGTTTGTTATACTTATTGTTTTACTTAGAATAACTAAATGAAAATACAGATAAAAGAAATAGTAATTTACACTAGTGCCACTGTATTAGTATACTGATAGGAAATAAAAGTCTTATAGGAGATAATGATTGATATTTGAGAAATTATATAAACAAGTTAATAACCAAACAATATTTAAATATTAACTTAATCTTACTTATTAACTTTATAAAACCAGATTAGGGTTTCGTATATAAACCCTTCATTTTTTGTAAAACAAACAGAGTTCTGGAGTTAACATTGTTTTCCTTACAGAGCTCAAAATAAATACAACTTACAGAGTAGTAAATCAGATAAATGAATATGTAAATAATAAATAAAATAAACTAAGAATTAAATATATATATGCATTATAAAAATTTTAAATCTAGAAAGGCTTATAGCCTGTGAGAACCCAAGGGTTGAAACCCTTTTTGTTATTTGTTCTAAATACATAATAATCCTGTAATGAAATGCAACCAGTTATAGTGATAACTATTAAATACAAATAAAAAGAAAACTACAAACTACACAATTAGAATGACCATAGTCTTATTCCTTAAAATAGAACATATTTATAAATCTTTTTACAGTAAATTAAAATATTGACAGGTTAACGAAACAACAGTCCACATGTAAAGGTAAAAATGGAGCAAATGAGATAGAACTCATATAAAACTTAAAGATTAACAAAATTCTAATTTTCTTAACCCAACTGTATTACATTATCAAACCGTAAGGCTAAATTGTTTAACCAAAAACCAAATACATATCACGGTTCAAGAGCCCGGGCTACCCAGTGAAAACCGCAAGGGTTTTTACTTAAAAACTGGAGTAATATCAAACTAAACATTTTAACCAATGAAGAAACCAATGCCAGTCTTCCAAGCACTGAAAAATTCCTTCCAACAACCCTTATCATAAGTAGGGAAAACCCACATTGAAACTAGGGCTTACAGGTTGGAGGCCACAAGTTCACCGAAGCTTGAGGTTGTATTTCTTTTCCCACTAAAGGTTTGGAGCTGTTGTAGGTTCCTACAAAGAGCACAGTTCCAAGCATTAAAACAAGAATATGCTCATAAGTATAAACCCTAGCTTAAAAAATACTTTGGACAAAAGAAATTCCTTCATTTTAAAAATTAAATATTACCTGGAAGTAAGAATAGAGTCACTACAACAAAAACTGGATTTAGCATCTCTTTTTGCATCCTTTTTTGCGTCTAGACCATCTTTCAGTGTATTTTTCTTAATTTTATGGACAAAATTGTGCAATTTCAAGGGTTGGTGCTATTTTAGGCATTTTTTGCGTCCTTTTTCTAAATTTGGCACAAATTGCGGCGTAATTTGCACCGGGTTTTGCACCTAGTTATGCGCCAGGTTTTGCATCAAGTTTTGCGACAGGTTTTGAGACTAGTTTTGCACCTAATTTTGTGCCTAGTTTGTACATCTACTCTTGTTGCGCCCCCTTTTACGCCAATGTTTGCCTCAACTTTTACGCCCTTGTTTTCATCCACTTTTGCATCGGGTTTTGTGTTGGGTGTTACGACTACTTTTGCATCTAGTTTTGCATCTCCTTTTGTTGCATCCACTTTCGCATCCAATTTTGTATCCAATTTTACATCCATGGTTGTATCCACTTTTGCACCCACATTTTCATCCCTTTTTGCATCCCATCTTGCATCCATGTTTACGTCTTTTTTTGCATCTACTATTGCATCCATGTTTGCATCCACTTTTTTCGTGTCCCAATTCACACCCATTTTTGCACTTACTTTTACACCCACTTTTGCTTCAACTTTTGCATCCACGTTTGCATCTTTTTTTGCATCCAATTTTACATCAGTTATTGCATCCATTTTTGCATCGGGTTTTGCATCAGGTTTTGCGTTGGGTGTTACGACTACTTTTGCATCTAGTTTTGCATCTACTTTTGTTGCATCCACTTTCGCATCCAATTTTGTATCCAATTTTACATCAGTTATTGCATCCATTTTTGTATCGGGTTTTGCATCAGGTTTTGCGTTGGGTGTTACGACTACTTTTGCATCTACTTTTGTTGCATCCACTTTCGCATCCAATTTTGTATCCAATTTTACATCCATGGTTGTATCCACTTTTGCGCCAATTTTTTCATCATGTTTTGCTTCCATGGTTGCATCATTTTTTGCATCCACTTTTGCATCACCTTTTTCATCCATTTTTGGTGTACCCCATTATGTGCCCACTTTTGTGCCTACTTTTGTTGCATCCTTTTGTTGCATCCATGGTTTTATCCACTTTTGCATCCAGTTTTACAACTAGATGTTGAAGATGAAAATGAGGATAATGATTATGATATTGAGGATGGTTATGATGATGATGATAATGTTGTTGATAATGAGGAGAATGACGACAATGATGATGATGACGATGATTATGATGATGATGAGGAGGAGGATAATGGCAATGACGACATTGCCGATGATTATGATGGCAATGAAATGAATGGTGATGATGGTGATGATGACAATGACAATGATGATGAGTACAATCAGAATGATGATGTTGATCATCTTAAAAAATAAGTTGTTATTTGTCATGCATAAATCATGTGTGTCCTCCATGACCCTTTCCCACTAATCACATATTTTGGGTAGATGCTATTTTCTTATGCCAAAGGTAATGATGAATAACTGATGAAAATGTCAATAATCATGATGATGATGTCAAGGAAAATGGTGATGATGATTACATTGATGATGATTATGCTGATGATGATGACTATTGTGATAATCATGATGACAATGACAAAGATGACGATGACGATGATGATGATGATCATCATTTCCATCATCGTCTTCTTTAAAAACATCATCACTTTCATTGTCATCTAGTTCATCATCATCATCATTTAAATCATATGGGATATGTTTACCATTTAAAGCATGCATAATAAGTGGGATTATTCTAAAACACCCCACCAAAGTACAAAATTCAAACCACAAGGGAACATAATATTGAAATTGTTCCAATTTTCTTTCTCCCAACAAAACATGCTTCATTTTAGGGAATTATGTTAAAATCCATACATTCATAGTCCATCCATACTATACTTGTAATAAATGTAAATATAATACTTAACCGAATTTATAAAATAGGTAAATATTTTATAAACACCCTTATGATATATAAACTTCTTTCACCTTAATAATGGTAAAATATGTAAATATAATAACAAGAGCCACGAGGTGGCAATGTCCCCAAGGATAGATTTTAAGATTTAAGATTGAATGCAAATAAAAATGCTCCATGTAAGACCGATTTGCTTTTAAGAGGACTATATCTTTGAAAAGATCCAGGATGCTAAATGATTCAAAAACACCATATTGTGATAACTAACAACACACCGGCCACAAGTCTAGGGAGATGATACCAGAATTAAATATGAGAAAAAGGGTGGCGAGACTCGGCTAGAGTCAAATTGTGAAAAAGCACAATAGCCGATGGAGAATATAGTACACCTACCACCAGCCAACAATTCAAGGTAGATCTGCAAGCGACTCCAACTCTCGGGAATTTAGCAGCAGCATATCTCTTTTTTGTGCAAGTATAGGTGGAGGAAGCATGTCTCTAGATGCATTAGAAAACATCATAATAC
>LPNX010693145.1:143444-155266 GCA_001517045.1 Pseudotsuga menziesii
TAACTTACAGACATCATGCATTGTGGGTCCATTGTGGGGTGAGTAAAACCCTTACAACTCAGGTTCCACATTTGCAGTGTTAACTTAAAAGATAAGTTTCTAATTGTGTCATGAAAGCCATGAGTATATTTCTTGTTATGTATTTGATATATTCATTGTTTATGGAAATGCATACGTGCATGGATTTCATGGGCATTGTATGGATGTATTCATGGTAAGGAACCCTTGCTTGTGTATTTGAATGGAGAATTTAAGTCTAAAGACTACCATTTACTTTAGATGTTAAAATTTAATGTTATGGTAGTCAATGTAAAATTCAAATTAAGCAATTGAGCAAAACATTTACTTAATGGTGGTAAATGGAGTACCTTGTTATCTCGAAAGTGTTAAAAGGGACGTCTACATACGTTAAATTTATGACCCAAAGGACACAAGGAAATAGATTTTGTGAATCACACCCAACAATAAGACATAAGTGCCACATAATTTTGTATTATAACATTTTACACTTTGATTGCGATTTTTTTTCTAATATAATATAAACTTGATAGTGTAAAGAAAAAAATACATTAAAATGACTTGGGACTATCTAAAAAAAGGAAAGATTATTCCTTTACTTTAAAAAACCCCCAATCTAAACTAGATTTGAGCTCTTATATACAATATTAAATATTGCAAAACTTTATATTTCATTAGTTGAATTTTATTTCCTTTTAAGTTTATTTTATCCATAGTTTTCCATGTGCACTTTGTATACTCAAATTTTAAATCCTTTAATTTAGATTCATTTCAACCATCTTCCTCGGTGTGCACTTTGTATACTCAAATTTTACATCCTCTAATTTAGGTTCATTTAAGTCAACATCTTTAATGTGCACTATGTATTTATTCCAACTATCCTCTTATACGTACACTACTTGCTCTTCATTATTCAATGTTCCTTTTTTTTACCTCTTAAATGTCCATTATTTACTCATCATTATAATAAGATGAAAATGGTTCCTAACATTCTTGGCCCAATTATGTGGGGTAAAAAAGGGATCAAAATTTTTGATGTGTAATTTTGTTTAAACATGTAAAACATTTAAGATAAAAGAAGTTACACCTCAATCCTTCGAGATGGTAGATCCGGATTTAATATAAATATATGATGATATATATTCAAAATGGAAAATTCCATAAACTTAAAAAAAAAAAACTTTTATACATACTCTTTAAAATGTATTAAGAATGATTTATTATAATGAATATAAAAAATGTTATAATATAAATATTTTAATAGCTTTTTAATATGATTAAAACTAATAAAAAAATTAATTCTTTTTATTTGAAATCAATTAAAATTTAATATTACAAAAATAAGATTAGTAGAAATATTACTTTATGTTAAATCCATTTTTTATTAAAAATAATAATTTTAACAATTTAATTTCAATAAAATATTTATACTAAAATTAAAAGACTTCACAATTTAAAAAAAATCAAAACCATATCTTTTTAATAACAATCATCAATTTACCATAGAAATAATGATCTCTTATTAAAAAACTTTAAATATTTTATGTTAATACTTTTTCTGTCATTAAAAATATTAAAAATATACTAATATTTATGTTTAAAATTAAAATAAAAAAAAAATTGGAGAAATAATTATCTATTATTAAGAAACTTTAAATATTTTATAAGTTGATACTTTTTCTATCATTAAAAATATTAAAAATATATTAATATTTATGTTTAAAATTAAAATTAAAAAAAATTAGATATATAAATAATGAACACTACAAAATTAAAATATACAATTTTTATGAAACATATTACAATTATATTAAAAATATCTTTATATCAAAAAAATAACTTCAACTATTCAAAATTACAATCTCATTAAAGATTAGATTATTATAACCACTATTATCATCCTCCTTCAAGCTCCATTATGCACAAAATTAAGTATAAAATATTTATAATTTTTAACTAACATCTGTTGTGAGCCTCGGTTCATCTCCATTGTGCACAAAATTTTCAATTATGAACAGAGTCCATGTGTAATGCATCACATTAATTGGAGCAAGTGAAACCTTGTCCGCTTTGATCACATTGAAAACAAAGTCCGAACTTCATAACATCTTAGCAATCTGGTCGAAGTAAGTTTGTCCCTTACCTATACGCTCTGACCGACCGAAGAAATAGTCTCTGCCATTATAAATATATATTCATTTTATGCATCTTTTCAAATTTAAAAATAAAGTCCCAATTGCATGCAAACATACATAAATTAACTCATTCAACTATCTAACTTAATCAATCTCAAGACGTGTGCCCTGCTTTTCTCAACTTTGATAATCCGTTATTCTCTACCCATTCCGAAATTTTAAAATCAAACTAGAGTTCAAATTAAGCCCACCCATTATGTGAATTTGAAATTCAAATTTCAAACCAGGATGTATATATGGACAGATGATGGTCGGTGGGACCCGTGACAGCCTGAAGAGTAAACGGCGTTGGATTCACCAGATGGGAGCTTCGCCTGGGGAGTGGATTTGGATTCTGGGCGTATCGGCAATGCATGCCCATTGTCCATGATGCCATGTTACGCTGACAACACTGAAATATTAGTGTACATTTGACATTCCACAGACTCATGGAAGAAAGTCATTTTTCAAAAACACTGCTACAAGAAAACGGGGCATTTTAGTTTGCCCTTATCCCACTCCGCAAAACAGCTGCCTGTGATAATGGAGGCTCCTGCTATGAAGAAAGCGGTTTTTCAAAAACACTGCTAGGAGAAAATGGGGCATTTTAGTTTTCCCTTATCCCACTCTGCAAAACAGCTGCCTGTGACAATGGAGGCTCCTGCTGCCTGCAGACAATGGAGGCTCGGAGATCTTGTGCTCGCCAAGGTCAAGGGATTTCTGGCATGGACCACTAAGGTATGCCAGTCTATTTTTCATCCCCATTTGTTTTCCCTTATTTGATGTATGTGATGCATGTTGTTGTTATTTGCATTTGCCACATCAAATTATATACTTATTATGCCCTGGCCGTTAAAATGTTACCCAGTATCGCAGCCACTGTTGCAATCTTCCCAGCACATTGCCCAGCATCAAGCAGGGTTGATTGCCCAATGTGTGCCGATATTTTCTTCTTAATCCTATAATTGCAAAACCTTGTTGCTGCATGAGGGTTCTCTGAAACCCTGCACGAGAAATTTTCCCAGCACATTTCCCAGCATCAAGCAGGGTCGATTGCCCAATATGTGCAGATATTTTCTTCTTTATCCTATAATTGCAAAACCTGGTTGCTGGATGAGGGTTCTCTAAAACCCTGCACGAGAAATCAAACCCTATATAAGATATTAGTGTTTAAACCCAAGCGATGGATGCAAGTTTGTGTTTTTTTCTGTTTAAACCCAATCGATGGATGCAAGTTTTTGTTTTTTAAGGTGGAAATTGCCTACAAATTTGCCCCTAATATACAACCATCTTTCTTTATCAATTTAACCCGAAAAGAAAGTCCGCCCAACTCAGTTTTAATAAATTGGCTAAATTGGGTTATTATATCAAGTGCGAAGCTATCTGAATTCACCCCAGTCCGTATAGTGCAGTCATCTGCAAACCGTCCATATTGGAGCCTGGAAATCTTCACTTCATCTTAAAAGCTTGATTTGTGTGCTAACATGTGTCTCCTCTGCCTGTAGATGTCTCCTCTACATGTTTGGCACCTTCTATGATTGTCTCGTTCATCTGTGCAGGTGCAAAGGTTGCCTGTCTTAGTAAACTACAACCAACATTTCTATATCCTCATTTTCAGTTATTCTTCCATGTAGGTGCTTTTTGCTTCTGCCACAATTGACTGATGTGGTATTTGAATTCAGGCAAGTATTATTTGCTTCAATAGCCTTCACATCTTTGTGCTGGGCTAACATGCCTATCTCGACTGCTGGTGCTACATCCTACAGCAACATTTTACTGCATCTGTTTGTTTCTCTTTCTGCAAAGAATGGTCCGTGACAAAACCTGGCAATAGATTTGCACTTTCTCTGCAAAATATAAGTCTTTTTTCTTTATGGGAATCACTTGTGGTTGAAGTTAGCACACATGGGTGTAGATATGGAGCTATCTGCAAGTTTGTTCCAGCGAAACAAAGCTTTGCGGATCTTCTTCGATGCCATGATGTTTAGTTGGCTGTTACATTTCTGGAAAAGGTGTATTATTTCATTACATCCATAATTTTCAAATATTTCTCCCATCAATGCTTGTCATGGATTCATGCCCTCCTCTTGTCAATGGCATGTTGTTTTGCATCTCTTTCTACCTCAGGTGTGACGCATCTCTTTCTGGCCGGCATGGACTTGATTTGGGCATTGCAAGTCATCAGAACCTGCTACATCCGATATCACCGGTCACCTCGCCTTAGAAGAAGAGGAGTCGGTCGCACACACCAAGGAAGGGACGGGTCCTCATGGTGTTCCCCCGTAAGTAGTACCCCGGAGGTTATTGTCTAACTGCCATATCTACGGGTGTTGTAATAAGCAAACATGGGCAATGGGAGGGGAAGGATAAGAATTGGTTCACCTGGTTGGACTATCCCCATGATACAGAATCTTCTTCTTCGAATTAGCCTCAAAGGGAGCTCAGAAGACCTCTTCAACTTGACGTTCATTCACTTCCACACCTACCTTATGATAGAAGTCTCTCTCTGTTCATTAATAATAAATCACCTCGAAAGAGCCAATCATTTCCAGAAGATCCGATAACAAGTCGCCGGGAGGTCATTGCAAGAGGGAGTCATTGCCAATAGCAAAGCTATTTTTGAATCTTTTTATATTGTTCCTCGACTATTCTTCAAGTATTCTAAAGATTTTACCTTACAAATTCAAAAGTATACACTTCAAAAAACTGTTTGAAAAATAAATTCAGACTCTCCTGCTCTCTTCTTATTTGTTGGGACTACATTTGTGGCTTTTCAATGTTCACACAGTCATAGGTTCTAGGCTGGTATCACTCTGATATCATGTAGGTTTGTGGAAGACCTACATAGACAATAAGAGAGAGAGGGAGAGGATACTTCTATTATTGTTTGAGCAATGTTCATATTGTACATCTTTATTCATGTGTGGTAGTTAGACAGTGCTGGACTTTAAACAAACTTTGTAACTACTAACAGAGAGAGAAGATACTTTTATTATTGTTATATAACGTTTATATTGTACACTCCTTTATTTGTATGTGTGGTATTTAGACACTATCAGACTTGGAAAAACTAACTCCAAACACTAACTTGAACATTAACATTACGCCGCTAACATTTCATTGTGCCTTTTTTTATATATTAATTTTTTATTGACTGTTATCACTACAACAATTTTAAATTTTTATAATTTGTAGATGTGAAAACTTTTCCAATTTGTTTATATGAGTAAGGTTATGCTTACATGTATGTATGTTTATCTCAGTTAAATTCTGTTTTCATTTTTTATATTTCTGTGGTTGATGTTATTCTTGTGGGAGGGATCTACTAGGGTCAAGGTTTTGATGTGATTATGGGCTAAGTTTGACCCATGCTCCTTTATCCTTACTTCAAACGAGTGATCCATCTCTCTAATATATAGTTTGCTGCATGGACACATAATCTTGTAGTTGTGTTTTAGTTGTCAAGGGTCCCTGGGATCCTTGCTGGATTTTCACAGAGAGATATGGTGTTTTATCTTGTGGGAGTGCTTTGCTAGGGAAAATATCTTGATAGGATTATGGGTTAAGTCAGCCCCATGTTCCTTGATCCTTATATCGAACGAGCATCCTGTCTCTCCTAAGTATGTTTTGCTGCATGGACACATAATCTTGCAGACGCCTATTTGTTGTTGAGGGTTTGTGTGATCCTTGATGGATTTAAGCATCCCTATGATAACATAGAATTAGAGGAATGCTAAAATACTTCCAATGGTAACATCCCTCTAATAACATAACATTAGATGTATGCTAAAATCCATCAAGGATCCCATGGATCATTAAGGGCAGAAAGGTGTCCACAAGATTGCATTTGTGTTGAAAATCATATATAGGAGAGATGGGATGCTTGTTTGAAGTAAGGATCAAGGAGCATGGGGAAGAATTAGCCCATAATCACATCAAGACCTCTGCCCTAACAAAGCATTCTCACAAGATGAAACACCATATTTGTCTTGAGGATGCCAAAGTCATTCTGAAAGTAGATCATTACTGAAAATGGTGTCTAAGAAATGCTATAAAATAGCAAAGCATCTCGAGAATTTAAACTAGGATGGTATACTAAAGATTTGTGGGAGCTGAATTCCTTTATTCTAGCATCAAAGAAATTATATAAATGGGTAAAATGTCAGCAGTCCACAATTTGAAACGAAGGTTACTATGTTTATTCTTGTTTTGTCTCCTGGCTGGCATGGGTTTTGCTGCTCCAATTGTACAGATAAATATGATGATTGGTGGCCTACTTAAAATCAACTTGCATCCTGAAGATGAGCCTGGATAGCAATTTACAACTATTTTTCATTTGGCTAAGTCCATACTCTTATGTCATAATCATCTAGGTCTTGCACCTGGAATTTAACCTGACGAATAGACTAATATTCCATTGCTGAAATACTACAAAGTAAAAATGTCAAAAGCATCTGTTAACAGAAAAAAAAATTGCAAGTGTTAGATGAAATACACAACTAAATTGAGAAACCATCAAATATCAATTGTTGGCTTATCTCTGAATTCAAAATTCTAGATCATTTTCAAAAGATCTGAAAATTTATCAGTCAATTGACGTCTCTCAATCATTTCACTTCAATTTCACTTGACAAATCGGTGTTATTAATTTTACTATGCATATACACTTGTTCCTTGGGCCATTAGGACTGTACCTTGTTACGTCCATGGCTTGTGCAGTCCTCCCAAGGCCATTAGCAGAACATAGGCACCTAACAAGTGTGGAGCTAAGATTGAGTCCCAAGTCTAACCAGTTCTAAATCGGAATAATAAATGTTCTGTCTACTGCATGATGATATGTATTTATATGATGTTTTCTTTTACAAATTCTCCTCGCAATGTCTTTCATTAATTATCTTCCTTTGGGCACCCTGCTCTGCATCATCTAGGATTATCAGTCTCTATGGTATGCAGAGGTTTGGAACACTACTACATTTCGATCCAAAATCCGACAGAAAAATCCGACGGCGCGTGGATTTCTCTTTTTAAACTTACCAAAAATCACAAGGATACATTTTTTTTTGTTTGTAAATGTGGCCACAAGCGTCAGTGAAGCGACAACTATTCTCATAACCGTCGGTTAAGAGACGGCGCGTTAGTAAGCGTCGCTTAAGCGACGGAAAGTGCCATCGCATATCCGATGCTTAGGTTCATTTCCTACACACACTAATTGGCCTATCTACAAATTGACGTCTGTTGATAATATAATCATATACACATCTGTTACTTTCGTTGATTAAGCATTTGAATCATGTCCTTAAGCCATGGAAACATATGGTTAATTTGAGAGTGAAAGGGTGGCTTATGAAAGACAATACTTTGTCAGACCTATAGGGACGGGAGTGCTAAGGGTGGACTATTCTATAATGGAAAATACCCTAGGAAACCTAAGTCACGGAATATTAACCAAGAAAAAGTTAGTGGACCATCCAATGGATCTTGATCATATGAACTAACACCGCAGGGGATACGTGGACAGATGTGTTATATTTTTAGATTCTCAGTTATAAATAAAAAGCATGAGGTATTTATATGGAATGATGAAGTCTTCGGGAGATACCAACTTAGCAGAAGTTAGGATGAGGGATTTTAATTTATGGATTCAGTCTCCGGGATGGGAAATGCCCAGTTAGCACTAGTATCCGATATAATAGGCCAACCCCACACCAAGCCCACCAAGAGCTAATCCCAGTTAGCACTAGTATCCGATATAATAGGCCAACCCCACACCAAGCCCACCAAGAGCTAATCCGAATAAAACATGGTCTATCTACAAATTGTATGTCCCCCATAAAAATAGGAGACTTAAACTTGCAACTCAGTACAATATAAATAGGAAACTTGAAACTTAGCACATAAATTTTTATTCTCAAAGCTTTTCATGCTCGGAGTCCAGGGTTTTAGTGCTGGGAAATACCTTGAACAGAAGCAGTGCCATATTCAAAAGTAGGATAGGGTACTGGTACAATAAGAATGAACAATGGTGTCCCATGACCGCCAAATCTCTCAGGCAATAACTCGAATAGCCCTCGCAAGGGACGGCGCCGTGCTGGGGCTTGGCCTCGCAGTGATTGCCGTGAGAACATGGTTCAAATTCCACTCTCACTCCAAAGCCCTTCAAAGCATACAGCACACACCCATCTCCCACATAGTAGACTTGAGGTCACTCCTCTCCCCTCCGCAGGAATATGGTGGCAATAGCGGGAATCAAACCCACGACCCGGCGCAGGCCCAGCCCTTGGTTATAGTTAGAGGGAAGGTTCAGCCTACGGCGTCTGTGGAGAGCAACGGGAAGAATGAGGGCGAGGGAATGCTGATGAAGCACAATTCGGGAGACAAGGCCGTGATATTTGAGAAAACACAGACGGTAAATTTTGTGTGAGTACGTTTTTTTGTCCATTTGCTTTATTCTTTAAATTCAAACTGAATTTGAGGTTTGGGATTCGAACTCTTGACCTCTAGCTGGCACTGTGGAAACCCCAGTTTGAATTGAACCAGGGTGTAGATGCCTGGTTTGCTTGATGATTCTGTTCCAAGAGTTTGAACCGGTGACGTCTCATGTAAGTGTAAACTAAATCTGCAAGTGTAAACCATCTTTGTTTGATATTGTGGTGCAACCCATATCCCCCATACAGTGGCCCCACTTAAACATTTTCTTATATTTAGTTACATATGCTACTAAATCTGAAATAGCCAACTGGATGTTAAGAATGTCTCCAGATTTTCTATCAGTGTTATCCCTAACTGTTTTTAGAGGAACTTTTGTGAAGAATTTATGCATACATATCAGTTGACCATGAAATCTATTGTGGGTTTTGATGACTGCTTGTATGAATACAATCGTTCTATTTAATGAAATATCTATATATATGTTGTATTAACTGGCTTTGCCCAAAATCAAATTTGGGTCAATCACAATAGTTTTCTTACAGAACAATTTTGCAGCATATTAATGTGATCTTTATCATGAAAGCTGTTAGAAAGCAAAATGGACAGATATCATCTTTTTAAAATATGAAATGTGGAATTTATTTGTATTAAATGTTTGGTATATAGTATATACATTAACTTGAAAAATTAAAGATTTGTGTTTGATTTGAAATATTGACATACAGATTCTTACTTACAGATTCTTGACACACAGAATGGAATTCAACATGTTTGGAACTAAATGGTTGTTAGTAATAATACTAATGAATAATTGGTACATCTTTCCTAATTATTAAAATTTGCTTTTTAAATATCAGGTTGGAGGGTAGATCACAAGTTGTGGAAGGTGAGCTAGCGAGGCTAGCTGAGCAATTGGTGCAGACTGCTGAAGGAACCCGTGCCATTGCACTAGAACTTTGTCAAGAATTTGAAGATAAGTTTCTCCAGCATATTGCCTCAGGAGGGGTATGTTACATACTTCTAATTCAAAAGGGAAAATGGTTTGGGATAAAGTATTTTGTCCAAGTTCTTTGCATTTTCTGAAAATAAATAAATGTGATCAATCCTGCTTTATCCTTCTAAAACATCTAGTGAAAGCCAAACTCCTCCTTCTAAAGGCACACTATTTGACTTGTTTTAATCCTAAACCTTCTTGTCTGTGTCCTGTATGTTTCAGGAATTAGCTGCTTTTGTGTAATTAGTAATTTATGCAGGCTATATTTTTTAGACCCATTGATCAACTTTCTGGTCATTCATTGGACATTCTTAAAATTATCTTATTACCATATTCATATAAAGTCTTAATGGGTATCCCATACTCTACTTCAGTTCAATCTTTTAATCGATATTATTAGATTGAAGGGTGCTTGCTGTATGCGTCTAACTTTTTTTCATACAGTTTATTCATCAAAAAATATGTTCTTATGATTGCAATGTCCCTGTAACCAAAATGGACACTACACTATACCAAGTACTGATAAGACGTGGAATAACAGTAATGAGGTAAAGAACAAATAGTTTGGGACACCTGCACATCTACGGTTGGAATGCATCCAAAATTCCTAAAATATGGAGGAAGACATCTCAATGTAATAATATTATAAAACTCAAATGAGTAATATGTTTGTATTGGTTATATAACTCATCAATTAATAATTACAAGTGAGGGGAGAGACCCCTTTTAATACAAGTGTCAGGACTCAAAATATCACCTTTCTACTAACACAGTGGTGTGTCATTAATGCATATAACTAATTCCTATCCACTCAAAGGTAAGTCATTCTTATGAGTAAGCACAAATTAAGGATAGGGCATTTACTGAGCTTACAAACAAAATAACTCATTTACAAAATATATTGTATGTAGTACACAACATGCTCTCCCTCTTAATTAAGCATCGTTCCCAAAGCTATTTCAAATCCTGTTACTAATCAGTTATTCAATGCTTGCATAGTGAGTGGCCTTATTTAACATAAATGACCTTGTACAAAGTCATTACAAAATGACAAGCTTGAATACAAAACAACTCATAAAGATTTATTCCTCTACAAAAATGTTGTTTAGGAACACAACATGCCCTTCCCCTTGTCAAGTTTTGTCCCAAAATATTGAGGACCAAAAGTAGCCCAACCATGTGATTTATTTTTGTGATTCTTTTCCCCTTTGCTTGAAGATGATTATGAGTACCCATTCAAATGGAGGAAATATTGGAAGTTGATCTTCCTTGAAAAATTGAATTCATTTTCTTTTGCTGAAAAAACTCTGGAGGGGATCATATGGGTCCAAGTAAGGCTCAAATAACACTGTCATAATCATATGGCGAGAAACTTCATCCTTGTAAGATGTAAAAGGATGGTGTTCAGGCTGGGGATTACCCCCAAGGAAGACTCAAACATAAGACTATTTTCACCATCTTCTGATGATTTCCTTCAATGGCTTCCTTCCCATCTGTTACATTTTGCATTATAGAGAGGACAAGCTTCATGAAAAAGAAGTTGAGGGATCATCATTGCCTTTCCTAAATCCTATTTATATGGAGATTAATCATAGAGTATATTCAACAAAGAAAAACAGAAATAATTTTCTTCACATAACTAAATGTTTCCTGCATACTGTTAATCACAGTCTTTTCTAAATCAAACCATTCATCAACTTCTCTATTTTTTCCTATTATATAATTAAAAACAACATATTTATCACATAGATATGAAAATGGCTCCATTGTGTCTTTTGAATATGCCATCCTAGGGTTTTATACAAAAATCAAAGAAAAACCCAATATGATTTCCTATTTTTCTTGGGGTTTGAGGTTGAAAATGTACAACTACAGAACTTTGTAACTCATGTAATATTGCTCAGAAATATAACATATAATATGTCAAATTTATGTCTCAGAAGCACTCTTTAAATTGGTGTTGGCCTAGTTTCAATCTATTATGCAGTTTGTCAAGAGTCATATGCTCTGGAACACTGAGATTAGAGTCGTGCCTGTAATAGTAAACCCTAAAAATAGCCAATTTCTGATCTGCAATATTTTGACTGTATGATCTTTGTTTTGAGCATTTTTTTTCAATCTGTGTATTCTTATGAGTGAATATAGATCTACAATTTGTTTCTGAAATTGATGCTTCAAAGAATTAAAATAATTGTTGACCAAATATT
>LPNX010693145.1:155657-185590 GCA_001517045.1 Pseudotsuga menziesii
AAATATAATGAAATGAATAACTCTCAGAATTTTTCTTGAAATTTTGAGGTTCTTGATATCAATCCATCATATGAATTGTAATGATGATGATTATTCTACTAAAAGGGAGGTGTTGCTGTTGTACTTGTCGTTACCATGTGCAGTAAATGATTATTTATAAATGGAGCATTGTTCAATCTTCACCTATCAATTTTGTATTTTGATTAACTATTGCTTTCTAATATTGCATTGATCTTTTGATGCAGTTCAATATTGCAAATCCTACTACAGGGTGTCAGAAGAAATTGGAAATTGATGACGATCAGAAACTGTAAGTAGCTTTTGTTAATGTCATGCTGTAGTTTTAGGTTAGCATGCACAGAAAGTGTGCAAAATATATAAATATTAAAAATACATACTGAATTAGTCCAACAATTAATATTGGAATTAAGGTACTGAATTTCAATTTTTCAAAATCAATTTTTGCATAGCAAGTGTGCAAAATATATAAATATTAAAAGTACATACTGAAGCAGCCCAGCAACAAACATTGGAATTTAGTTACTGAGTTACAATTCTTTAAAATCTGCAATTGGAACCAATAAAATTTGCTTTGCGTTGTCCCCAAGATTTGTGAGTGTATTTAATGTTCTGCAAGCTTTAGTTTTCTTAATTTGATTTGTGTAAATGCCCTACTTTTAGATCCATATGAAGTTGTTCGATTTTAAGCATATCAATTGCCCTCTTGATAATAGGCTTTATTTTGGACTCACCATTTGCCAACTGAACTACAAAATTGAAGTATGCTTTCGCAGTAGGAACATCAAATGACAGGAATGCCTTCTCTAGACCCACAAGCAATGCATCAAGAATGTGATCACAAAGTTCTCTTGATTTTGAATCAAATGAAGGTGACACCAGAGCATTGATGAAAGAAATAGATGAATCTCTTACTAAATTAGAGACTCCTGTTGGAAAATTACCTACAGCTGATTGAGCAGTATATCCTAGCAGCATTTTTTCCAGCCATGAAGCCAAAGTAGATGAATCCCTGGATGAACATGTGATGGGAAACCATGCAACGAGGAGCTTAGAAAAAGTTTGTTCAGGTTCCCTGTGTTTTCTTTGCTCACAATTCCTCTAAACTTTGTCAGAGTTCCAAGTAGAGACTCTATAAGATTAAAGCTAGCTCCTAGCTTCCCCAACAGCTCTTCCTGCTTTGACTTGTCATAACCTACTTGAAGCAGCAAATTTAGTGAAAACATTGCATCATCTTTGCATTCTTTTCCATCAAGAACAAAAAGCACAGCTTTTCGCAGTGCCCCGACATGCATGCTCAAAAGGGATGTCAATATTTTCAACAAAACGCTTGATTGCCCATCCTTCAATACACAAAAAACTAACTGCTCACAAAGTGTGAGTAATGAAGTATCTTTAGATGTCTGCTCTATCAAAAATGTGTCCTCTCTTGAAACTGGGATCTTTCTCAGAGACACTTTCCACAGACTTTCCTGGAGCAATGATAAAATTAAAGACAGCCATGCACTATGCCTTAAGAATAACCAACCCCTTTCCTTCACACTATGCTCTTTGTATAATGTTTGAAGTTGAGAGAGTATATATAGAATGATATTTGCCAGCTATGATAGCTCCCCTGTATGGCCAAAATGAACATTATGGTGCAGAATTCTGCTAAAACTTATGAAGTATTCAATTTCAAGCAACTTGTCTCTGCCCAATTCAGGACTCCATGGCAAAGCACGAGCTTCCTTAACATCAATATCTGATAGAGTGATCCTTTGTGTTGGGTCTACATTTTTCTGACTTCGAAGAATTTTTCTTGTAATCTTGTAATGCCACTTTTAGAAGGACCTCCCACATCTCCCTGGTATGCTTGTTCTAAGATATAAAGTGTCCTTTATGTGCAAATACATATCCACGTAGAATATGATCCAAAACCTATCTAGAATGTATCTTTTAGTTTTTGGCAAATTTTAAAGGGGTATTTTATTAGTATAGCAGCATAACACATTTGGGTCAATGCTGTTTAATTCCATGTTTCTGACTGGAGAGATTTTGTGTCTGCCTGTCCTATTATCTATACACGTTTTTTTCCCTTCTAATATGCCTTTCTGTATGAGGAGATTACAAGTTTTTACTTTTGAATGGCCTCTGATGCATTTCACCATAAGACCTCTACTGTGATGGCATCTTTGTCTTTGTCAAGGGAAACATTCTTAAGGCCTCAAATTTAATGAGACAATAGCTCATCAGCGCGTCATAGTGTTTGAAGGCATATGTAAAGGTCAAGCCTCTAAGGGAGAAGAGGATCCTAATTGTCTATAATCCATGCCATGTCTCATTACAATCCACTGAAGCCTAATCTGCATATGGATGTGGGAAGTTAACAAACCGGCTTGCAAGATTGATAAAAGTAGCATCCAGTTTGAAAAAAATGATTCGACTTCCTAGTCAGTTTGTCAAAACGCTGATATGGCTGCAACTGGGAATCGAATCTTGAAAGGAAAGCTTTAATTAGGATATTTTCTAGCTATTGTTGGAACCACATCAGTTAGGCTCTGGTTCAATGCTCCGATTTGTCAAAGAAATGATGCGGCTGGAATTGAACATCCAATCTTAAAAGCAAAGATTCAATCCATAAAGTTTCTAGTTCTTCTTGGAATCAAAGCAAAGACCTGTAAATGTTGTCAGCCATCTTTGGTCACTTATGAAACTTGCCATATGCTTTGTCACCCATTAGCTTGGATAGCCAATTTGCAAGAATACGATTTAGGTTGCTAAGGCGACTCCTCATCCGTAGAAAAATTACATGCCCTAATAAATTGCAACACCTTTAAAGATTGCAACAATCTTACACCTCTTTTTCTTAGGTTCACTAGGATTAAATGAAGATAGCCTCGCTCACTTACCCTAGCGAGAGGAAACAACTAGATATTTCAAGGGGGTAACCTATATTGGAAGGGATAAAGTTTGCACTACTTGTTCATTGCGAGTGTTGATTATGTTGTATATATTAATTTTTCTTGTGCAAAATCAACATATATTTATCCTTAGGCAACGTCTACCATTAGGTACCATAGGAAGGAGTGTTATGTGTTTTTTTAAAGAACTAATGGTAGTTGCATACAATATTAAAGATTTAGAACATGGAGCATGAAGGTAGATTAGATGTAGTAGGCGTCATTAGGAAGGAGAGGTATGTGTTTATTTTTAAAGTACTAATGGTAGTTGCATTCAATATTGGTTGTAATAGGCATCATTAGGTCCCACTAGAAAGGAGTGTTATATGTTTATTTTCAAAGTATCAATGCTCATTGCTTATAAGATTGATGATTTAGGACATGGTGAATGAAGGTAGATTAAATTGTAGGTGAAGATATCAAGTAATAATGAACACTATCACTGACCATGACAAATATTGAAGTCCAAGATTAAAGTAGGTGGGTAGTCCCTCCTATGAAAAAGACATCCCTTATGTGTTTAGTGAGTTAAAATAAATAATTATTGCTATGTTATGATTGCATGATGGGATAAATATTACTTTGAAAGAATTCTCCAAAGTTAGTCCATTTGTCATGTGAAGGAAGGTGAGTGCTATTGATTGTTGCTCTTATTCAGAGTGATTTTGATATGATGAGTTTGTTTGTTTATATACTGCTTCTTTTAACTATTAATAATATCAATGCACATTTTACACATTTATACATAAATAGTGGGTTGTGTAGCTTATGTCACAACCTAATAAAATTTAAAATGTTAATCCAAATTGCTTAAAGAGCATAAAAATAGTTATCAAAATTGGCACCTAGGAATTCACATTTAGTGATTTTCCATAAATGTCACTTAGCACCCAAAATATAGCAACCCTAAATCTTTGCCATTAAGGCATGAGAGGAGGCAATCACACAAATCCATGAACATCAATTATGTTTTCATTCAAAGTGGACTCCTATCTATCATTAGCTAGCTTACCATTCATGACAATGGTTGCCATCCATTGTTCTTGAGCGACTTCTCATTCTTCGAGAAAGCAAGGCAAGAACTTGTCATTTTGACATTTGTGGTTGAGGATGGGCTATGAGAGGCTAATTATGGCATTGTTCATGCATTCTTGTACATCACAGTGAATGCTATGCCTTGACCTTTCTTTAGAGTGATGCAAGTACTTGGTGCAACACAAATGTTGCAAGAAAGTCCATAAGAGGCTCCTTGCTTATGCTACAAAGACTTTTACCATAATACTCAAACAATTAACATAGAGGCACCACATCCAAATCCACTTTTTGAATATAGAGATTAACACAAATTAATGAACCATTTTCCCATTAAGAACTTTGTACATGTTGGCCTTGGTTAAACAAGATGTGTTCATTTTTTTTCATGGATGATTTTAGGGGCGAATTTTAGCCCAGTGGGCTATTTTTCCATGTTTTTCTCCCAAAAAACATTCGCCATTTTTCATTTTTTGAAGCCCTGTTTCGCCCAATTTTGATGGGGTAAAATTTTTTCACCCCCTAAATAGCCAAATTGTTATATAAACAAGATAAAATCCTTGGAAATTAAAATATTTTTTGAAAAATATCGCCAATCATTTTATAGTTGGTGTTTTAAGAATTGGTAATATTCGCCAACATTTATATACTTCTAAAAAAATATGGTTCCTTAAAATCACCCCTGTTTTTTTTTGTATGAGGAATATGATTGCATATCCAATGAGTTGCAACACTTTTTGAAAACTAGTGAACTAAAGCATTTTATCCTCTTAAAGGGTGACCTTCCATGAAATGGGTGTAGGGGGATATTGAATGGTTGCATGTCAATATTGAATGGTTGCATGACAATAAGATTGCGTAATTGTTTAGGATATTTTGTTGCCTAAGCATGGTAGATATTTTTGCTTATTAGTGTGTTTGGAAAAATAAATTGGATTTTAAGCATGTTTGTCTTTGGATCTTGTTGTCTTTTATTAGAATTACAAAGGTTGAAATCTATGTGTTAATATTGCTCCTCTTCCTGATTCTTAAAGGGTGCTAGCTCAATGGAAGAGCACCTGCTTTACAAGCAGGGGATTGGTGGTTTGATTCCTCCATGCCCTAATGATATTGCAATGTATTTCTAAAGGTAAAAAATGTAGTAGTGCAAGATGGATGCAATATTAGACGCAATACTAAATGCAAAACATGATGTAAAAGTGGACATCACACCAAACACAAAAGTGGACACAAAATCCGACCTTATGTCAGACACACATGTGGACACACAAATGGATGTCATATTAAACGCAAAATTGGAAGTAAAAAAAGACTCAACACTAGACACAATTAATGACTCAAAACTAGATGTAATAATAGGTCCAAAACTAGACGCAACAATAGATGAAAAAGTGGATTCCTAACTAGATGTAAAATTGGACATAAATTGACCACAAAATATGGTGTATCGATGGATATAAAACTAGGTGTAACATCGGGTGCAAAACTGGAAGCAACATTTGGCGCAAACAAAAACTTAAAACGAGACACAATTTTAGATGCAAGATGGGACAAAACATTGGATGTAAAACTAGACGTAATATTGAATGCAAGATGGGATGCAACATTGGACACACAACTAGATGCAATATTAGATACAAACATGGGCACAAAACTAGGCACAACACTAGGCGCAACACTGGGTGCAAAATTGGGCTCAAACATAGATGCAAAAAAAGACATCAATCGGGATGCAACACTAGGTGCAAACCTAGATGCAAAATATGACATAAAACGAGATAAAACATTTGGCACAAACATGGATACAAAACAAGACGTAAAACAAGATACAAAATTAGATGCAAATGGGGATGCAACATTATAAGTAAATTTGGATGCAAAACTAGACGCAATATTGGACCTAAAATTGGATGCAAACCTAGATGCAAAATTGGACACATAATTTTATGTAAAACATGGTGCAAAATTAGGTGCAAGACTCGATGAAAAACTAGGAGCAAAATAAGACGCAACATTGGATGCAAAAATGAGCGTGAAACTGGGTGCAAACAAGGATGTAACAAATGACGCAAAAAAAGATGCAATAGAAGTTGAAAAATTGGGCGCAAATAAAGGCGTAACATTAGATGCAAAAAATTGGGCCCAAAAATGGATGTTAAAAAGGACGGAAAAAAATATGCAATAGACGGCGTTTTACGAAAATGTACAATAGCGCCTGGTTTACCGCCGGATTGTTCACCACAATTAGGAAAAAATTACACTAAAATCCGGCGCTAAATTCGACGCTAAATCCAATTTTTGTTGTAGTGAGTCGAGCCGAGAAGGGACAGTCCAACGTAAGTGAAATTCACAGAGGAGCAAGCAAACCTTCATGCTGACACTATGACGGAGGTAGAATAAACAAACTCAAAAAATACACAAAGCCATGGCAAGGAACAAGTATTGACAGAGCTAAAACCATGTACAGGCCTCGAGCCAAACGAATAAGCAAAGACCACTCGCACAGTATTGTTTACACCCAAGAAAAAGTGAGACTACAAGACTTGGTATCGAGACCACTCAGCATCAAATTCAAACCATGGAGCTAGCAAACAGAGAAGGAATAGAATATCATGGCCACAAGGAAACTACATAGTGCAGCCACAGGTCGACGAAACCCTTGGAGCTAAATGCCAAATAAATAGGGTTTACACTCTTTTTAAGTCGCCAATGCATGGAGGAGATCAGACCACGTGCCCTCCCAAATTATTTAACCATGGGAGGGTCAGGTCTATAGTCAACCCTGCATTATCAAATATGAACTTATCATTGCCCATTATTAAAAAAACTATGCAATCGACTATTGCATATAGACATATTATCATTTGCAAAGCGACCAGATTAAGGCCTGCTATCATTGCTATTAATGAATCTATGTCATCGACTATAGATTAAAAGTGCATAAAACTTGTTAATAATACAATCACGAAGTTCAACCATAGTATAACATTGATAGTGTTGATTCTCATGATTACTTTGCCAACGACCTTTTGGATGGGTCATATTTTGTTTACAAGACAATTATATTACTGTTTGTTCTTGCTTGGATTTAACATAGTATAGTAACGTCATTTATAATGTTTTTACTTTGATGTCGACCTTAGGATAGAAGTTTTTAGGTAGTAAAATTTCCATAGTAGTTATTATAAAGTACAACTCAATATAGAGTGGTAACATTACAAATAGTAATCTTACTATTGTGTAAACCATACATTAGATTTAGTAAACTATAAGAATAAAACTGATAATGTGTTTTACATTTAGTTTTGACTTTATGGAAGTGGTGGTTAGGTAGTATTCCACCTTGAGATAATTTATTTAGTTACATAAGGTCAACCATACTTTGGAGCTAGTACCTTGTTTTTATAAAGAACCAAACTTATAACATATATTGGAAATTACCAAGAAGTAAAACTACCTAAGGATACAAGTAAAAATTATTTGGTACATTATAAAAATGATGTGGTATTGTGTGTTTTCAATAATACTTGTAGCATGGAAATAACTTAGGAATCGAAGTTTATAATTTGACATCTAGTGGTGCAAAAGGATAAGCATAATTGCATACAAGCAACAGGTTGATAATCTTCATGACTAGTAAAGAAGAGACAAATTAGAAATATGTAATCTATTGGTGAACTTTACCTTTGAAAATCATGGGAGTATATTCATGCATTAAAAGCAATACACTTGAGCGTTATACATAACAATAGCAGTATGATCATGATACAATAAAAGTATTGTATGTTAAAAGCTTGAGCTCTAAGCTCACAGGAAGAATCTATTTTGTTTAACTAAGTATGTTAAGGATAACAATCTTTATGACAAATTATGAATACTGCTTAGAACCAAAACTATGAAAGAAAATTACTTTACCTCATCAAAGCCTTGCTTTTAAATAATTAATTTATTTACTAGCATCTTAACATGCTACAAAAATATTTCTCGCTATCATACAAAATAAACTCCTACTGGATTGTTCGTTACCTGCTGAACTTGTAAGAACTAGCAGTGCATTTGAGTTAGAATAATGCTAAATAAGCCCCGAATTTCAAAGATAGTTTTTCACCTACTTGCCAAAAGTAAATTATTAGTACATCTAGAAGCAATCGTAATGCAAGTCATTCTTATATAACTTATAAAAATTAAAGTTGTATTAGTTATTTGTATTTTGAAACTAATTAATACCAATTGTTAAACTATTTCATTTTTCGCTAACTGCTAGTAGTTACTAAACTACGTATTCAAACATTTTATGTTACCTTAAAAATTTTAAATTTTTATGAAATTTTGGGGTTATGATAGGATATGAATCAGAGAGTGCAAGGTTCTCATCCTGAAATTGAGATTTGGTTCACCTTCTATCAGATGGATCCCCAACACTGTTCCTAGAAACTTCAATGAGTTTTTGAGCCCATTTAGGCCTTGGATTGGGAGTAGGAGTTGGATATGGACCTATATCTACTTGATCTTCATTCTCAATATCAAGATCGTGTTCTCCTTGATCCTCATCTTCGGACTCTAGATACAAAACATTAGTACAAACATCCTCATATGAAAATGGATTTGATTGAGTATTTATACCTTCCTCTTCAGCTAGATCTAGATCATGAAATGGATCTTCATTAAATTGGACACTCCTCTCTATGAAGCATATTTTGGTTGCAATCTCCATCATTTTGTAAGCTTTTGCATCATATGCATATCCTAGTAGAATGGATTCGCTACTTTGAGGTTGGAAGGATTTCCTTTTGTCAGATGGAATTATGGCCCATGCTTTGGAGCCAAAAACCCTTAGATGTGAGACATTAGGCTTATGTCCCATCAGTTCTTCTAATGGAGTGACCCCAACCACTGACTTGTGAGGTACTATGTTTTGTATGTACGGAGCACAGTTCACTACTTCCTCCCACAAATATGATGGAAGATCTCTTGGTTCAATAAGGAAGGTAGCCATCTATTTCAAAGATTCATTCTTCCTCTCAGCTACACCATTTTGTTGTGGTGTGTATGGGACTAAATGTTGCAAAGCTAAAATTTTCCATCTCCCATGTATCATGGTTGGTCAGTTCAAGGAAAAAAGGTAATTATTACATAATAAGGGTAGTGTATCTTGCAAGTTTGGAAATGATGTGATAACCAGATAATGACAATATGTGGTGGCGGGAATAATTAAAATATATATAACCATCAACTAAAATCTTGTGAAAGATCTAATTCATTTCCTCAATGTTTAAGCAAATAATTAACATAAGAATTCATATCACCTTCAATAATCATACTTGATGTGGTTGTATATGAATTATTAGTAATCACGACACATATAAATACTCCAGTTGATATGGCATTAAAAGTTTGACCTTTTTTTCATTACATAACATCTTGCTAGAACTGAAATTTTCTCGTAGCCGATCCATTGTATATTGTGAAATATTTACTACCGAAAGTTTAACACTCTCAGGGTGATACTCTTTGAAAATCTATTGATTTTTCTATTAGAAGCTAAAACTTCGTGCAATGACAAGATTCTTTGGAACCGCAACTTGGATACTACAAGACAAAGATTTATTGTAACATGTGGACCCTTGACATGGTCATAAATCATGAAAGACAACATTCTTTCAAACAAATCATGGATTTTTGTAATGTTGTGAGCTTGTTGAATGAAAACAAATGACAAACAAACGAGATTGGCTTAATAATGTATAGAAACATATGGCATATTTTACAAGGTTTTAAAGTTGAAACTATGGAGACCTAATAAATCCGCATAGGATTGGAAAAGGTTGAAAATTTTTAGAACAAATTTTGGTGCTAACAACATGATTGATAGAAGTATTTATAAAGAAGAGTGTATATTAAATGAAGCCCTATTGTCCATGAATCTTGGGTCAAATAGTCCACATTTGTGTAGTTAGTATATTACATTTTATTGAGGCCCTTTCATTAAAGTTAGAGGGATCCTATGCGAAAAAAACAAATAACACCTTGAGAGTTTAAACTATTATCTTTGGAAGAAAGTAGCTATTGAATTAAGTTGTTTGTCAACAACTCAAATGTTGTATCAATGTAAAAATATATGGCTAGAAAGGCCTGAGTAATATAAACATTTTATTTCCATGAAAATAATACTAAAATCAAACTCCCATGATAGGTCTATCCATGTAGAGGTTATATACAATAAAATCCACAAATCACAAAGATTCGATAATGTCAATGTTTCAAAAATCTCCCATTGATGGTAATAGAGTCTTGGTTCACTGGTATAGTTCTCAAATTTGGTAATAGAGTCTTGGTTCAGTGGTATAGTTTGCAAATTATTTCACTCTTGTTGTGGTCTTACTAATCCATATTAACATGAGTTTCAAAGGGGACGAGACGAAGTGCAAATCTTGTGTGATTTTGATGTAATAGATACTCTCACTTCTAAAGTCCAATTTGTGTAGTGCAGCCCCTAGGCAGAAGTTGCTTTAAAATAAACAAAAAGATTTAAGAAAACACATGGACAAATGAACTGACCAACACTTCTCTTTTTACTCCTTTAATGCTAGGGTGGGCTCTTCCCAGCACTTTTGCAAAGCCTTAGCATTCTCAAGTTGGTTCATCATGGACCTCAATGCTCTCATTGTTTTACTCTAAAGAGTGAGAAGGTCCTTTTTGTCAATATGCACTAGGTAAATTGCTCTCCTCCTTATAAAAAGCCGAGGCATTATCTGAACCACATACAATGAAGGCTGCTTATATATATGGAAGGAATAACATGTGTGCCTTACTTAGTAGGAACCATAACAAAGACACACTTGAATATTCTCAAAGACAGCCAACTCCCATCAAATTGCCATATCCATCTATCTAGAATAGCTAGATGGATATGGGTACATGGATATTGACACGGGTGTCCCCATGTTTTCTAATTAGGTTATGAGTTCTAAGAAATCCCCTATAGGGGGGGACTATCTACCCATCCATCGTGTTTCACTCACTGCACATATGCGATCTCATTGGTAGTTGGCTGGGCCTTTTCTCTCGCCTATGAAGGGGAAAGAGCGTCCGGCTGACTGACTGGCTTTACGGCTTGGCTGAAATACAACTCCATGACACTACCGTCTACATATACACCTCGAAAATAACCTGAACTCATAAGCAATAGTCCGGATCGATCACTGAACTCATCAGCAGCCGCTATCCTGCTCTGACCTTTTCTCTGTTGCAATCCACCGCCGATTCTAATCGATATGTAACCTTCCAAAACACTGTACTTGATCAAAATGGAAGGCTCCGCCCGTGCAATGGTAAAAGGTTAA
Organism: Pseudotsuga menziesii; assembly: GCA_001517045.1. NCBI lineage: Eukaryota > Viridiplantae > Streptophyta > Pinopsida > Pinales > Pinaceae > Pseudotsuga > Pseudotsuga menziesii. The sequence continues at coordinate 166,993 of LPNX010693145.1, forward strand.
AGTCTGGTGAGGTGAGACAGAGTCAGTAACTGCCGGAGAATTCGTTGCCGAGAGCCCATCATTCCAAATATAGCCCATAGCAGCCAGAGCCAATCAGATCCAAGGAATTGCAACTGAGGCTGATCACTTAACATAATGTACAAATCTCAAGCGTGCAATAATCTACTGAGTGGCAGGATTCGAACTTGCGGCGCCGATGCACTAACCAAAATGCACACTTCGCTTTCTTCCTCATTTGAATGGGTTCGAGGAATCATACTCATCGGAATAAAAAAATCTATTGCTCGATCAAAATGCAGCATCCGCGCCCGTTGAATCATAATCCGTTTATCCACCAACAGCAATTGAACTTTATCCTGAACCAGCTGATATCATTTACCTGCTCTTGGGTTTCGAGGGCTGTGATTCCGTAGAGTTCAAGGGTCGAGATCGGGGTCGAGGGCAATGATTTCGTATAGTTCGAGTTATCTACGTATGCAATTCTCCATAATTATAGGGTTTTCCCCTAGCTGCATAGTGCCCTCCACAAATCCCCTGATGCATCCTGCACGAAAGACACTTATAGCTACGGAACCATTAGGTTCATACATCGAATGGATGCTATGACGATCTTACATACCAAGCCTTTATAAGTTGAAAGCTCTCGACTCGAAGCCCAACTCTCTGCTGATCTATCTCCTAGATACAAAGCACGTCCTCGGACCCTAACCAATCTGAATCTGTACACCCACACAGCCTAGGGTCTTTGCTTTTGTTGTACAAAATGCAATGGGGTGTAAAACTAGGTTTTACTTTTAAAGAGACCCGATTTTGAGTGGGAAATTGATTGGATAGTAGATATAAATTTAGAAATGTTGATTTTATAATAAAATAAATAATTTTATAATTTTATTTATGTGTTTTTGTATATTAGCATAGATTTATTTAAAGAATATTTAGTAAGTGTTTACAAAGATCAATCAAATATCTTGAGATGCAAATTTTTTTTTAAAGTGGAAATGTTGTGGAACTGTGTAATGCAATGTTTATAGTTTTAATTTATCTAATTTGTGTAGTTTTATTTATATGTTCTTATAAATAATTTAAATCTAATTTGGGTGATGAGCACAGAAGGAGTTACACATCTCCCTTAAGTGGGTTGTGGATTAACACCTAAGGAGTTGCACATCTCCCTCTAATGGGTTGTAGAATGTGCTTCTTCTAAGCAATTAAAGGTAATATTTTAAAATTATTAATTACTTTTTAAATATTTAAAATTTAATGATTCTACTTTGTGATTGGTTAAAAATTTTGAAATGACAATAACCCCTCTCTACATAGGATATAACAAAATTAAAAAATTAAAATTTTAAAATGTTAAAAAAGATTGAATGACACTTGGTGTGAAGTATATATCAAGTTTATGATACATAAACACATCAATAATAAGAAATGCATGCACCTAATGGGCATATCCAAAGCTAAAGTGCGTATCCAAAATGAGTAATCCTTTGACATGAGATGAATATGAAATTTAATTGTCTCACATGAGATCTAATAGGCTTGGATATCCAAATTGAGTTATCGTGTGACATAAGATCTAATAGGCTTGGATATCCAAATTGAGTTATCGTGTGACATAAGATCTAATATGGAATTTATGAGGCATTTGCATATTACAAACTTCATTTAAATTTGCTAGTTTGATTTTGTATTGACAAATATCTAAATTAGTTAAGCTCTATGTGCATGTATCCATTGTTCCGCATTTTTCATAGGTTTGGGTGGTTGTGCCACATAGAAGCTCTCTTTTGGTTATCAAGCGTAGACATCTCAAGTTCGAATCGCTCTCAAATCTTTTGAACTGGTGTTCTCTTGAGTATTTGAAGTCTTTTTTTATTTTCTTTTCTTCCTTGATTGCTTTCTTTGAGGATTGTTGTTCTCATATGGTTGTTTTGTTTTGTAGATAAATATGACAGATAATGGAGAATTCACCTTTTCCAATGGGAGCCTTGTTGGAAGCCCAAATGCAGAAGAGGCAAAAAAAAATCTATCTGGATGACACCGCTTTGCATGTGAAGGTATAGAGTCTATGAATCTTGTAACATGACCATTTGAAGGGGACAATTTTTTTCAAATTGTATCAAAACTAGGTTTAGCTAGTATTGAAGCTGCTACAGATAATGCAATCTATCTTTCACTTGGTTTTCATTGAACTGCAACAAAAATATAATCTCGATCTCATGCAATAGGTACACAGTCATCCACACTATTACCATCTTATCCTTCAATATCTCAATATTGAACTTTTGTTGTTTAGGTCATTCATTCAAAATTCATACTCATAGTCTAAGTTTTGGATTTCATATAAAAGAAGAAGACAAGTTTGGTTATTTGGATACAAACGTTGCAGGGGTGAGTTTCAAGGATGATGATGTTTCCTCGTTGTCTCTTCCATACTCCTCTTCGTTAAAACATGGATGGAGTGAGAAAGAGTTGTGACGGTTAACTTGAGTTACCGTGCATTAAGAAATTTTATTTTCTTTTTACTTTTGGGGCTACGCCATAGTAAAAATTTACAAGGATGTTTCACCTTTTACAGAGCTTCAGCTCTCAACACTTTCCAAACACAGGATCTTGAGCTCTTGAACTCTTCTAAGAGTTTTTCTTCTTCTCATTTTCTTCTTACTCTGTTCTTCTCTAAGTTGTTTCACACACACGCTCTTCTCATTGTTTTTCATTTTTATTCTTCTTCATATACAAAGTCTGAAAAAAGGTTTTTCTCAGAACCTATTGACTTACATTAAACAGTGTAATAAATTTTTACATAAAAACTTAACTTCGGAAATTCAATTCATCTGCTTAAATATGGAGAGACATGAACTCTTCATCTTGACAGACTGTTTGACATAAGTGTACTTCTACAGAATCTGACAGAGTCAGTTGAGATGATATGTACATCAATGAGTAATTAATATTTCCAACACTCCCCCTTAATTATGAGCATATGGGTATTTTTAAACAAAATATTACAAAATGAATTAGAGCTTAAAATTTCTATGTTCATAGCATAATTCACTGAGCAGAACTTGTCATTCCTAAATAGATTCATAGATACTGGAATGTATCCCTTGCCAATGGTCTTGTAAAGATGTATGAAAGCTAATCTTCAAACTTGCAAAATTCTAAACAAATCAGTTTGTTGTTTAGAAATTATGTTATGAAATGATACCTTATGTCAATGTGTTTGGTTCTCTTATGGAACACATGGTTCTTTGACAATGCAATGGTTGAACTATTTTCATAGAAAATGGTTGTTGGTTCTTGTTGGTTCTGCAACAGGTCTTTTAAAATTCTCCGCATCCAAACGGCTTGACATATAGTGCTTGTAGCTGCAACATACTATGCTTCTGCTGAAGACAAAGTTACAATGGGTTATTTCTTTGAAGCCCATGACACAAAACCTGTACCAAAATTAAATGTGTATCCAGATGTGCTTTTCCTGTCATCTGTGTTGCCTCTATTGTCGTTGTCAGTGTATCCAATGAGTTTGAAATTTTTTGAGGTTGAATACATAATGACAAGATCCTTTGTGCCACTTATATACCTCAAAATTATCTTACATGCTTACCAATGATAGTCTTTTGGTGACTCCATGAATATTGATACCAAAATTAATGCATACATGATGTCTGGTCTTGTCACAGTTAAATACATAAGGCTACAAACATGCCTTTTAAATAGTGTAGGATCTACAATTGATCCATCATCATCCTTGCTCAATTTTAAATTTATTATTATTGGTGTTGGGGCTGTCTTGCAATTAGACATATTGAATCTTTTAAAAATCACACTTGCATACTTCAACTATGATATAAAAGTACCACTTTCAGACTGTTGGACTTCAATTCGCCAAAAAAACTTCAGATTCCCCAAATCAATGATTTCAAATTCCCTTTCCATGACTATTTTAAAATCCTCTAGGACAAAATCACCAGTGAATATTAAATCATCTACATACAATAAAACAATTAACATGTTACCTTTCTCATTAACTTTGGTGTGCAATGTCGGTTCACTTTCACTTCTGTGAAATCCATTCTAGGTGAGATAGGAATCAATGCAACTATACCAAGCTCTCAAAGCTTGCTTCATACCATAGAGTGCCTTTTTCATCCTGTATACTTTGTGATATTGTCCTAGAACTTCATAGCCTTGTGGTTGTTCCACATACACTTCCTCCTCCAGATAGACATTCAAAAATGTCTATTTAACATCCATTTGATAAACATGCCATTTATTTTGTGCAACAATGGCCAAAATTGTTTTGACTGTAGCCATGCGTGCGACGGGGTGAACAGATTTCATTGAAGTCTATGTTGGGTTTCTATGTGAAACCTCTTGTGACCATTCTTGACTTATGCTTCTACACATTCCCATTAACATCTTGCTTGGTCTTGTAAATCCATTTGACGTTGATTACATCCTTATCTTTTGGTACATCTACCAGCTCCCATGTTTGGTTCTTCTCAATGTATTCTGTCTCTCCATCTATGGATTGTTCCCATACTTCTTCTTCAACATATTCCTTAAATGTTAGCGAATAATCTATTTGAGAAAATAATGCAAAGAGAGAGAATGAATTTGGTGTATGAGTTTCATATATTTCATGGAGACTCCTTGTCTCTATTGTATCTGTCGATGTCGACCTCGACGAGTTGCTTGATGGATTTTGTTGACTTCTTGGTGTGCTTGTCAACATAGCTGGAGATGCGACTTGTGTCGACGTTCCTTGTGCCGAACCATGTCGCAGTGTCCTGGGAGTCAAAGATGTTGGGACATTTTTACTTACATGTGGTGTTTGAACCACTTCCTCCGCCATGTCATCATGCTCGATATTCGACAAAATATGAACATTTTTCTCGATGGTTCCATCCCATGATTCATTCTTGATAAATTGAACATTGAGACTGATGATTAATTTCCTTGCGACTCGATCATACAACTTGTATTATTTTGTGTCTTGAGAGTTAGCGACGAAAATGAATTTTTGTCTCTTCTTGTCTAGTTTCTTTCTTTGTCCCTTCTTTTCTAGTTTCTTTCTCAGCTCATCTGGAACATGAGCATATAAGACAAAACCAAAAACCTTTAAATCAGAAACATTGTGATTCATACATGTCCATTCTTCTTGAGGGACATTTTTCTTCACGCTCTTTGTAGAACATCGGTTCATAATATATATAGTAGTTGTGACTTCTTCAGCCCAATATTCATTTGGAAAATTCTTAGTTTCCATCATGATGTGTGCCATCTCCATAATGGTTTTGTTCATTCTCTTTTCAACATCATTCTACTGAGGTGTATACCGCGCAGTGAATTTCTTGTGTATGCCACGGGTCTTGAAAAAATATAGGAAGTCATTCGAGACATATTCACCGCCTCTTCCTATCCTTAAGATTCTGATCCTGTATCCACTCTGGTTTTCTACTAGTGCCTTGAACTACTGAAAACAACTAAATGCATCGTATTTATTTTTTAGAAAATATACCCATATTTTTATTATTAAGTCATCAATAAAAATAAGAAAATAATTACATCCTTCCATGGAAGATGTCTGCATTGGGGCACAAATATTAGAGTGCACAATCTCAAGTGGTGTGCATGATCTGTATGACTTTATTATTGGAAAAGTCTCTCTATGTTGCTTGCCAAAAATTAATCCTTCACAAACTCTGTTTGGTTTTTCCATCAATGGAAATCCTTTCACCATATTCTTCATGTGTAGTAGCTTTATCCCACCAAAATTCAGATGTCCAAATTTGAAATTCCACATCCAGGACTCCTCCTGAACCTCTGATTGAAATGATGCTTGAATTTTAGCGTTGTCCTTTTCTTTCTTGTTGCAGTGCTTGTCTGCTTCTTTGCATTCTGCCTTGAATGCAGCTCCTGAGTTTTTATTTCCTTTAATTTCTGGCATTATCCTCAAAGGAAACAAGCAATTGCATGTCATTGGTACTTTTGGTATCAATTGGTTGCTTGGACGCATGTCTTTAATCACACAACGATTGTCCTCCATGTAGATCCTGTAACATTTTGTATCGGTTTTCCAATGCTCAAAAAATTGTGTTTTAGACCTTCGACATGATAAAAATTAGGCATGATCTTTTGGTCCCCCTGTTTGGTTAGAATACCAATAATACCTTTTCTAGAAACAATGAATTTGACATTATTTCCAAGTGTGACATCAATTTGAACTGATTTATCTAGATTGTAAAACAAATTTAAATTACCAGTCATATGATTGCTACAACCTGAATCTAAATACCCTATGTCACATGGGATTTCTTGGACAACATTGCATTCAATTGGTGATACACATGCCATTAACATTGCACTCCATGAAGTGTTGGTGTTGCTCAACTTGTCTTAGATTTTACTTCCTTGGTCATATGTTTTCTTCCTACATTCACATGCATAATGACCAATTTTTTAGCAATAATGAAATTGTAATTTTTACTTATCAAACCTATGATCACTTGGTTGAATGGGGTTCTGATTTTGTGTAACAACCACAAAATATATGCCATAAAGTTCTGCATCAATGTAAGAAAACAAAAACAAGTATAAGGGAGGTTAGAGTCACCTACTTGAAGACAATGCCAAAAAAATAATTGGAGAATCAGTTCCTCCCAACTATAGGAGAGGATCGCAAAACCACTACGATCCCAACTCCATCCCCGAGCTAGATCACCACCATGCACACTAAAACAAAAAGTAAACTTCCACATGGTACTCTCTCTCAGTGTATGTAACAAGCTACAACAAGTAATCTTCCACGTGACAAGCTCTCTTAGAGTTCGTAACAAGCTACAACAAGTAAGCTTCCACATGACACTCTCTCTCTGAGTCCATAACAAGCTACAATAAGTAAGCTTCCATGCGACACTCTCTTTTAAAGTCTGTAACAAGCTCAATGATGGACTTATGAAATGGGAGAAATAATCAACACATGCACTCACAACACAGTTTTCCATGCACAAAACGGCGTCCCGTGCTATCCTAGTGCACCAATATATATAGTTTTTTCCCAGCTCTTATGCCATCCCAAATCAAATCTCCAATCAATCCATAAATCCCTATGATTTTGGATCTTGTCTGGTTGTTGAGTTTTAGATTGGATTTGATTGGTAAAAATCTCTCTTTCTTACCTACACATGTTCTCTTGTGCCATGGTGGTGTCCCCTCATGTAACTAAATTCTCCAAGTGTCTTTTCCTTTTATTATTAATAAAATAATTGTTTGTTGTGCAAAATGTCAAACACCTCTTGCGAGTATTTTTGAGTTTTTGATTAACTCTTACAAAAATAATCGTTTTTGAAATTATTTTCACAATATTAAATAAAATAATATTGTATTGAGGGTATTACGTTACTCCCCCCGTTATTCTTAACATCGTTATCAGTGTTCTTTTATTCTTAGCTCTCTTTCTCATTCTAGAACATGGAAGGCTATGCTTCTCCCATTTTATCCTCCATTTCCCAAGTTTCCTCTTCAGGGATGAAGTGCTTCCATTGCACTTTTATTTGAATGATGGATCGATTCCGTAGCATACTCTCCTCTATGTCTAGGAGGCAGAAATGTTCGATATGGAACTCGCCTTTAGGTTCTACCTGAATCACATTCCCGTCAATTATATGAGTAGCATACATACATACATACATACATACATACATACATACATACATACATATATATATATATATAATCAAACATGAAATACATTGTGTACTTTTCTATTAGGGGAAGCACAAGCTAATAGGATATCAACCCTATCTTAGCTAACACTACCTGGGTTCTAGCTTGGAACATCTTCCCAAACTCAAAGCACCCTTTTTTCAACTTTTACCTTTAGGTATACATGATCACCAATGTTGAACTCTCTTGGAGTTCTTTTAAGTCTGCATTTTTTTTTTGCCAATCTTAGGCAACTTTTGAATTTTTGTTGCACTTCCTTCACCATCCAACTCCTTTAACCTGTCAAGTCCTAAAACAATTTGGTTTATCCATAACATACATACATTACCTGTAAATTTTCCATCTCTATCATAAACCACAACTTTTGAAGTTTCGTAAACACAAAATTAGTATTTACTAATGAATACAAAGTCTTCATGTATATAATCAAATCTTTGTAATTTATATAAACAACAACAGGTAAAATAGTTCACAGCTTTATACATCACAATATATATAGAATTATGTTATTTAAACTTTGAACATAATAGCAGTATAATAATCATAACTCTCTATATCCATATTAAATAATTAGATACGACCTAAACAACATTGCACCCATTAATTCATCAAATACTCTTTTACCAGAATCATATAAAATGCATTTTCTATAAATGCATTCTCTCAAACATGTGTAAAACATATGTCTTCTTCTACTATATGCAAGGCATATATAATGTACATATCAAATTTACAATCAATTTATTTTGTATAAAATATAAAAAAAATGCAAATCTTATGATATCTATAAAATGTTATTCCTTATGATTTCATAAATATATAGAATGCCATGCTTTTCCACACCAATAAAATATACAGATTATTAGCATGTTCAATGTGAATAAAATATGGAAACACATTTCATCATATAACTTATAATACTTAATATAAGAGTTAAATCTTTATATAACTACTAACCTTTCTTTCCAAAAAAAATTTCTATTTCCTAAAATCATTTACATCATAAACATGTTACATAATCATCTTCATTCCCTTCAATGCATCTTCATTATACCTATTTTATAAAAAATTAGGTCTATATGTTACATAATCATCTTCATTCCCTTCAATGCACCTTCATTATACTTAATTTATAAAAAATTAGGTCCATTACCCAATAGATGGAATATAATTTTTTTAATAAACATATCTATATTATTTGTTATTCATTCTACAAAGATAAAAGTGCATTATTAAAAATGCTTTTTTTAAAATTCCCCATTCATGTATAATTGCTTTCTTTCTTGATATTAAGTATGATCCTTTTTCCATTTACAAAAACGAAAAGAAAATTCACTACCTAAAAGAAAATGGTATATTAAACTGGTACCTATATATTATTCTATTAAACCGTCCAAACCTTTAATGGTATGACATTATGATAAAGTGCATTATCAAAAATGCTTTTTTTTAAAATTCCTCATTCATGTATAATTGCTTTCTTTCTTGATATTAAGTATGATCCTTTTTCCATTTAGAAAAAAGAAAAGAAAATTCACTACCTAGAAGAAAATGGTATATTAAACTGGCACCTATATATTATTCTATTAAACCGTCCAAACCTTTAATTGTATGACATTATATGGTTTGCAATTGTTTTAAATGCATAACTGATAAAACCTTATGAGAGTATAAAATATTATAGGTTCTCAATTATGAATAAAAATATTTACAAAGTTTATTAAAGAAAAACAATAGCATCTTATACAGTGTAAAACAAGGAGATTATAAACAATGAAACGATCCCTACATAGGCAAAGAATAAAATCATATATATAAGGATCATATCACTATTCTAAGCCATCTCACCATGTGCAGAGAGCAGAAGACCTGCGTGGCTCTAGAAAACGTGGATAGGTTTTTCCTTAATGCATCTGGTTGCCATGGGAAGGATTTGCATGGGTCTAGGACAGAATGGAAAAGTGTGCGTTTGCAATCATGAGGAGAGGTCTACACAAAATGCATATATGTGTGCTTGTCAGGCAATAGAATCGTATGCAGAGAGTTTGAGAGTTGATTTTGAACATCAAGGAAAAAATGTCTACCAGTAAGACAAGTCAGACACATAGAACAAGTGATTATTATACTAAAACGTATTGATAGGTGTATTATTAGTGGTTCCTGGTTCCTCCATGCATACATAGAAAACGAGTAGGATTTGTTTAAATTAAAGTTATTCTCATACTTTATGGTACATTTCTAAACGTTCAATAACATATATACCGTTACTCTTGAACATCATAATCACTCTTGAGTCCCTCAAATTGTTGGTTCTCTTTATAGTATTAGGTGATATGGTACTTAGAGATTCTTGATATTATAAACACACTATTCATATATTTTAATATTAAAAGTATTTCGGGCTTGTTATTGCTCTAAGAAATGCGCAGAGGCATCATCAACGGTGAGTCATACAAATCAATAGAATCAACATGATTTGTTTAAATCAAACATGCTTCGACACATTTTGATGAATTTGTAAATGTATGGTAGCACCTCTATTGTTTCTCTTGTGCATCATACAAAGATCCAAGACCATAAATGATAAGTATGATTTCGATGCTTTGTTCATGCAAGATATACAACTACGAGGCACCATTGGTGGTGCACTAATGTATTATAAGTGCACAAGTGGGCACGTTTTGAAATTTAAAAATTCCAAACTAGAATCAATACTGTAAGGAATCATAATTGTCAATCTTGTCTTAAATATTGAGCACACTATTATATCAATGTATAAACTAAAACTATCCTAACTGGTGCATTTTGGAATGTATATGGATTTCCATTTGTGACCATGCATCTAAACATACAAGGTGAATTGTCTAGATGGTTGTTTCCCTATGAAAATGACACACCGACTACTAGAAATAATAAAAATATTATCCACATTTGTACTGTGTATTGTGTTAAGTTTAAACAAGGAGAAGACTCTATAATGCACTTATGATTACTTTGCATTGGGGACATTGCATCACTATTTCAAGGTGCACTAGAGTGTTTTACACATTTTTAGTGATTTTTTTTTTTATTTCAATTTTTAATAAATATAAAAATATAACTCATTGTATATTATTTAAATTATTAATGTCTGTGTGTTCCTAATGATATTCATATTTTACTAAGATATAATGACAATTATGGTAGTGGTTGCTACAGTAGGAGCATGCAAATTCATACAAAATTTTATGTGAGTGAGAGATAAGAGAGAGGGAGATGGATATGTACCCTTTTCATATCACAACATATACTCTTTTCTTGTTGAGTAACTTTATCTTCCTCAAGTTTTGTGATGGGGATACTTTCCTCAAGAGCAACACATGCTTGTTGATGTAGGTGATTTATCATTGGGATCATGCTAGACAGGTATCTAGGGTGAGTCCCAATTTTTGGTACCCGTCCACAAGGGAGAATATTTATCTCATTATATGGATATATAAGAGAGGGCATGATTTCACTGAGGTTCCCGATATCCCTATAAAATTCCCATCAATCATTCCCAACATCTAGATGGGCAGTTGCAAAATTCCTCATAGAGAAATTTTCCATGATATAAAGGATAATTTCTTTTCCAAATATACATAAACCACCAGTGAGAGATAGAAGTTAAAGAGAATGCATGTGAAAGTGCATAAGTATAAAATGAACTAGAATTGAAACTATTTTCACACACACAATATGAATAAACAATAATATCCGTAATACTAATTTAACAAAACATAAGCGGACCCATATCCATAGGAAAAGAAAACACTTATCTTTTAACTAAAAAAGGTCCAAGAAGTTGGTTGTGTAATAAAAATTTTCCACCAAAATGTACGTAGCAGTGAAAATACCACCCCCAAGGAAGGCTAGGAGGGATCTAGTGTCAAGGAAACAACTACATGCTTCACTCTCTCTCAGCCCAATCTATTTCCTCTCATGCTTAGTCAGTTTGCTCCCCATAGATCACTACAAGCGTCTCATTCAGCAATCCCATTCATGGGGCTCTCTTCTAGTATCTCACACAATAAATAAATGCCTAATTTTTCCTTGTAGTTTAGCCTCTTGAAGTACCCAACCCTTATAATGATCTTTAGTGTGTGCAGAAAGAGTCCAATTTGTTATATGCTTTTAGAGAATCTCCTGCAAAATTAATTCATGTAATTTCAAGCATCCAAGCAGAAACAAATGACTAATGGGTAAAAGGTATCAAAGGTTCCCCAATCTCTATTCTGATCTACAAGCATCATCTTTACCCTCATGCTTGCGATTTCCTCTACACAATGCTTTTTTTTGTCAGTTTATCAATCTAGTAATTGGCAAGATTGAGATAACCACACTAATCAACATAGTGTATTAATCTTGCATGGAAAATGAGTGATAGACTATGGTGGGTATGGAATTTTTGGCAAACATACAACTAACACCACTTTAGACCATAAAATGAAGAACCCTCACAATTGTCATAGGGAGTGTATTCATCCCATGTCTCCATAACTTCACAAGAAGACTTTTCAACCAACCTCACACATGCATTTTATGAATGGATTTCATAATTCAAAGGAAGTAATGGATATTTTAAGGCTCATGGTTGAAAATCGATTGGCTCCAAGGACGACACTTGAGAAGAGGGGATTTAGTTTCCGCTTGGTGGAATCGTGGGCCCTCTAGTGCTCTTTACACAACCATTATGGACCATCTTATTATTTTCCAATGCAAATATTTACATAGATTTTGCGTCATCATGATAAGATTAACACTTGTCCATATAGAAATATTTACATAATTTAGCCATTCACTAGTTATTCCTTGTCCTTGAGGTCTATGCCAGGAATATTTACTAGCATATTTACGCCATTTTACATAATATGATTTAATACAATCCAAGGGTCAAAACAGGGGTATTACATCCTTCCTAACATTGCAGGAGAGGCCCATATTGCATATATTCATAGATATGTTAGTGTGAGCATCATTGACCCTAACAACTTTCGATTTGTAGGTGGATAGGTGCATTTACATCCATGCAGGTTAATTGCTTGTCTCTAACGATCACAACAATAACACACTATACCTATGAAAGGAAATGTGTTAGCGACTGTCTGATCCACTTTGTAGATACTTTAGTTTAGAGGTCTATACTCATTAGGTGGTATACCATTTTTTGTGATAGTTGATTTTCCTTCGGAATGTTGTCATGCTGTGTTTTTTTTTTGCTCGAAACTCCCTCACTTTCGGGAGTGTCCTTTGATTTGAGAAACCATGACCCAGGGGCATCTATTCCATCAAAAAAACCTGAATCCCACCCAAGCTAGAACATAGCATATGTTAACTTGGTTGGATTTTGTGGTTTTTCCTCCCAACTATTTCACCCCTAATGGGATTTTAACATGGGCTGCCTTGCTGATGAGGCCCACGCTATAACTGAATAAGCTAGCGGGAATTAGAAATCACGCTTTGTTTGTTGGGAGGATTTTGTTCTTAATTTATTCATATATATTTAATATATTTCTTGATAGGTTTTTGGTCACTCAGTTGACATTTTCCCACCTTCCTTCTAGGTCAATGACTGATGTGCATACACACACGTGGGGGTAGTTGTTTCCAAAGAGGGACCATCTGGAGTAGTCATGTAGGTTGTTCATTTTATATGTATTAAAGTTTCCATCTAGAAAGGATGGTCACACTTGAACCTCATGTGGTTCTCATATGGAGGCATGCAACCATGAGTATATGAAAGCATACTAATTAGTAAGTCTAATCCACCATATGCCGGAGATAGTTGTTTCATATTTGTTTTCCAGTTTAATGCACATGTAATCTTATGCCATTTATTTAACCTGCATAATGATTGTTGCATAGTATTTTTCTAGATATTGGAATGTATGTTGGAGAGGGGCCTCTCCTACATGATGGAGAAATGACTGAGGTTCGTGAGTTTCCCTAGGTTTATATACTTGACATATAATGCAATCCAAATTACAAAAAAAGGGATAAAAAATTAGATTTGTGCATTTATGGATCACCATAGAGTGGTCCCTATATGAGCTAGGAAGATCACAAGGGACCCTGAGCTTGCATAAATATGGCGACCTTGATATCACATGACTACGGTTACTCTTCCCCTTGATATCATCTTATTGATTCCTCATATTGTTGATGACCTCAGCCTAATCAATAAGTTGAGGGATTTCCATCACCATTAATCTTATTCATATTCATCTACAAATTATGGTGATCCTCCACCTCCATATTTTCCTCCTTGAACTCCTCTTCCTTCTCAAACTCCACCAAATCCTCCATAAGAAGAATGCATACCATCTCCATTGTGAGCATCATCCTGAAAACCATCTCCTTCACAAGGTGAATGAACACCATCTCCTATAGAGTTAGGTTGAACACCATCTCTTCCAAGAGAATATTGATCAATATCATTAACACCATACTGAACTCTATCTCCTCTAGCAGTTGATTAACCACAATCTATTGTAACAACTTACTAACTAGTTATTATTCTCACTATTGATTCTATAAACCCTATGGTTGCATTGAGTGATATATATTATGGTGGATAGATATACCAGATCCTACATTCTACATTAATATTTGCAAAGGGATTGATGGCTATGGATCTAGTGCCGGAGGCACCGATTCCTCTTGCTCTGATAATGGACCTAGCATGTATCAATTGTTGACATGCATATATTTAATTATAGCCGAGATTGAAATTTTAAATTTATATTTGACATACAAATCTATTTTGTTATTGTCGTTCGTATATACACTAGTGGAAAATGAGAGATTAGTGACCAGGAGACCAAAACTTTTGGTCACCCCAGTCTCTTGAAAGAGCCAAATGACCAAAATTGATAATTCTAAGTGAGCTGACTAAAAATGACCAAGATCAATGACCACTTTTGGTCACGGGATAGAAACCAACTAAAAACGACTAAGATAAATGACCAAATTTGATCACGAGATATGTAGACTACAAATGACCATGTAAGAATTGGTCATTTTTAATTATGTCACTCCAACAATGGAAAAAATTGAAAATTTGATAGTGAATACGGTACATTTTACTAAATTCTAATCAGCTATCATCATGATGTTCTAGCACATGTCCTAGGACTTCTAGACTAGATTATCATCATTGAGTTGGATTCCTTCCCTTAGAGTGTGATTCCACATAAATATTATTAACTTATTTGAGTTTCTACTAGTGTTCTACTAATTCAATATGGGTTTTGAAACCTGTAAACCAGTGCTTTAGACCCAACAATAATGAACTCGTATTGTGATCAGATGGTACATGAGCCTCCTCCTCCAAACTTCTCTGTTTACTTCTGCCAAGAACCTTTTATCAGGAACATAATCATCAAGTACATCTAGACCCTAGGTTGTTTTCTCTTCATGAATTTTAGGCTTTTCTTTTCAAAGCTTCAGTACTGCATCTACGCCATTGTCCGTGTACCAAATGGAACATTTCATCAAGATAAGCCCGACACACAAATATAGATGTGAAATTTGTTTGAAAATATTCCCATGAATATGCAGGCAACAATATATTCTATAAATAATTCTGGTGTATGTGTTGCCTTTCTTAGCAATTCCCACAGTAAGTAGGATGCAACTGTGTGATACAATGGAGTATCTTATAATCTACCTGCTTTGTTTGTCAGTGTTTTTCCCTACTGCAAAAATGTGGTCTATAACACTGCGTAGGTTAGTGATATATTTTATTGATTGTCATCAGAAAAGTTGAGATGATGATGAAAATGTTAGGATTATATAGAACCTCTAATCAGATGTGTGCATAATGTTACAAATTAGTACACAAACTTCCCTAATGGGAATGGAGAAGGTTAGCATGGAGTCCCTTCATCCTATTGCAACATCAAGTGGTGTAATGTCCCCAAAATTTGAAATAATTTTTTTTATCAGGCTAGTCATTTACTGCCTGAACTGGACATTATCTCAACTTATGCAGAACGTGTCATACTTTGTTTCTCTGCACTGTATTGTCGTAAATTGTTCTTACTTCCTCCTCTATGTTTCCCGATGTTGTTATTAGTGAAATTTTGTGTTGTCGTTATGTGGTTTAATATCTGAATTTATAGTTATGTAATTATATGTATGTCATTTCGATTGCTTACTCATTGATTGTAAAGTTCGATTATTGTTTTATGAATAATCCTGACTTAGCTTGTATTGTCAAGGGGTGGGGTGGCGGTACTTGTTTCCCTTGTAAACACCTCAAAAGTAACAATTTTTACTTGTTGCTGTAGGTCTTACTTAGTTCTTTTGGAACTAATGCACTCCTTTCCTTGTCGCGTGCAGGTTCACTTGATGATGGAAAACTGACTTTGATGGTGACCTAAAGACATACGGTCTATACTGCTTAGATCGAGAATAAACTTACAGACCTAAACTAGTGATATTATTATGGTCATTTTACGCAATGCTGGTGTTACTAGCCTATGTTGTACTGGTTACTATTATGGTTTATGGATTTATGTCATTGATTTAACTACTTCTGTACTTTATCATTTATAGGGTATATGTGATAATGGAGATGGATTATCATTTCATAACATGGTCCTTGGTTTATTATAGTCCATGTGTATAATTTTGTAAACATAACAATAGCGCTCCATGGCATATTTTATATGCCATGGATTATGGCTATACCCTAAGTATATGATATGCAATTTGGGGTTTATATGTTATGTGGTGTTTAAACATGGCTCTTCGTTGGGAGATATCATCAACTATATACTTAGGGTTTCGATTTGTAGTAATGGGAGCTAGGCAGTGAATTAAATGTGCATGGGAAATCGTGGGTCTCAAGCTTAGGGCTTGAACTAGCACGATGGCTTGGTTCATTTGCAACAGGGCTGTGTGAGCTCTGCCTCTGGTTTTCTTTGTGGCGTGGAGCTTTGGGGATCATCTGCATTAGAAGGTATGTCTTCCAACCTGGTTTAACATTGTTATATTGTTGTTTAGTTTGGTTTTTTTGGCACACTTCTCATAGTGTCGTGTTTTCGTTGTAGGTTGCAAGGTCTGGACAGTGTGGGTCATGGGTCAAGGGTCACCTTGGGTTCAACACCATACCTAATACGGGTAAGCCTTGTTGTAACAAGTTTAAGACTTGTTCCTTCTCTTATGTCGGTGTCATGACAGAGCTTGAATCTCGTTGTTGGTTTGAATGCTTAGTCTAGTTTTAATGGCTGCAATTTGGGAAGGGATTGTCTGTAGAAAATTATGTCAAGCATCCAATGATGCGTTTATGACTTAGGGTTTTTTTTTGGGTTTAGCGCCTTCGGTCGGGACTACATGTATTTTGCGTTTTGTAAATGGGTACTCTGTTCAATAATGTTGGCCAAGGTGAATACTTACATGCTCTACAAATTGTATAAATGTTTATGTTTTGGAAATGTCGACAACACCATTGCTTGCAATGGTGCAAGGCCTTGGATACATGACTATGTAAATTCTTATATTGGTTTATAATGGTTATTTTGTACAACATTTGCATACTGTGTTTATCGTGGTTATGATTCTTGGTTTGGGCGACAGTTTGACTCTGTGTAGATTTTCATTTCTTGTTTATGTTCTTTATATGGATTGTTAACAGCGTTATTTGGCCTTTGGAGCCATGACATGTATGGAAATGATGCTCCCTCCATTAGAGCTATGATTGTGTAATAGATGAATGAAATGTCATTGCTATTTGCTTAGCATTGACAGGGTTTTAATGGGTTTATGATAGTATTTAACGTTTTGCATACAAATGGCCGTGAGCTATGAATTAGTTACAGCGTGTAATCAATTGGGGTTTTAATCCTCTGCGCAGAGATAAGTTGAAAAGTTTTACAGCCTGTGTATGTGATTTTAATAGTGTGGTCTGTATAGTTGATAGATGAAACGTTACAACATTTGGTAGGAACCACTTATACTATGAAATGAGAACTCGACACAGTTCTCATTTTTCTCTCTCCTAATTTTAGTAGGTATTATTACCTCCGTTACAAAAAAGGTTGATACAAGTATCACTCATTTTCATTTTGAGGCATTTTTTGGGCATTTGAATCATCTTTGTCTTAAAGTATTTTTAATTTATATTTTCAAGTGTGTTTTTTAGAAATTTAACAAAATAACATACATTTAGAAGCAAGTTATAATGAAAAATATATACATTTTATGATTTTAAAAAAAAAAGAAGACATTTTTATTGACAAATTTGTAAAAAATTCTAGAAAATAAAAACATTGAAAACCATTTTCAATGGATTTTTAGAGATATTTTGTATAAAAATGATACTATTTTATATTATTTTTCCAAAAAGTGACTATTCATATAAGTTCAAGAAAAACTATACCACATATTTGTAAATAACATATTAAAAACTTTATATATCGAAATTTTATTTATGAAATAAAGCCTCAAAGTCCAAAATTAATGTAAATAATACAAATAAATAAACATTTTATTATTATTATTATTATTATTTATTTTTATATACATTAAAAGTTAGTATATTTTTGTTTAGATGATAAATGTTATATCTTTTAATATTATTGTTTTATATCTATCCATAATACCATTTTAAATAGTTACAAGATATGCATCACTTCATTTCATTTTAATATATTTCTTGCTTATATTATTTTTCTACATCTCATCATTTTATCAATAATTTTTTTACATTTATTCATATTTATGTATAATTAAAATATAATGTATGGGTGTGTGCAAGAAGTTGAGGGACCTTTTAGATGCAATGGTAGAATGAAGTCAATCACTCTTGATCCATAAAATAGAAATCATCCCAAGCAATCCC
>LPNX010693145.1:211588-228897 GCA_001517045.1 Pseudotsuga menziesii
TAAGATAGGGCATTTTTGGTCTTTAGTATTTACCAAGAAGGGTCTTAGATCTTTAGGGAACCTGAAAGTGATGGGATTTTTATACTTCACAAAGTGAACTTGATTAGAGATAAATCATTGTCTGATAAAATCCATGGCAAACACTCTTGGAGTTAGAAAGGCAGGTAACTTGTAAGGTTCCTCTTCAAAAGCATATCCCCTCAAAATAGTATAATATTCATACAAGAACCAATCTCCTACTTTGGTATCAGGGCTACGCTGCAGAAGCTTCTGATACTTAGGAGAAATTCTAGGAGGAGATGCATCATCCAACAAGGAGTAAGCTATTGTCATGACCTTGTCTGTAAATTCTTTAAATTATGATTCCTTGGTTTCTTGAGGACTAGATCTGTCCATGTATAGACAGGTAGTTGTTTGCCTTCCTAGTCCCTCAATTTCATCTCTATCCCTTTAAAATGTTGAAAATTTTGATACAGAAACATATAAAATAACATTGATGGATATCTAAATCTCTCCAGAGCAAGGTACTCTGCTAGCTGGTTGTGGATTTTCTCAGCCAGGTGATGACAAAGGTCAAATCTGGGGGGCATCACCCCTGTTGATGGAGTCAGGAGGGATAAGAATCCCAGGATAATTTCAATTACAAACTTGTCATCATCATATCCCGAGATGATACAAATCAAGGCTATGGCTTCTTTTGATTTATCTGAGATATCAACAATTACATAAGGATGTGGATTGGTTGGGATAGGGGGGCCTTCTTTTAGATTCTAGGCTAGGAGGTTACTTCTTTCCATAGGTTTTAAGGCTTGATAGGACGAGGGTAGGGATTCTTCATCCAAAAATTGCAGGGTTGGTAAGTCTGGAAAGCATATTAATTTAGCTAGGGCGTTTGCAGACACGATGCATAGGGTCTTGGTTTGGTTTGGGGACAAAATTACTCATTTATCAAAGGAGTATCTAATTGAGCACCAATGGACAAATTTCGGTAAATGCATGACTGGGGGACAAACTGCAGTGATATGTTCTTCAATTCTGCAGTGATATGTTCTTCAATTCTTA
The DNA here is from genome assembly GCA_001517045.1 of Pseudotsuga menziesii. Lineage (NCBI taxonomy): Eukaryota > Viridiplantae > Streptophyta > Pinopsida > Pinales > Pinaceae > Pseudotsuga > Pseudotsuga menziesii. The sequence goes on from LPNX010693145.1 coordinate 212,651, forward strand.
ATTATTTTCCCTTCTTTTCCCATGCAAGATTTAGTTCCACATTAACAACTACAGGGGTTTTGACACTCTAATATAGCATAGCCTTTACAATAGCCTCAGCCATGGTAGAAATAGAACTGACAGTGAACCTTCCTGTAATGCAAGGTGAGTGTACATGAAGCGCTTTCATTTTTGTTTTTATTTCCGTTGTCTTAAGCACACAATCAAATTCATAAAACACTCCCTTTAGTCTGTTCTATGCTTGTAGCTTTCAGTCTGCTAGATCTTAGCAAATAGAAAACTTTTTACCATTTCACTGTAATATCAAAATTTTAGGGAAAAAGAAGAGTCAAGGGAGGAACTGTGGTGAGCATCATTTATTCCAGCAGCACTTATAACTCCATAGACTCAAAGAAGGTGGCTTTTGTCCCTGAGAGTTGTTTATTGCAAAATTTGCAAGTATCAATGGAGAATGACACCATGATGCAGTGAAAGACTATGATCAAAGGGCTGAAATTACAGTTGGATGGCTACGAAATGAGAAGGGCTGATGTGATCATAGGGGCACACTTGTTGAAGGCCTTGGGAGAATTCCATATGAATCTTGATAAGATGTTCATGACACTTCAGAGCACAGAGCCACTAATTACAATTACTGGGCTGCAAGCAGGTGTAAATGAATTGATTTCTTCTCACAAAATAGGGAAACAACTTGCTAAAGGTGAATTATTATATCTATTTCAATGTAATTCAATAAATACATACATGTCAAGGTGAAATCTCAGAAAACAACAAGAGAAAAGAAAGTAAAACAGCTGATAGATGAGTACGCAGATGTGCTTTGGGAACTCTCCAATGGATAAGGTGGTAAAATTCTTCAAAGTTAAAATATTTTCTCCAATTTATATTCTCAGTAATCATGACCAGATCTCTCTAAAAATACTAAATCGTAACCAACAATGCATAACAGTGAATTTTCTTAGTTTATTTGTTTTATTATTAAAAACTAATAACAGATTTGGAAAAGACTAAAGACTAATTGGCAAATGCTTTTGCAATATACATAATTGCCTGCAATATTTAGTTCCACATTAGCAACTGTGTTTTGACACTCTAATCTAACATAGCCTTAACAAAAGCCTCAGCCATGGTAGAAAGAGAACTAACAGTGAACCTTTCGATAATGCACATTGAGCGTACCTGAGGTGCTTTTATTTTTATTTGTATTGCGGTTGACTTAAGTAAACAATCAAATTCATAAAACACTCCCTTTAGTCTGTTCTATTCCTGCTTTTAGTCTCCTAGATCTGAGCAAACAGAAAACTTTTTACCACTTCACTGTAGAATTGCCCTACGCACACTGGGGATTTGAATGATTAATGATACATCTGCTACAAATTGACTCTTGAAATGCTAAAACACTGTCAAGTGTCCCTGAAGGTTTTATTATTGGAGATACCTTAGGCTAGAATTCAACCTCTCTAATGCACCTAAATCTGTCAAACACATGCACAGAAGTGCATTTGAGATTTGCTTGGAAGTTAAAAAATTCACTTCCAAACCCATAACTTCAACCTACAACAAACCCCTTTGAAATTTTTTTGGAAAATGTCACAATTACCTAGTTAGATTCTACAGGAGTGTCACTTCAAACTACCGGATTTCAGTCATAACTACTTGTTGCCCTTATGCTACAGAATTGTGGTGATCGAATGATCAGATCTTTTGCTATTATAATTTTACAAAAAACACCCAAAATAGTAATGCCATCATACTGTGCCTCATAGTGAAACTGCAGGAAAGCTAGAACAATCAACCCTATCTGGGGGTTAATTCAAGATGCTCCATGATAGATAAGTCTCCAGCATCCCGTGATTTCCCATTGTTTGATTCCTCATATACATCAAAGCTTCCACCTATGTTGTTGTTTTTAACATTTTAGAGGTTAACGATGGCTTGTGAATTTTCAACACTATCATCAAGTTCTACTTGTAATCACAGCAGGCACAACTACGGAAGAAGCAGGTCAATATTTCAAAAGAGGACAACAATTGCAAAACAATAGCAAGAAGAGAGCAGAGGACCTTCAGTGCCAAGGAGGTCAATCCTTATAGCAAAACACAAAGACACAGAAAGAGGTAAACTCAGTGAATTTTGCCTTGATGTGTGAAATTGTCAATTCTCCACCTGAACCCAATTCACAATCATAAATGCCAAGCAAATAAATGAATGGAGAGATGAATGTATGAGGAATTTGCATCATTGCAAAAGAACAAGAACATTTAAATTAGTCAAACTGTCTAAAGGAAAGAAAACCCATTGGCTGCAAATGGGTCTTCCACACAATATACAAGGAAAATGGCTCCATCAAATGCAAAGCAAGGGATGTTGTAAAAGGCTATGCACAATTGCAAGGGGTAGATCTTGAAAAAAAAACTTTCCCTGATAAAAAAATCATCACAATCAAATTGGTGCTAGCATTGGTTGCAAAATTTGGTGACAATTATACATGTCAGAGGATCATAATCAAAATGAGAGAGGATTATACAAGTGTTAGAACCACATGAGCGAGCTTCATAGAAGGAAAGAGTCTGTGAAAAGGAAGATCATGAAAAGAGCCTCTCCAAGGAAGAGGATCCAGTTGAAAATGCTTGATCTTAGTTGAGTAACGAGTTGGCAAGTGAAATGAAGGCAGATTCATTCAGTATCAAGTCTCTGTGGTTAAATATGCAATTTACGAAAATTTCTCTAAAAATTCATGAGTAAAGAGTAAGAATAATCCCATGTCAGTGTTTTTCTTGGTAATGTCACAATCAACTCTTAAAAGGGGGCTGGCTATTGCCAGTAACTCTTTTATTTTGCTGGCTAATCAGCAGTAATCTGATTTTGGGTAGATTTATTGGTGAGAACAGCCCTAAACCTTTAAATCTGGGAAAAATGTATGGGTAGAATTTATGACAGTAAAACAGCAGTAAGATGCAAAATCCCAAGTCTGGGCACAATCTGTGTGAAGAACAGTAGCATAAAAGTGTCCCTAGGCATGTTGTAGCAGCAAAGACACATCTCTTGGCGTCAATTCAACAGTAGTAATTCATCATTATCAGTTCTGAGTGGCTCACATGGCATATTATGTTGTTTTTCGAGCACTGTAGGGTGACGTTTTGCAGGTTTTGGTCCAGCAAGGTTGTCTGTACTTTCTTTGGGGGCCGATCCACCTTATATTCCTGTTTCAAGAGGTTTGTGCACCATTTTTGGCATAATTAGGGTCCAATCTGGGCAATAAAACTCACAAGTGAAGAAGTATGGCAGCATTGATGTGTTATAGAAGCTCCTCTATCTATCACTCGTGACTTGAGGCTTAGAAGTGCTGATCCTATCCACATAAGTCTGTTGAATTTTAGCATTAGCATAAATACTTAATTTTTTTTGCAGATTAGCTTAAACAAATGACAAGTGCAGTAAAAACACATTCATCACATCAGCACAATGGACACGAGAGTTTTTCACTGGGAAACCTTCAAAGGACAAAACCCCCAAAAACATTAGTAGCTCATCTCGTGAATGAGATGACTTAGGAAATTCTTGAAAATGTTCCTTAAATCCAGATTTACAAAAATTACCCAATTAGGGCTTCACCAGGAAAAACAGAGATTTCTCTCTCCTGCCCGAAAAATAGAGATTTATCAGGAATTTTTTATCTGCATCTGACCTTATACTGGTGAGCCCACTTTCTACACTTGCAAATGTGTAACCTTTATGTACAGTACAATTTACACTTTGAATAGGAAATTGCTAGTGTCAAGTCATGAAAACGTTTTAGGGATCTTTTGGGAAAATTTGCAGGTTATGCAAGATGGAGACATAGTTCAAGTTGGGAGGAGTGAAGATATTCTGGGTGGTGCAGATTTATTAAAGCTAGTTGGTGCACACCAACATACTTTGAATGCAATTGATGTAGCACAGATTTCATCTAGGAGGATAGCGCCACAAATAAGCAATAAAAAAAGTAGATTCTACAATACCATGGACTCTGAATCCGATAAACCATTTAAAAAATGAGGTTGCAGAGGACCAAGCAGCGAGAATCAATGAAAATAGATCTAGATAGATTGTAAAGGAAGAAGAAAGAGAAACTGGGAAGGTCAAAATGCAAGTCTACTCTTCTTTTATAACTGCAGCATATAAGGGTGCCTTGGTTCCTATCATATTGGGAGCACACATACTGTTCCAGGTGCAAAAAATCAGTAGCAATTACTGGATGGCTTGGGCTTCACGAGGATTGGACTCCATGATCTAAGGTCTAAATTAAGAATTATTCCACAGGACCCAATACTGTTTGAAGGAACTGTACGAAGCAATCTTGACCCACTTGAAGAACATTCTGACAATGAGATTTGGGAGGTAAGTCCTCTTAAAAGGAATCAATTTTAATTTCCATGCCATGTTGGAGGCTCTTTGGATTATAACTCATTATTTTGCAAGACTAAGAAACACTCCCTCTTATATGATTTTAGTTCTAAATAAGTCAGTCACTAGGGTTGACTGGGGTCGTTAAGAGTGGGGCTCTGTTACAGCGACCACCAGGTTCGATTCTTCTTATATGATGTGGTCTTTTGCTGAAGGTCAGGTTGGTGAGAGTGGGGTTCTTTTATGTCTTCTACCAGGTTTGATTCCTCTTACATGATTTTTCTCCAACGATGTTGGCATACTAACCTCCGTAAGAGAGCCATTGTTTGTTTTGTGGTTGGACCATGAAGACAGTTGTTTCGGGTCATTGTTTGATCCTTGGTTGGGCATCAAGGCCTTTAAATCATAGTGTAAACAACATTGTCTTTTATTAGGTGGTTCATCTTGTTATTTTTTTGTTTTATGTACTTAACAGTAGAATAATTAATGTTGTATAGGATGGAACCTGCATCATTAGATTTAAGATCCAATGGATGTATATCTCAGTCTATATAACATTTATTACATTGCTGAGTAGTGCATATGTTTTGTCAAAAGGTATGAAGGGTTGACACACCCTGTAAGGGGGCATTCTGTGTTCTGTGGCTGGCACATTATGGACATTAAATCGGGTCACTGCTCGTTTCATAGTTTAGCCATCAAAGTCGTTAAGTTGGGTTAGTTGATATATCCACACAGAGTAAATGGTATCTTGTCCCAACATGTGATTCATTTCTTAAAGAGGGAATCATTGTTTTTTCCAAGGTTGGCCCCTCTAGGTGGTTAAATTGGGTCATTGTTTGTTCAACAGTTGAGTCATCAAGGTTGTTAAGTTGAGCCAAATGGTATATACACAGGGTAAACAACATTCCACCTCTTAATAGGAGGTGGATGCTCATCACTTCAGTAAAATTTTGAATAATATTCAATACTTCTAAACTAAGTGAGCTATTGCTTGTGTATTGGCTGTTTACCTTGCTTTCTCCTTCTCAGCCCCCATAAACCTTCATCTTCATAGGTCTATAGAACAGATGAAATCTAGGATTATGTAGACTGGTTTTGCACTTTTAGTCTTTTGTAAGAGGCCTTTTTTCTACTTCAAGGTTTTCATCTCTGCTTTGAGCCCAGTAGTGTCTTTGAAGTGCTTATGTACATGGATTGCTGTTGGTGGTAAATATGAGCTTTAATGTCAATTATTTAAGAAGTTGTAGAATATGATTTATTTTGCAGTGTGTGACTATATATCCTGCTTCTTTCAGATGTTTAGCTAATTGCTTTTGTGCTCTGCACCTTTGAGTTATATCCTTTGTTCCTAACATAGGCTGGCTGGCAGTTTATTATTTAGCACAAATCAATATTTTTGTTTTTGTTTATATTTTCCGTCGATTCTGCAGTGATATGTTCTTCAATTGTTAATTATTTTCCCTTCTTTTCCCATACACCATCCCTTCCTAGCCAACCTAGCCATCACAACCAGTAAAGAAAAATGGAAGAAAGAAAGAAACAGGAAAAAGAAAAAGAAAAAATAAGGATACATGCATTGTATGGATATTCTATCTCACACAGAACAAGATCTACTGGATTGATTGTTTGCATTGTTTGATTCAGGTCAGCCAAGAAACATGGCAATGGCATCAATGGAAACCATGCAAGAGCAATCAGACATGATTGGAATGGCCACAAATACTAGCCTTCCTCAGAAAAGGGGCTGAGAAGATGAAATTGGTGCTGGATTAACAGATAAGAAATGGCCAGGATGGGACTACACAAATTTATGAACTCAGAAATGGCCAGGGTGGGACTGCAAAAATTTGACATACTCGGGATTATGGTGAGTATTGACTGTTGACACTTGTATGTGCATAAAATGTTGCAATTGGATCCTTCAAAACGAATTTCTCCCATTAGCGCATTATCACATCCTTACTTCTTTGAATTCCACGGTGTTAATTCTTTAACCTTACCTTTCGAGTGAAAGATACTACCCAAATTTGGCTAATTAACATTAAAATCCTGAAATTCCAATGTAATGTGAATTAAATATTTTAAAAATATCCAAATTTTCTTTATAATTTTCTTTTATCATTTTATACTTATTCACACGGTTTGAAATTTTAAAACCTTAAAGTATTGAAATATTATACCCTTAACACTTATGTCTATCAAATTATATTTAATGTTCAATTTTTCAATCTAAATCTCACTCACAATTCATAAGAGCATTGAGACTGGCGAGTATTGATCTGTCAATACTCTGTCAAGGAAAATCGTAACAACATTAAGGTAAGTATTCATCTCTGAGCTGGACTTGCCGTACTAGGGAGTGTTGGGAGTCATACACAAGAGTGTGGAAACTATGGTTTGGAGGTCTTGGGTTTCCAGAGACCTGAAGCCCCAAAATCTGTTGTTAAAATTGGATGAGGGATTGCTGAAAGTTGCAGGTATGGGGCTTGGACGAGTTCTACGTCCCAATTTCAAGGCCTACACAAATGCGGTAATTATGTGTCAAATTGCTTTCCTGTTGCTGTTTTCATATACAGATTGGGAATTTTAAATTTTTTCTAAGAATTTGGGTCTAGTCAATATCAATTACTTACTCTTAATTTTAACTGCATCTTCAATAAATTACAGTTTGAAAATATTCATTTGGGTGCTTGCAGGTGGTAAATCTTTGGTACAAGGCACCTGAATTTCAATTGCTCTTGGGAGAAACGCTTTACTCTTTCGCAATTGATATGTGGGCTATTGGGTGCATTTTTGGTATATATTTATTTTTAATCATAGGAGAGCTTTATGTTTTTAGTTGGATGTGAAATTTCTATTTATAATTGACAAGTTTTGGCATATATTTCAACTGCTTTGATTTTATGAGTGATGCAGCTGAACTACATATAAATCCACCTTTGTTTGAATGAAGGTCAGAGTGGGATCAGCTCAGAAAAATATTCCAGTGAGTTTCTTATGCTTTATGTGTAACTCTTTGAGCTCAGAGATCCTTTTAAAGCATTAGAGTGTGAACGTTAAAGAAGAGTTTAAATTTTTCTCTTTGAAAGTTTAGTAGATCTTATTTTAAAATAAAATGATGAATCTATGTTGATGTAAAATAAGTATTGATAATTTAACCATCATATGCAGTTTACTTGGTACTCCCAATGAAGATGTATGGCCTGGCGTGACAAAATTTCCAAAGTTTAAGCCAAAGGATTTGAGTAATGTTATCCCAGGTTTAGATGATTGCGGTTGTGATTTGCTATGGGTAAGCTTTTGTAATAACAAGTAAATTCTTTAGAATGAATCTTATAGTTTTTAATAATAACATTTTGTATGTGCAGAAAATGTTGCAATTGGATCCTTCAAAATGAATTTCTGCCATTAGCGCATTATCACATCCTTACTTCTTTGAATTCCACTGTGTTAATTCTTTAACCTTACCTTTCGAGTGAAAGATACTACCCAAATTTGGCTAATTAACATTAAAATTCTGAAATTCCAATGTAATGTGAATTAAATATTTTAAAAATATCCAAATTTTCTTTATAATTTTCTTTTATCATTTTATACTTATTCACACGGTTTGAAATTTTAAAACCTTAAAGTATGAAAATATTATACCCTTAACACTTTGGTTTATCAAATTATATTTAATGTTCAATTTTTCAATCTAAATCTCACTCACAATTGGAAAGTACTTTGAACCCTTATCCATTTTTGAAGGATATCCAATTACATACTGTGAAAACAATATGCAATATGGAACACAATAAATATATTATAATTAAGTAAATAATATTAATTTATTTATTAATATTTTGGAGATATTTTTATATGTCGATCTTAATTAGCAATAAACCTATGGATAGATATAAATTTGGCACATTGGTAATGCTTTTCTCTATAATATACATATCAAATTCACACATATTTGAACACATTAGTATTATTAATATGGTTGTTACTAGTATTTATGTTAACTAAGTTAAGATATTCAAACAATGTTTGTGATCTCCACATGGCTTAGGGTTCACGGAGAAAATTTTAGGACATGAATCACATGAAAAAAATAACATTAACTTAATAAAGTAATCCATGGCCAATAATGGTTTGTCAGTTGTGGTGAAACATAGTCAATGCCACTCAATCAAACTAAACCATACACACCAAGGTTCCCTAATGTAAACCATGGTTGACCAAAATCAAACAATAGCTAAGCACAACACAATAAAGTTAACCATGGTCAAAGAGTAGTCACCCTTGCTTATCTATGGTTGAACTTTATCAACCATGTTTCAAAACATGGTGAAAATTTTTCATCCTTCGGTGAAATGGAAAAACTTATTCAACTATCATTTAATACCTTTCATTAAAATGGTCAACCATTGCTAAGAAAACTTTAATTATAATCCACCATGGTGCACTAAAGTCAACTATGAAAATACAATAGTCAACCATGGTTCACTATAGTTTAACTTAGTTATCCACCCTTTGTCAACCATGGTAAACAATGGTTACACAAGGTCAATTTCTCACCAAAATCAACCATAATTTACTAATGTCAACCATGGTCAATTAAAGTCAACTTACAAAAACTAAAGTCATTGAAAATAATCAACAATTCATTAAATTCAAGGATATTTCACTAATGTCAACCATTGCTAATAAAAATCATCCATGGTTAAACAATATTGATGCATTGTAAAGTATGGTCTAACTTATCTAATGATCATTTGTCACCCATCGCCAACCATGGTCAATGTTGGTAAAAAAGGTTAATGTTTCCTAACCAAAGTCAACCATATATAACCAAGCTTCTCTATAGTAAACCATGGTTAACCAAGTTCAAACAATAGTTAACCATGGTGCATTAAAGCTGACCATGGTATGCTAAGGTCGACAATGTACAAATAATAGTCATTCATGGTTTGTTATGGTCAAAATTAGTTAACTATCATTTAACCAAGTTGACAAAGTTTGACCAGGTTGACAAATGATACACAACCGTAGGTTCATTAAAGTAAACCATTGTTAAGCAAATTCGAACAATAGTTAACCGTGGTGCATTCCTTAGGTAAGAAAAGTGAACCATGGTTTATTAATGTGAAACATGCTTAACTAAGTCAACCATATCCAACCATCGTTCACTAAAATAAACCATGGCCAAACAACAACTTATACTTGACTATGGTCAAAATTAGTCATCCATGTTCAAGCATGGTCAAACTTTGTTAACCATTATTGAATATGATAAAAAATGGTCAACAATCTATTAACACCTTTAATTAACATGGTTAATGTGGTCAAACATAGTCAAACTTAGCTAAGCAAAGGAAACCATGCTTTCTGAAAGTCAACCATGGTTGACTAATTCAACCAAAATTAATGATGGTCAAATAATAGTCACTCAACCATACACAACCGAGTTTCACTGATATAAACCATGGTTGACCATAGTCGAACAATAGTCAAGCATGATGCATTAAGGTCAACCATGGTCGAACAATAATCACCCTTGCTTAACTATGGTTAAACTTAGTCAACCATATTTCAAAACAAGGTTAAAATTTGTTAGCTTAAGTTGATTATGGAAAAAAATATTCAACTATGATTTAGCACCTTTCATTAAAATGCTCAACTCCTACTAATAAAGGTTAATTATTTTCCACTAGGATGCACTACAGTCAACTATGCATATAAAATAGTCAACCGTGGTTCACTATAGTTGAGCTTAGTTCTTCATGATTTGTCAACCATGTTTGACAATGGTCCAACATGGTCAACCTTTTCTGACCAAAATAAACCATATTTTTCTATTGTCATTTGCTAGGATTGGAGATATTAATATGCATTTACTAGGATTCGATCGGAGTCTCAAGTAACACATCACCAACATTCTTTCCTTACCTCTTTGCATATTTTGTTGCATGCCGTTGGACACATAGAGTCACGCATTTTTTTTATCATCTTAACATTGTCTTACATCTAAAGTACATATATGGAACATATTTCCCTTCACAATGTATCCAATACCGTTGCCAATAGACATATTTGGACATTTTATCCGAGCTACTATTTTATCCAACTTAAAGTACATATTATTATCCTCTATGGCAATAAAAACTTCATTCATTTTGCATAATTTAGCACCAACATTTGAAACATCCATTAGATAGTCCATAATCACTTAAAAGTTCACATCATGAGATACAAGATGCTTTTTCTTCACAAAAGCAATCAATGTTAATTGGTTGCAAAACAATTAAAGAAAATGTTGATGTATGGGGTTGTGCCCTCCTTGGCTAGGTGTATCCTCCTTTATTAAGTGTGTTCTTCATAATTTCCTTCTAGTTGAAGTCAAAATCATCCTTATTTTTCTATCAGTTGAAGTTGAAAGCATCGATGTTTTCCTCCCCATTTAGGAATGGTTCAAGGGAAAGGAATTAAGTCTCAAAGAGATGTCTCAACTATTGATGTGATTCCTAGAGGGGATGTTGGAGCTAAATTGAGAGTGGAAAAGTGATAGATGCCCCACTAAAATAGAATGTTGAAAACATTACTCTGTAAATAACATGCTTCCTGGTGTTTATTATCATGTGGCCATAGTGTAAGGTGATGCACGACAATGGTAATGTGTTTATTATTATCGGTGCAAGTTAAGAATTTGGGCACTAGTACAAAGAGGGTCTCAAATTCTCAAGGATCCTATCCATCAATTGTCACTAAGGATCCCACAAGGAATACGATAGGGTGTTAATCCTTTCATGCCAGACATGGGATGGATACATGGTAGAAATCAATTGGTGCACGTTTTATAGTTACACACTAGTATAGTAGGGGTACTATGACCTGCAATAATATTAGTCGTTGATGATATTTGTGAACGATAAAAAAGGTTTCATTCACCATGTACAAACACATCACTTAATCTTTTTTTGTCTAAGAAAAAGGGGACACTTGGAACCTTTCTACTGGTATGGGTTATAAAGTAGTGTTTACGAGGAAAGGGTTATTTTACAACCACATGAGTCACAATTGTTAATCATTTCATTATCAATGATGGGGAAAAAACACAAAATAAAGTGGCTCAGGACTTCCTCTAAAGGAGTGAAACCTAACATCCAATTAAAAAACACCACATGGAATGGTTTTTTTTTAAAACCATTAAGACACTTTAATAAAGAAATGAAAGGAAATAAATTAAAAAAATTAAAAAGAAAGAACAAGGAGGAGGGTAAGGAATGAAAAGAAAAAGAAACCTATGCAACAATAGATGCAAGATTTTAAAAATATTTTGGATTTGGTGCCCTGATAGTAGTGAAAATGAATTGGGGCTAGACATAAAAAAGTATTAGTACATAAATTAAAAACAAAATGATACCACATCTCTGAAACAGAGATCGGATATGTGACAAAGTCTATATAAAAATTGAAGAGCATTCCAAGTTGCTTAATATATGGGTGATTTTCACATAGTCAAATAAATGCAAGATATTAGACATTTTCAAGTGGTTGCACTAGAAAAATACACTTAATCCAAACATGGAATTATAATTATGAGTAGGAAAGTTTTGTTACCCTCTCAATTTTGACATATTTTATTACACGAACTTTAATTTAAGAAACTATAAGTTTTAATGAACTTTCAAATGTTTGAACATGTGGGGATTTTAGATTGACTATTACAATAAAATGTTGTAGCATACATACATGATCAAATTGACGATAAGTATAGAAAAAAAATTCAATGCAGTTGTCGAGGATTGAACTAAAATTATGTAGTAAACATTTCATGGAACGAATGTAATTATAGTAAAAACATATTGAGTACCATTGTTAAGGACCAAATCCGAGCCATCCACGTGACAGGAAAGGAAAGTGACCATTCTAGTACAATGATTGTATGAATTATATTGACCATTATAGTACAATGATTATAACTTAACTTCTTTACCATGCAAGTTGATTGTTTGGAATATTAAATCGACTAAATCCTATCAATAAGTGGTCGTAACTAGAATTGAAATTTGACGGGCAATTTTCCTGTTATAGGGAATTTTGCCAAGCAAATACAGGTAATTTTTTTCATAAAACTATATATTTAAACTGAAAAATAAGTAATCTAAACATTTTTTTAATGTTTAACCAGTTTATTGTGTTTCACTGACACCTTCCTGTTGTGACTTGTGAGTCTACGTGTTATGTTGTTGATGATGTGATTCATGTTATTTGACTAATGTTGTTATTCTTTTATTTTGACAATATTCTATAAATCAGTGAAAGATTCACCAATTTTTACAATTTTTTATAATGAAGTTAAATATTCTCCAAGTTTTTACAACATTATATAATAAAATGAAAGATTCGCGAAGATTTTACAACATTATATAATAAAATGAAAGATTCGCGAAGATTTTACAAGATTATATAATAAAATGAAAGATTCGCCAAAATTTTACAACATTATATAATAAAATGAAAGATTCGCCAAATTTTTTATATATACATATTATATTATTGATAAAATCGCCTTCAAATTTTCCTATATATCGGAGAGATTCGCCCAATTTTTATACATATAAATCTAGGGGGGGTTCTTAAAATCATCCCTGGGCCTGTGTAGTTCTCGTAAGGACGGACCCAGACTAAATGAAATGTTTGAGAAGGATGGAAGATACATATTTCCACTTTCCTTGTGATAAAAGTTCTAACCCAGATAAAGAGGAAAGGATATCTGTGGAAGACTCTCAAGACCTGAAGATCCTTAAAAGGTCTCGCAAGCGACGAGAGCGAGAGCATGACAATGAGGGAAGGAAAGATAAGAGAACCCAATGAACTAAGTTAGCAGAAGACTCGAGTATTAGTCAAGCTATGCTTGACTCGACACAAGACCGTGTCACAGCTATGCAGAGCGAAGTCGAAGGACTTCGGGACAAGCTTCAACGCACTTCGCAGGAAGCCAAGGAGAAGCTACAGCAGGAGAAGCCCGCTGGTAGTGGCTTAGGGACGAGCCACAAGTAAGTGTTAGGGGACTATTGGAGCAGAGTCTCGCAGCTACAGGAGAAGCTGCCATTTTGGTTGATAGACAGTTTTGGTGAAGATGAAGAGATAAGGTAAAGCTACGACACTGTAGCATGTTTCTAGCTGCAGAGCAGAGCCGAAAACTATGACTACCAGGGCAGCAAAGTTAAAGAAGACGACAGTACCTAAGCGGCCGAGAGGAGAGAGCTCAACCACTGCATTGAAGGCAGTGGCGAAGACAGGAGGGCTCAGCTACCCTCATAAAGGAAAAGGAGTGACGAGGCCGAGGTATTAAAGACGAAGGACAGAAGATGGGAAGTGGTGCATAGTACCCATGGTCAGGGCTGGGAAGCATGGAAGACTGCAGAGAGCAGTGGTGTGACGAAAAGTGGCTACCCCAAGTACAGATATGCCGACGGTCACTAGTTAGGGTTTTGAGTTACGGTTGGGACAGGCCCACAGTGTTGTAATGGCGATACCTTTAGGCCGCATATAAAGGGATGTATTTTGTATTTTAAAAGGTTAGCTAGTCAGTCCTTCTGGAGCTATTAGGGTAACCTGTAGCTAGTCAGTCTTTCTGGAGCTATTAGGGTAACCTGTAGCTATTCAAACATTAGCGAGTCTGAGAGTCCAGTAGTCTGTTAGCTCACTGTTATTTTGTATTGTAACAATCCGCAGGGATTGACAGAGAGAGAGAGAGAGAGTGAGAGTATATTGTAAGAAGGCAATATAGAGAAGAGATCTAAGAGAGAAGGGCTCCAGGCTATGTGCGGAGTTACCCAGAGGATCTCTAGCTACATATGTGGTGTAGCAGAACTGTGTACCTCTCTCAAGTTATAATATAGAAGCACAGTTTTGTGGACGTAGCTTCTACCCTGGAAGTGAACCATGTAAAATCAGAGCGTCATGTGATTGATTCATGTGATTGTATTTACTTGTTATATCTGTCATTCATTACACGAACTTTGATTACAGTAAATGTATGTATGTGTTATTCAGTTCACAGCATATTAACAGGATAAATGTAAGTTGAAGTCTTTAAGTATTCTGTATAAGAGTTTGTCTAAGTTTCACTCTAGACAGTTAAGAGTCGCAGTGTAAAATAGCCTGATGTGTTGAGTCCTGTAAGTTGAACACCAGTACGCTAAGTACGCTGAGCTGCAGCGGTAGGATATCACAGAGAGGAAATATCGCACCATCAAAGGAGCTGTGGCGCGCGATACCGTGGGTTAAGGATTGAGCATAGGATAAATTTACGTGTTGCCTAGGACGCAGCGATGCGATAAAGGTTAGAGTCGTCGTGAGTAAGAGGAAACTGCGCGTCGCGCAAAAGAGACATCTCGTAGGCTAAGAAGAGCTGCGAGACGCAAACAGGACGCTATACAAAACCTGGTCAAGACACTTGAGTGTTTGGCCAACCTATTAGAATCAGTTCGGGTGAGACTTCAGGCCGCTCCGCGGTCTGTCGCCGAAAGGGCCAGTGAGCTAGGGGTGTTGTTAGTACATTATTGTAAACCCGGGTCTGCCCAGCGACCAACAATGGCACAAGTGCATGTGTGAAACGAGCACTTCGGAGGTACCAAATTAGTCATAGTGCATCTCAACCTAAGTGCTCAGCAGAAGTAGTTGATTGGTGCACACAAAATTTGGGTAACCAAGGTCATGAGCAAGCAAGGTCGGTGCACAAGTAGGAAAAACTAACAACTTAATTAGAATTTAATAAATGTGTTTGTATTTTATATATATATATATATATATATATGATGTTTGTTATTCAATGCAGGTTATTTTGGGATGTTTCCCTTGGCGATGTGACTAGATCCATGCCATGGTATTGTGAGACCATACCTACTAATTAGAGGAATTTTGGGGTCTAAAATGGGCCTCCTAAGGAAAATAATAAAATAATAGTTAAAATAATAAAATAATATTGATTAATTTTGGAGGAAGAAAGAAAAAAACTACTTTTTGTGTTCGTATTTTCGACATATCTCCCTGTGTTTTTACTCAAATTTCGATCAGGAGAGCTCGTTGGATGTGGAATTTGATTCCGCATCCAACGAGTACCCACATGGCATACTTTTGACGGACCCCGCTACCCCAAAAACAAGAAATACCTGAAAAAACGTGATGATGATGTCATCATCACATTTTTCAGGTATTTCTTATTTTTGGGGTAGCGGGGTTCATCAAAAGTATGCCATGTGGGTACTCGTTGGATTCGGAATCAAATTCCGCATCCAATGAGCTCTCCCGATCGAAATTTGAGTAAAAAGACAATGAGATATGTCGAAAATACGAACAAAAAAAGTAGTTTTTTTTAATGACAAATATGTCAATTCAACCATTATGGTTGACTTATTTTATTGAAATTCTATTGGTTCTTGAATTCCAACTCACAAAAACTTATTTTGGCATGTTTTCTTATAAGGCCCATTTTAGACCCCAAATTTCCTCTATTGAACGAGAGAATTGCATTCTGTTCGTAGTAAATAAATGGGCGACATATTTTCCATTGAAACGAGGAAGTATGCATGCTTCTGTGAGTTCTGCATTGACGCCAATGGACTGGGGGTTGATCACTACATGAACGATGCATATGTCAAACAATGGAAATATGTCCCTCTTAATCCAAAGGGGCCACATCCGGTTCCGACGTGGCAAGAGATGCACACTGACAAGGAAGTGGTTTCACTAGATCATGATCGGGTTTCTAATTTGGTTAAGCAAGGTACATGATACTTGATTGAATGTTTAAGACTCTAGTCTTATACACACACACACACACACACACACACACACACACACAC
>LPNX010693145.1:228980-262234 GCA_001517045.1 Pseudotsuga menziesii
TGTTAGTACAGTCATCTGGTGGTGGAAGCTTGGATACATCCCATTGAAATGAAGGTGAACAAGGGTGGACCAAAGAGATGGAAGATGTCAATAGATGACCATGATTGTATTATGGAGACATGCATTTCTATAACCCATTGGTCGGATGAATGAAGGTTATATGTCACTTTTAATGTTGACATAGTTGACATGCTTTTGAAATGTAGGAAATCAAAATTTCTTCTGAAATATATCATTTGTATTTAAATGTAATTTTTGTAAACATATATATGAGAGTACATGTGCATTCACATATGTACTCTATGTGCATGAACACCTATACCTAGGAATAGACAAGTTGTAAATTGTAAACTTGTAAATTGTTAGTGACATGCAATCCAAAGAACAACACATACATTTATTGTGTACTCATTAAATCTACTTATTTCAATTGATATTAATTGTAAGTTATGTTAAATTGTAAGTTTCATTTGATTGACAATTTTGCAAAATTGTAATTTTTTTTACAAATGAAACCAATTTGAAAATTATAGTTGTAAATTTTTTTGTATATGAAATCAAATTTTAGTTTTTAGTTGTAATTTGCATCTAGTAGATCTTACATTGTAAAGTTGTAAATTTTGTAACATTTTAATTGTAAGTTGTGTTCGATTGACAATTTTGCAAACATGTAAAGTTGTAAACTTTGTAAACATTGTAAATTTTGTAAACTTGTAATTTATTAAATTGAAAAATTGTACATTTTCATAATATTGTTCCACATTAAATATCTTGTTAAATAACATTAAGATTACATAAAACATAAAAAAAAATTGGGTGTATCCATGGAGCTGGGTTACACTTTTTGGCAAGGCTCTTTCGGAAAAAACACAAAAACGTACCTCAATTGAGCAATTTTTAAACCCTCAATCGAGGTCTAACACCTCGATCGAGGGCTTAACAAAACCTCGATATAGGTTTTAATAATATCTCGATCTAGGTTTTAAGACCTCGATCTAGGTTTAAAAAAAACCTCGATCGAGGTTTTAAAAAAACCTCAATCTAGGTTTTAAGACCTCAATCTAGGTTTTAAAAAAACCTCGATCTAGGATTTAAGACCTCGATCTAGGTTTTAATAAAAACCCAAACGAGGTTTTAAGGCCACGATTGAGGTCCTTGTGCAAAAACATTTATAAAAAGAGGTTTAAATGGTAGCTCGATCGAGGGTTTAATAAAACCTCAATCGAGCTTATTTAAAAACCCCGATCAAGGGATGTTAATACCTTGATCAAGGGATGTTAATAAATAGATCGAGCTAATACCTCGATCGATGGCTTGAAAAACATAGAATCAGCCCTCATACAGGAAAATCAAAGTTTCTCTGTGTCTTCTAGGGGTTTAAACCCTGCCATTCATGGCACACAACTGAGTGAAGTTCATACCGATAGATTCAACACTAAATCCTCTATCCATTGAAATATCATGCATGTGTTTTGGCATTCATATGGTTTTTTTTTAATTAGTTCTAAAACTTACACTTAGAAAACCAGACAACAACTTCGAAGCAGCTCAAAGAAAAATCTGCACCGTAAATTATAGACATCCAAAAATTTCTTAAAAATGGGCAGCACACACATCGACGTGTCCTCTTCAAAAGGGTATCTTTGGTTTTTCAATTTTTCAAAACAATGAAAAAAAAGATGGGATGGACACACGTGTATAAAATGATGTTGAAATCAGATGTGGTGACTTTTGAAAAAAATAAATAATTGTATATTGTGAAATAAATTAACAAAAAAATATGCAGACCACAATACATTTTGTGTAGAATATNATTAAATGACATTGGAATATTTAAAAAAAAATATTAGGAAGCCAACATAATATTCTACAATTTGTTTTTTTACTGCAAGTCGAAATTCACATGGCATATATGTGTTTCGAGGGCTTCCATCTAGCACATGAGTAAAAAATCAGGTTTTCGTTGCCAAATTTGGCCAAAAAGTGTTACCCACATTCATGGAATCACCCTTTTAACTATAACTGGAAATAATTAAAACATTTAACAAACCATCATGTTCAAAAAAAAGTTCATATATATATATATATATAATCATCAAGCACAAAATAATAAAGCCCAAAATAATAACGTCCACAAATAACAGTCTACAAATAACTCCTATGCCATTGACCAAGAGATCGACCATCATGGCCACTACCGCCAGCTAGACTATGCACATCATGAAGAAAATTGTCCAGGTCTGAGGACTGCAGAAGTTAAAATCGTGAATTCTGCAAGTCAATTACATAACACTTATTTAAATTATATGTAGAATGTGACAAAATATTAAATATATATATGAAACATATCTATCTATGAACTCACCTCACTCGAGTTGAGTGTCAGGTTTGGGAGGATGGGATGCTAAGATGAGCCTTCATCAGGACCCGTTTGATGAGCGCCTATCCACTCATCCCTAAACATCACATCGACTTCAACGCCCTCATCTACAGCTGCTTATATATGTGTCTGTTTCCACATGACATGAAAATAGTTACATTAATGAATTACAGTTTGAACTTGAGAATTACAATTTCAACATATAAATTATAATATTAACAGAAAAATGAAAACAATTCAAACATAAATAACTAGTACCTCATCGATTAGCATGCCATAAGTAGGACTCGAGCGGGGCTGTGTAGAATCCTGTGCAACACCCTTGGCTCTATCTTGTATAATATGAGCAACATAAATGATGAAAGTTAGATTATACCAAAATATTACGTGTTCAACAATTGACTCATTTAGAAACTCCAATCGAGGATGATAGTTAACACATACCTCATTGACGTTGGCAGGCAGAACTGCAGCGGGACCTCAAATAGATGCATCATTGCCAAAAAGGACCTCCATGAAACTAGGATTCTGCATGGAGGTCTAACAGAAAGCAAGGTATTAGTTAAAAAAATGATTCATTTGAGAATACATTGCAATCATGACAATCAAATTATGACTTGGTCAAATGGTGATAATAAAGATATACCTGTCCCATCGGTCGAGGCCTGTATCTATATTGCAGTCCAAAATATGCACTGCGGGCCATGATAGCATAATGCATCAGTGTGTTGCGATCAAGAATGTTGAGAACATCATCGGTCACCCACTGTATCTTAGGCTCTCCGGGTGCAGTGGGTTCTCTGTGTCTCTTTTCCTACACAACCATCATGGTACCATGCATCGTCATGCGTGCTGCCTCTGCCAATGCACTCTGCTTCTCATAAGCTAGCTGAGATGACCCAACTACATCATCTGTCCTAAGCATGGTCTTGGCAGGGTGACCTACCAAAGGCTCTGGCTCTGGCTGAGCTCCAGAGTCTCTCCTAGCCCCAGGAGGCGCATGATTGCGTCCCCTGCCAGCACCATAGAAGCTCAATGGTGTGCTGGTGTAATTTGGGTGCATGTCCAAGACAAAATATGCATATATATGTTTTGCAAAGTATAGTGAGACCTCGTCATGGTGGGGAAACATGCCCCACACTCCAATAAACCTCTCGTATACATAAGGCACTGCAGCCTCAAGATTAAACTCCTTGAGTCTAAACGGTTGACCACCAACACAGTCAGGAGGGATATCAAATAATGTTCCCTTCACATCATGGCCAGCTAATGCATGTTTCACTGCAGCCCATTTATCAGGACCCCTCACTGTGGCCCTTCTTCTCTGACATGCACTAACCCAAAGAGAACTCAATGGCCTGACATGCATTAACCCAAAGTGTTCTTAGGACTCATGGTTTTCGCTTAAAGTTCAAAGCTCTAACTTTTCAGTTCTCAATCCAGCGGTTCAATCTCTAAATTTCCATTTCAATTTATTTTAAACTTTACTTATACACATAATTTATGTCGATATCATTTTTTTCCACTAAGTACAAGTCAACCATTTCATCAAGGATATTAAGAAAAGATACAATAATATGAACTCAACATGTCTACCTATCTCGAGAATATATAATAGAAGCCCTATCCCTGCCCTATGGTTTTATGCTGAATTTAGCAAAAACTAAAACAAACGTAGATATGCATTATGTCTTGATATAATTTATTATTGATAGTATACTATTGTCACATAATGTGGAATAATAAATGTGCCCACACTCAGATCTATTAGCTAATGAATGCACGGAACTTGGCTACCCTATTGCTATTATTGCCATCAATATTTCTTTGTTGCAAATTGAACCTCCCATATGGGGATTAACGGGATAAAGAGAGACTTAGTATTTTAGTATATGCCCTATGCTTTTTTTTTATTGTGCTTACTCATTTATTTAATGGAATGAATGGAATACATAGATTTCACATAAAATTGTAATGGCAAGGAGGACGTCTAGATGCAAGTCTCCATGGATTGATGAATGGGCATGATTATTCTCATAAGCTAAGGAAATAAGGAGGGCAATACTACTTATCTTAATGTATAAATTTATATATTTTATTAATAATATATGTTACTATTATTTTAAAATATTCTAAATTTATAATTTATAATTTTCAAAATGTTGAATATAAATATATATATTTTTTCTAAAAAATATATCAAAAATATAATTTTATCTTAAATTATGGATTTTTATTAATTTTTTAATTTAATATTCTTTAAAAAAATTTAAATCATGAATTTCTATTAATTTTTTAATTTGATTTTGTTTTTCAAATTTACAAACTTATATTTATTAATATTTTTTTACTTAAAAAAAATAATATATCAACATTTTCATAATACATTTGAGCTTAAAAAAAACAAAAATACATGTACACTTTTCAATAAACTAAAATCAAAATATGTCTACTAAGTCAAAACATACATTTCTTATTTATTATGAAAAATTATTTATAAAAAATATAAATATGAAGTAATATAATAATTTAATTTTAATTAAATAGTTAATAGTTTATATATATATATATATATATATATCCAAATTTGAATATATATTAAAATATTTAAAATAAATATATGGGTTTAGATAAATGTCTCCGCATGTTTAAAGTTCATGATTGTCTCGCATCTAGGGTTTGTATTTTTTTTTCAATCCTTCCTATATTCTCAGAGGATTGAAAAAAATTGGGCAGCATTTCTGCTTTCCCGACACACATTTCAAAATTAAACCAGCATCATAAACGCTATTGGATAGAAATATTTATACAAACTATAAATTTAAATTTTAAAATTAACAAATTTGAATTTTTTCAATCCTCTGTGTATTCTCGGAGGATTGAAAAAATTTGGGCAGCATTTCTGCTTGTCGGGCACACATTTAAAAATTAAACCGACAACATAAACGCTATCGGTTGACAAAATATGCATAAAAAAAAAATTTAAAATAAATAACAAATTTCAATTACTATTTTATAAAAATATGGTAGCATTTCTGCTTGCCGGCACACATTTCAAACATATTAGACAAAAAAAAACCTACAATCATCAATAAAAAAAAAATTCAGTTTCAAACTAACATTAAAAAAAAAAAACAAAGTGACGTTTCATTTAAATTTCAAATTAGAAGTTTTGGGTGTTACCTTTGGGATCCGACATTGTGGTGGAAGGCGAAAGTGGGTGTCCCTTGCGCAAAAGCTCGCTCGAGGTTACAACAGCTCAGTCAAGGTCACATCAGTTCAGTCGAGGGTTCTAGCTTGATCGAGGATTTGCAGTGTGGAAAATGGGGAATGGTCGCGGTAGCCCGCGGCCTTTTTATAAATTTTTTTACCAGGGACCTCGAACAAGGTTTGGAGCTCAATCAAGGTTAGTACCTCGATCGAGGTTTGTATCTCGATCGAGGTTTTTTCAAACCCTCGACCGAGCCAGAAATAGCTTGATCAAGGGTTTTACAAAAGCTCAATCGAGGGCTTGAAAAAACCTCGATCAAGGGCTTATTAATCCCTCGATCGAGGTATTAATAAAGGGTGTGGTTTTTGTTTTTTTCCAAAAATTTTTTGCCAAAAATTATGACCCACCTCCATGGATGCACCCCTCAGTCCACTTTGTTTCTCTTTGTCACCACAATAAGATTGAATTTATGTGATGTCGGAGGCGCTATTGTCATTATTGCTAGGAATCTCTCATCATTAAACCTTACATAATTTCCAAGCAAGATAAAATTAATAAGTAAAAGTGGACTTCTTTTATTTTATAAAGCTATTTTTAAACCTTATGTAATTTCCAATTATGATTGTTAATTATTTATAAATTTCCAAGAAACTTATATCTTCTTCATTTATATCGGAACTTGCTACTAAATCCATGCAGACACCTTGGTGGACCACTAACCAATAAGCACAACCAAATAGGTGGACCACTAACCAATAAGCACAACCAAATATATAGATATGTGTAAGAAACACTAAATTAAGTTTAACCTTTATTTTATTACAAAATAGATGTTTTAATTTAAATAAATATTACCACTCGCAAACCATTTTCCCCAAGAAGCACACCATCAATGCATAAACCTACAAAAAAATTGATTGTGTGCTAGGAGCACTTCAAAGCCCCATTGCGGGTAAGCAATGTTTTTGCTTAAGCATAATTTCATTTTTAAATTTATTTTTAATGCTTCCAACCATGCAATCATTGAAGCTCATAATCTTCCCTCCATTCTTGAGTGTTTCATGGATTTGGTTTGATTTTGAATTTTTCAAAATCTTACTATATTTTTATTTTTTAATTGTTTGTTATCTCATTTAAGTTTTCCATGGATTAAAATGTAAAATCTTCCTTATGATAAAAAAAAATAAAATTCAAGCAATGCATTCACGTAGTTAGCGCTATTAAAAAATCAATTTGATCAATTCTCTTTGTAATTTTACGTGGCACTATAAACATATAGTTGAACTATTTTGTATTTAAAAATATCACAATTTTGATGATTTTCTAAGAAATGTACATACACAATGCATTGACAAGTTTAGTTTAAATTAAACATTTTCTCACATTTATGAGTGTGTTTTTAAATGTTTGATAGAACCTCTATTAAAGTCATCTTGTACATAACAATTGTGCCTCGAAACACATATAATAACTATGGTTCCACTTCTTTGTCGATTCTCTTTATAATCTTAGGTGACACTATGCATGATGCTCTCAATAAACTAAACGCACCATTGAGTTATTATTATACTAACATGTATGGATAGGTGCACTATTAGTGATTCCTCCATGCATACATAGACATTGAGTAGGATTTTTTTGAATTAAAGTTATTCTCATGCTTTATGGTACATTTCTAAACGTTCAATAAAATATCTACCACCACTCTTGTACATCATAAGCACACTGTGGAGTTACAAAAATAATAAATATGATTCCCTCACATTGTTGGTTCTATTTATAGTATTAAGTGAGATGGTACTTAGAGAGTCTTGATATTATAAATACACTATTAAGAAAATATGTTTACATTAAACATATTATCACACTTATGTGTGTGTTTTTAAATGTTTCATAGCACCTCTATTAGTCATCTTGTACATCACAATTGCGTCTTGAAACACATTTAATAACTATGGTCCCACTAGCTTGTTGATGCTATTGATAATATTAGGTGACACTATGTGCGTTGCTATCGATACCTTAAACACAGCATTGGGTGATTATTAATTATATTAAAACGTATTGATAGGTTTACTATTAGTGGTTCCTCCATGCATACATAGAAAATGAGTAGGATTTGTTTAAATTAAATTTATTCTCATGCTTTATGGTACATTTCTAAATGTTCAATAACATATCTACTGCTACTCTTGTACGTTTGTAATATCCCGAATTTTGGACCTAGCAGTTATAGGCATGTGTCTATTGATTATGATGATTATCTTGATGTTTTATTTTATATTGGGTCAAATACCCCACTACATATGAACACGATGATTTGTTTTATATATTGGGTGTAAGCCAATTATTGATGATATATGTGTATGCTTGTTTGTGTTGGGCGTGGACCGTAAAGCATATGATTGATGAGATGTTTGTGTTGAGCGAGGAGCTCTAGAACACTTGAGTGATTGATGGATTGTGTTGAACGAGAAGCTATGGAGCACACGAGTACTTACCTTTGTGTTGAGAGAGAAGCTCTCGAACACATGAAAAGATAATTGGATGTGTTTGGCATAAGCCCTAGAGCCTTCCATGTTGATGTTGAGCATAAGCTCTAGAGCATCGGATCCTTGGCCATTGTATCCCTAGGTGTATCATAGAAATGCATCGTAGCATTTATTGTTGAGGGAAAGCTCTGGAATTGCACTAAGTTTGTAACTCCCTCCTATAGGCGTTGAGTATGGGATCTGGTAAGTGCTATGGGTTACTAAAAAGAATTTAATAACTTTCGAGTGAAAATGACTTGAGAAAAGTATTGATCTCATCATACTTATTTATAAGTTACTAAATGAAATTTTGAGTGTCTGTATTCTCATCAAAGTACTGAAGAGCTACCAAGTTATACGAGGGAAATCCAACATGCAAGGATGTTTAGAGTTGCCTAACCTAGTAGACCTAAGCCACCTATCTACTTGACCTTAATGAAGAAGTGTCATTAAGTCTAGGGATCATGGTACATGATGCCCAAAGACAATGTTAACAAGTGTTATAATACTATGTATTTTATACATAGTATGTATAAAGAATTAATTATGATTAAACATATAATTAAATAAAAGAAAGAAGAGAAGCTCAATCAATTATTATTTATTACTAAAGGATTAATAACTAGTATAATACATATGAAAGTTTAACTAGGAACTACTTAAAAGTTCCTAGGTTAAATATTAAAAATTACCCCAGTAAATAAAAAGGGTTAAATCAAGAAATCAAGGATTTGTTGATTTAATTGTCCCTTTTACTGGAAAATCTATCTATAAAGACTCAAGCCAAGCAAAGTATTGGGGGGTTCTGATTTTATCTTTGGAGAATTATTATTTTGCCTCTTTTTTCTTTCAAGTGTTTTCCTGGAGAACTTTCTCCTGCAAGGAAAAGAGGATTGATTCAGAACTGAATACCAGTTAGGAAACCCTACCTTAGGAGCTCTAAGCTACTTGCATGTTGGAGTCTAGCTCGGGGGGATCCAGATTAAAAACATGAACAGTTATGGGTCATGGTTGGGTGGAACGTGGTAGTTCCCAAGTGATTTGGTCATCAAACAGAGGTCAGATTTGTATTGAATTGATTAATGTTGGTTATTTGAGTGTAGAGGTTCAACCGTTATCAGAGCTTCAATTTCAGGTATGAAACCCTTGACTTCCTATTCTATTTTTCCTAGAATAATTGGTGTTAATACTAGGTGGATGATTTCAATTCATATACTAACCTTGTTGGTTTGATTCTCTTGTTAATATTCTGTTAGGGTATGTATTCTTAAAATGCTAACCCTAGGATGTAAGTTTTAATATATGTTGTATATTACAGGGTTTGTATCTTTAAGATTGTTCCTATATTATTCCAAGTATATAGTTTATGTTTACAATAACTAGGTTTAGCTTTAAATAGTGTAGTTATTTATTCCTTGGGTTTTAGTACTCTTCAAACATATTGCATTTGTCAGTAGAGGCTTGCTTCAAGTTTTAATTAAAACTAGTTCAGCAGTAAAATACACCAGAATGCTAATTTAGACTATGTAGTAACAAAACTAGATTATAAATTAAATCCACTATGAACAGATTATATCTAAAACAAAGATAATCAAATCATTAAGGACCTTTCAAGGTCTGTATCCATACTACAAATTTATTTTAAAAATACTCCACATAAATGAAACAACATTATAAATAATCAGAGGAGGCATCGTGACCATCCATGTGGTCCTTTACAATTCTTTGATCATAATTCATACAAAAGAATCCATAGTTCTAACTTTTCCATCTATACATACCCATAAACAAAATTACATTACTCATCAAACATTACCATAACCAAATTAAAATAATACATATTATACAGTAATCATACTACATTAAAATAACATCAAAATCATATTATAAACCCATGTATTTTAAACAGGAACATGAATCGAATCCTATGGGCATGCTAGCCCAGTTTCTTTTATTTTATAAAATACAACTCGTTACATTAAAAACCTGCTTACCAATAGAGGTTGCGACATCGATTCCCATGGATGTCCATACCCAAGGCAAGGCCTTAATAACAACCCATAAGTATTGTATGTATAAAACAATAACCAAATCCTATAACCATTCTTACACAGGCCACACTATAAATCAAATCGTATGCGGGTTGTGGTTTATAAAATACATCCAATAGAATATAAATAACAAATGCAAAAATTAACGTCAAGGTCCTAAGACCCTAATCCAATCATGGCCTCGGCCAAATTTTAATTTAATACACAGTCCTACCAAATTAACCCTACACTATACTATTGCAACACTATGGAAAAGGCTCATGCCATTAACGACATGGCCTATATCCACGTTGTCCGTATGTTTACAATACAAGCTAAGTAACGTTGTTACACACAAAACCTTGAAGCCCATGAATTCCCACATAAATCCACTATAACAATAGAATAATGCAACGAAATTGTGCTATGCACATCATAAGATAAAAACCATGGTAAATCAAATAATAAAAATAGTATGCATCCATTTACACAAAGCTTACCAAGTAAAATACATCATCATCATATCAAATATCATAAACAAGTTTACAAAGGCATGCCAATGGGCTAATGCACCATTGCAAGCAATGGTGTAGCCCATGGCTAAAAGGCCCCAACTAAACCACGATTTTCATAAGCAAAGACTGAGTGTGCTACAAGCCCAAACATTCCTCTCTTCGCTGCTAACAGCCCAAGTAATTTTACAAACCCAAACTTTATACATAGAACTATAGGGAGTGTGATTTCACTCCATGGCCGAAGCCATTAAGACATTGTTAAAATCCAAGTCTGTAATCATATGCCCAAAGGTGAATTTTAAAACCCCCCCATCAAAACCCACAACATAAAACCCCAACCAAGAAACAAATCTATTCGTTAACTTCCTAGGAGGGCCAATATGTAGCAAGTAGAGACTTGCTCACAGGCTTACCATGACCATGATTGCAAACGCTTGGAGCCAATAGAGTTGAAGCCACGCTGCTCCTCATTACCTTTCGGCACATGCAAACACAAGCGAAACTGGGGATGAGAAGTATGGCCACGTTAACAAGCAATAAACCAAACAATGTGTAGGCGTATAAACCCAATGAAGCATACCTCATGGTTTTTGGGTCTCCTCCATGGCCTTTTCCCTGCGTAGAGCCAAAATGAAAAAACCCCAAATGACAAACACAATGCACAACCATCGTGATCCAAGACTAAGGGAAGGATGTCATGCTTTTCCAAGGACATTAAATGCACCAAATGGTGGCCATTAACATAACACTAAACCCAGTCTCCATAGTTTAAACGTCGTTAAATTCGTGACCTCCAAAACATAGCATAAACCCTGTTGACATATGGTATAACCATATGTTATAGTTTCACCACCCTAGTTCCTGTCACCATATAAATGATACAACACTTAGGTTACAATCAAGGCTTAATGTATTACATTAATAAGGCTTAAGCATATAGTCCATGTATCAACTACGCTGGCCTTAAGTCCACTATAAGACTTATGTAATTTAATATAAGGTATGTGCCATAGGTTTAAAACCTATTAACATATAAACCCTATGCTTTAAAAAATAACATTAATACAATACAATTAAGCCCTAAGCATTTGCTTAGTGAACATGGCATATGGAATATGTCATGTTAATTACTTTAACCCTTATAAATCAATGGCTTGGTTTTAAAGGCCACGTAATTAGCCTGCAAAATAGAAAACATAAGAAGTGTTAATAATTATTATTAGACTAAAACGTAAAGCGTAATTAACTTCCAAAATAATGAAATAAAGAGTTAAAAGACCTAAAGTAAGTATAAGTACTAAACAAGAGCTTTAACAATAATAGTTAAATTGACAAGAATAGTAACTATACTTGTTATAATTCGGAGTCAATAAAAGAACCAAATTAAACCAACAGTATGATCTTTAAGGTCACAACTTTTCATACACTTTTAACAAGTTTCCGTCGCAAGCATGAACTCCATGTAAATAGGACAAGTGTCTTAGTTCAGAGAACTAAGTAATCCTACATAACAAAGTAATACTTTATCTCTCAAATCATCATGGGATAACAAGTCCCGCCACTCCGCCCACTTTTTTTCAACAAACAAAGTTAAGTTAGGACTCCATAATTAACAAGTGCGACAATGCAGAAAGGATGAAGCACATAAATCCAATGATGACACATAAGCAACAAAAGTGTAAATATAATACTAAGTGGTAAACAACAGTACACCATCATAAGTAAAATACATTAAAAGTAATGATTGAAATATAAACGATAGAACGTAAGAACAACTTACGACTAAACAGAGGTACATAAATTGTACAATAAAGTTCCATAAGTAAATAATGTTCAGTCTAGGTAGTTTTTACTAGCCTATAAAAAAAAATTATTTTCAATTTTGGGGACATTACAACGTCATAAGCAAACCGTGGAGTTACACAAAAATTAAATATGAGTCCCTCGCACTGTTGGTTCTCTTTATAGTATTTGGTGATATGGTACTTAGAGAGTCTTGATATTATAAACACACCATTAAGATATTTTAATATGAAAAGTATCTTGGGGTTGTTACTATTCTAATAAATGCACGGAGGCATCATCAACAGTGCGTCATACAAATCAATAGAATCAACATGATTTCTTTAAATTAAACATGCTCTGACACATTTTGATGCATTTGTAAATATATGGTAGCACCTATATTGCTTCTCTTGTGCATCATACAAATATCCTAGACCATAATTAATAAGTATGATTTGAATGCTTTGTTCATGCAAGATATACAACTACGAGGCACCATTGGTGGTGCACTAATGTACTATAAGTGAACAAGTGTGGACACTTTGAAATTTAAAAATTCCATACTAGAATCAATACTGTAAGGAATCATAATTGTCAATCTTGTCTTAAATATTGAGCACACAATTATATCAAGGTATAAACTAAAACTATCCTAACTTAATAGTGCATTTTGGAATGTATACGGATTTTCATTTGTGACCATGCATCTAAACATACCAGGTGAATTGTATAGTTGGTTGTTTCCGTATGAAAATGACACACCAAGTACTGGAAATAATAAAAATATTATCCACATTTGCAATGCGTTAAGTTTAAACAAGGAAAAAACTCTATAATGCACTTATGATTACTTTGCATTGGGGACGTTGCATTGCTCTTTGAAGGTGCACTAGAGTGTTTTATGAATTTTTTAGTGATTTTTTTTTATTTCAATTTTTAATAAATATAAAATTTAACTAATTATATATTATTTAAATGATTTGTGTGCGTGTGAGTGTATGTGTTCCTAATGAGATTCATATTTTAGTAAGAGATAATGACAATTATGCTACCGGTTACTACAGTAGGAGCATGGAAATTCATACAAAATTATATGTGAGTGAGAGACAAGAGAGAGGGAGATGAATATGTACCCTTTTCATATCACAACATATACTCTTTTCTTGTTGAGTAAATTTATCTTCCTCAAGTTTTGTGATGGGGATACGTTCCTCCAGAGAAACAAATGCTTGTTGATGTAGATGATTTATCATTGGGATCATGCTAGACGGGTATCTAGGGTGAGTCCCAATTTTTGGTACCTGTCTACAGAGAAGGATATTTATCTCATTATATGGCTATATATGAGAGGGGATGATTTCACTAAGCTTCTTGATATCCCTATAAAACTACCATCAATAATTCCCAACATCTAGATGGGTAGTTGCAAAATCTGTGATAGATAAATTTTCCATTATATAAAGGATAATTTTCTTTTCCAAATATAGTTAAACCACCGGCGAGATCTTGAAGTTAAAGAGAATGCATGTGAAAGTGCATAAGTATAAAATGCACTAGAATTGAAACTATATTCACAAACACAATATGAATAAACAATAATATCCATAATATTAATTTAATAAAACATAAGCACACCCATATCCATAGGAAAAAAAACACTTATATTTTAACTAAAGAAGGTCCAAGAAATTAGCTGTGTAATAACAGTTTTCCACCGAAATGTACGTAGCAGTGAAAATACCATCCCCAAGGAAGGCTAGGAGGTTTCTAGTTTCAAGGAAACAACTATATGCTTCACTCTCTCTCATCCCAATTCATTGTCTCTAATGATTATTCGGTTTTGTCCCCACAAATCACTACAAGCATCTCATTCAACAATCCCATTCATGGGGCTCTCTTCTAGTATCCCACACAATAAAATAAATCCCTAATTTTTCCTTGCACTTTAGCCTCTTGAAGTACCCAAACCTTATAATGGTCTTTAGTGTGTGCAGAAAGAGTCCAATTTGTTATATGCTTTCAAAGAATCTCCTGCAAAGTTAATTCATGTAATTTCAAGCATCCAAGGAGAAACCAATGACCAGTGGGTAAAAGGTGTCAAAGGGTCCCAAATCTCTATTCTCATCTACAAGCATCATCTTTACCCTCATGCTTGCGATTTCCTCAGCACAACGCTATTTTTTTGTTAGTTTATCAATCTAGTAATTGGAAACATCGAGATAACAACAATAATCGACATAGTGTATTAATATTTCGTTGAAAATGAGTGATACACTATAGTGGATATGAAAGTTTTGGAGAAAATACAACTAACACCACTTTAGACCATAAAATGAAGCACCCTTACAATTTTCATAGGAAGTGTATTTGTCCCATGTTTCCATAACTTCACAAGAAAACTTTTTGACCAACCTCACACATGCATTTTATGATTGGATTTCATAAGTCAAAGGAAGTAAATGGATATTTTAAGGGTCCTGGTCATAAATCGATGAGCTCTAAGGATGAAACTTGAGAAAAGAGGATTTAGTTTCCCTTTGGTGGAATCATAAGTCCTCTAGTGCTCTTTACACAACCATTACAGACCATTTTATTATTTTCCAATCTAAATATTTACATAGATTTTGCATCATCATGAGAATATTAACACATGGCCATATAGAAATATTTAAATAATTTATCCATTCACTAGTTCTTCCTTGCCCTTGAGGTCTATGCCAAGAATATTTACTAGCATATTTATGTAATTTTACACAATATGATTTAATACAATCCAAGGGTCAAAACAAGGGTATTACATCCTTCCTACCATTGCGGGAGAGGCACATATTGCATATATTCATAGATATGCTAGTGTGAGCATCATTGACCCTAGTGACTTTCGATTTGTAGGTGGATAGATGCATTTACATCCATGCAGGTTCATTGCTTGTCTCTAACAATCACAACACTAACACACTATACCTATTATAGGAAATGTGTTAGCAATTGTCTAATGCACTTTGTAGATACCTTAGCTTACAGGAATATACTCATTAGGTGTTATGTACCACTTTTTTGTGAGAGTTGTCTTTCCTTTGGAATGTTGTCATGCTGTGTTGTTTTCTTGCTCGAAACTCCCTCATTTTTTGGTAGTGGCCTTTGCTTTGAGAAACCATGAACCAGGGGCATCTATTCCATCAAAATAACCTAGTTCCCACCCAACTTAGACTATATCATCTATTAACTTGGTTGGATTTTTTGATTTTTCTCCCAAATATTTCACCCCTAATGGGATTTTAACATGGGTCTCCTTGCTGAAGAGGCCCACGCTGTAACTAAATGAGGTAGCGGGAATTGGAAATCATGCTTTGTTTGTTGGGAGGATTTTATTCTTAATTTATTTCTTGATAGGTTTTTGTTCACTCAGTTGACATTTTCCCACCTTCCTTCTAGGTCGATGACTGATGTGCATACACACGCATGGGGGTAGTTGTTTCCAAAGAGGGACGATCTATAGTGGTCATGTAGGTTGTTCAGTTTAGATGTATTAAAGTTTCCATCTAGCGAGGGTTTTCACACCTGAACCTCAGGTTGTTCTCATATGGAGGCATGCAACTGTGAGTATGTGCAAGCATACTACTTAGTACTTCTAATCCGCCATATTCCGGAGATAGTTGTTTCATATTTGTTTTCATGTTTGACATGTGTGTAATTTTATGAAATTTTGTTTAACCTCTCTAATGATTGTTGCATAGTTTTTTTTTAGATATTGGAATGTATATTTTAGAGGGCCCTCTCCTACATGATGGATAAACAACTGACGTTCATGAGTTTCCCTAGGTTTATATACTTGACATATAATGCAAGGAAAATAAAAAAAGAAGGGATAACAAATTATATTTGTGCATTTATGGAACACCATAGAGTGGTCCCTATATGAGCTAGGAATATCATGAGGTACCCTGACCAAGTGCATAAATACAACAAACCTGATATCACACGACTATAGTTACCCTTCCCCTTGGTATCATCTTATTGATTCCTCATATTGTTGGTGACCTCAACATAATCAATAAGTTGAGGGATCTCCATCACCATTAATCTTCTTCATATTCATCTACAAATTATTGTGATCCTCCACCTCCATATTTTCTTCCTTGAACTCCTCTTCCTCCTCAAACTTAACCAAATCCTCCATAAGGAGAATGCATACCATCTCCATCGTGAGCATCAAACCGAAAACCATCTCCTTCACAAGTTGACTAAACACCATCTCCTATAGAGTTAGGATGAACACCATCTCTTCGAAGAGAATATTGATCAATATCGTTAACACCATACTGAACACCATCTCCTCTAGCAATTGATTAACCAAAGCTCTTGTCACAAGTTACTAACTAGTTATTATTCTCCACATTGATTCTATAAACCCTATGGTTGAATTGAGTGATATATATTATGGTGGAGAGATATGCTTGATCCTACATTCTACATTAATATTTGTAGATGAATTGATGGTTATGGCTCTAGTGGTGGAGGTACCGATTCCTCTAGCTCTGCTAATGGACCTATCTTGTATCAATTGTTGACATGCATATATTTAGTTACAGCTGAGATTGATATTTTAAATTTATATTTGACACACATATTTATTTTGGTATTGTTGTTCGTATATATTATGGGTTTTCACATCATGTTGATGCTGATGTTGTTTTATTTATAAAATTTATTGTCCATATGCATATGATTTATATTATTGATCATTTATCACATATTAAATTGGATTGGAGATGCACATCATTCATTTAAATTTGAGATGTATCACTCATGTAAATTTGACATGCCATATGTATATGTGCGACACATATATGTATTTTGATATTATAGTTAATGTATACTATGTTTTTTAATAATGTATATGTTAATGATTAAAATCACTATTGATCTCTTCAAAATTAAATTTCAAATGTTGAAATGAAACCTCCATTTAAATTGGAAATGTCACATAGTGGCTAACTTTATTTGTAATAATTTAATGCCATTTTTTTGCATTAATCAATCAATGTCATTATATAGGGTTTAACCATTTTTCAAGGCTAATTTTTTTATTATTCAAGACGATCCAATATGATGATTATATATGCTTACAGAATTGATCAAATGATTCAATTAATGATTGATATTTTTAAATCATTTTTTTTTAAATTAATTCTAAACTTTTTTACTAATATTTTCATTAATTTTGATAAAGCTAAAGTTATTAGAGCTAAGGAAAAAATAATTTAACTTCACAATCCCTACAAGTAATAAAATAGATAACTTTCATTCTTTAACCTTGGATCTCAACTATCGTTCAATTTACCATAGAGAAACACTTTCATGCAGATTATCATCCTTTAGCATTGAATCTTAGATTGACACTCCATGTTAACTACATGTAAATTAAGAATCCAACCTTACATATGATGCTAGAACTATTGCCATGGAAATTGAAAATGAGATAGTATGAAACTTATTGGGTAGGGGTCTAGTGCTTAATTATATTGAATTACTATTTTAATTAGTTGATTGACCGTCCATGACACTTTTCTTAGTATTTTTTATATTAGCATTTCATTAACTATTATTAATGTTATTATTTAAGGTGTCCATATATTGATTATCACTAAACACAACCAACACATATTTATTAATGCTATCAATTAATAACAACAAAAATATCATGAAAACCTTATATGAACCTCTTCATTCATTAAGATTGAGATAGTTTTAAACATGTTACCAAATTCGATAGAAAATTTGACAAATATGTAAAATTACATCATAAAGATTATATCTGTGTGTGTGTGTTTGACTTGTATCATTTTATCCACGTTGAAATTATTTATACTCTTCAAACCTTTTTTTTAAAATACTATAAAACTAATTTTCTCAATAAATAAATTTATCAACTATTTTCATTAAAACAATTAAAACAAAAAAATTCACACAATATATATTTTTCAATTCTGGTTTAAATGATAACTCTTAAACAACCAATTTAATGAAATTTAATAACTATAGTCTTAAATCCTCACGCCATATCACCACTAACTAACCCTAATTACCAAACTAACAAAAATATTCAGTTCATATATATAAAACCCCTTAGAAGCTCTAGTTGCCAAACTATTGCAAAGATTCAGTTCATAATCATATATATTTGAAAATCCATGTGCATTTTAATTAAGAATCCTGTAACTAATCAAAGCCAAAATATTTGACAGCCAAGTAAGCAGCATAGAGCACGTGTTCACTTAACAACGCGGCGGTAGGCTGACTCAGTCGTCAAGAACGAGCCTACAGAGTTCATTGGTTTACATATCATTCATGTGCTCCAAGAAAGATAACATTTGTTTCGTATTATATAGGTTTCTTCGAAGGCTCACTTCATCTATTTCCAAATCTTCTCTTCATTCTTTTAGTTTATTCCATTTCCCATTGCCTTAGATTTCTCGCACTTTACTCCAATTAGCTTTTCCCAGTTGACCTGTGGATCGTCATTTGGAGTGCATCATAGTTTTGCTCCAAAACTCTATCACCCTCTTTGTTCCCTGCCATTTTCACATTTATAGTTGGGAATTTTGACCACCATAATCCCTTTTTGCTTGCTTGGGAAGGAACATAAACAAAACCTACATAATTAACTGTAGTGTGAACTGAAGAGCTCCAGTAGCGACATTGGATCAACTACAGGAGTAAGACCGCTGCCTCTGAGTTCGTTGAACCATATTTCTCTCATCTGCAGATCCATCGAGGATTACACCAAATTTTACCAAGACGTCCTTGGTCTTGTTCTGGTTAAATAACCCGAATCGTTTGGATTTGGTGGAGCCTGGTAACTACATCCTCTACTACTATGAGAGTTGATTATGCTTACAATGCTTTGGGAGCATCTTCAACTTGTCAGTTTCTGTTCATTTTGCAGGTTGTTTAATTACAGAATCGACATCCATCTTCTGCAATCCCAGGACTCAGACAGTCTACCCAGAAAAAATGAAATAAATCCAAGAAATACTCACATCTCCTTTGAGGTATATTACTAGATCTCTCCAGATTCAGCATTGTACTCATCACCAAATTATAGTAGTTAAAATTTTAAGCTAACCCGACCCTTTCCTTATGTTGGATTTGGAATTGCAATGCGAAGATCTACAGAGCGTGGAGAGAACGTTGAAAGAAATGAACATCAAATATGTAAAACGAATCGTTGAGGAAGCAGGAATTTACATGGATCAACTATTTATTCATGACCCCGATGGATATATGGTTGAGATATGCAATTATGAGAATCTGCCAATGCAGCCGATTATGGCCAGGAGATTGTCTTCTTATCAAACTCAAATTCAAAAGAAAGAGCTATGAACCCAACTACAATCCACAATTGCGGAAAAGATATTTGTTGCACGTACAAGGCCAGCAGAACAAGGGATTGCTCTCAAGTGCTGATGTATTATTCATTTCATCAGTGGACTCATTTCCATAGCGATTCTGAATTCTTTTCAGAATAGTTGGGCCAAGCTATCGTTTGTTTTCCTTGATTACGCAATAACGAACACAACTCCATGCGATTTTGTATTATTATGTATGTCTATTTCTTCGATGAGGTTGGGGAAAACTACATAAGAGGTAGCTCCGCTAACACAAGCTCAGGATTCTTTGTTTCTCTCTTTCAGAGGACAATAAATCCCAATTCATGCAATGTCCGGTAGTGCAACATCGGTGTTATTGGTATGATATTGGACGTGTTCAAAGTATTATGGTTGTTAGGGTTATCTAAATATTGTTGGAAATATTAATTACTCAAATCCAATCATCTAACTCTCTGAGAGTTTGTGGTATGTCAGAAAGTGCCAGAGAGTCTGACAAGATAAAGAGTTTAGATTTCTCGCATATAAGACAGTAGAATTTAGTTGATGAAGCTAAGTTTCTAGGTAGAGAGTAATTGCAGTCGTTTAGTAGACAAAAATTTTCTATATGAAGGATGCAATTGTAAATCTAATATACAGAGACAAGAAGAGAAAAGGAGAGACAGACAAGCAACAGAGAAGAGAAGTGCAAAGAAGAAGAAGAAGAAGGAAAACTCACTGAAGAGTTTGAAGCTCAAGATTTTGTTTTTACCAAGTTTGTATTTACGGCTATAAGTTTTGTTATGCCATCACATGAAATACAAATCCTTAAGTTTATGGTTGAATGAATTTTTTAGATAGCCGCACATCTTCTCCATATTTACTTGAGTGAATGTTGTTTACATTTATTGTGAGTGAAAGACACAAAGAATCCAAAATTATTTCAGTGTGTAAAAGTTCCTAGTTTTAAGCGTAGGGGTTCAACACATCTTATTTATTATCTTTCTTATATAATATTGCGAGTGATTCGCAATATAGTTATGTCGTAGTTAATCCTAGGTTATTGCAGTGAAAAGTGTTTTTCATATTCCTAAGTCAGACTAGGAAATATAAAGTTATTGCACGGAAGTGAAAACTTGTTCGCACATGAGTTGGTCACAACCAAATTCATGTCGCAGTAAAAGCCGAAGCCAAAGTAAAAGTTCTTCGCAGGTGAAGATTCCATTGCAGTTACTCTATAGCAGTAACTCTGTCACAACATAGTAATTCCGTCGCACATAAATTCCATTGCATTGTAATTTCTTTGCACAGTAAATTCCGCTGCAAGAAAATTGAGTCACAAGTTTTGAAAAAGTGAAAAAGAGGAAAACATAAGGTTGTGCTGCGCGGTAACTGAATTTAATTCCAGCGGTGGCCGTTTCTCCCGATATTTGGTATCAGAGCTAGTTTAGGAAAGAAATCTTGTCCTAAAAGGACAAAAGTAATTTTCTAAGCAAAGTTAAAAATCAAATGGATTCTACTTCCGGTTCGAATATGTCGAGTTTACAAACTCCGATTTTTACAAGAAAGAATTATGAATATTGGTATCTAACAATGAAGGCTTTGTTTAGAAGTCAAGATGTTTGGGATATTGTTCAAAATGGTTATGCAGAACCAGTAGATCAAATGGCATATAATAATCTCTCACAAGATGAGAAACATATATTTAAGGAACAGAGGAAGAAAGATGGAAATGCTATATTCTACATACATCAAGCCATGCACAAAAGCATACTCCCAAGAGAAGCAGCAGCAATTACTGCAAAGAAGGCATGGGACACGTTAGGAACAACTTATCAAGGTTTGGATAAGGTAAAGAATTCAAAGTTGCAAATTCTGAGAAGAGATTTTGAATCTCTGTCCATGAAAAATTTAGAGTCAGTAGACTCATTTTATACCAAAGTTGTTGGTTTGATAAATCGACTCAAATATCATGGAGAAACCATAACAGACCAAAGGGTGGTTGAGAAAACTCTCAGAAGTCTTCCCCCAAGATTTGAAAACTTGGTTGTAACCTTGGAAAAACACACATACCTGACAACGTTTACTATTGATGAGATGCAAGGTTCACTCATCAATCATGAACACAGGCTCAGCTGAACTCAAATATGATTGGAAGGTGCATTCACAGCATAGTCATCTATAAGCTGTTGAAGAGGAAGGGGAAGAAATAATTTCAAAGGCAGAGGAAGAAACTTCTCAAGAGGAGGACGCAGCAGTAGTCCTATAGATGTTGCTGGTAGATGACAGAACTAGAACACAAGTCATCCAAGTGGTCATAGGTTTTATAAATCAAAGATTCAATGTCATTACTATAAAAAATGTGGTCATTCTGCATATGAATGTAGGAAGAAGCAATATGACCAAGGAAAGTAAAGCCAGAATTAGTCGACGAACACCAGCAATTTGTCGAGCACAATGTTGATGGCATGCACATCCCCAATTGAATGCAATACCATCCAAGAAATTCCATGTGACATATGGTATTTGGATTCAGGCTGCAGTAATCATATGACTGGTAATTTAAATTTATTTTCCAGTCTTGATAATTCAATTCAAACTGATGTTAGACTTGGAAATAATGTCCAAGTCATTGTTTTGGAAAAAGGTACTATTAGTATTTTAACCAAATAGGGGGAGCATAAGCATATGCCTGATGTTTACCATGTAGAAGGTCTGAAACATAATTTGTTGAGTATTCAACAGTTGATATAGAAAGGTTACAAATTTTACATGGAAGATAATCACTATGTGATTAAAGATGTACGTCCAAGCAACCAGCTGATAGCAAGAGTGCCAATGACAAGCAATCATTTGTTTCAATTCAGGATAGTTCCAGACAATACAGAAGTTGCATTCAATGCAAAAAGTAAAGAAGAAGTCCTGTACTATGACAAGAAAGAAAAAGACAACGATGATTTTCAGGCTGCACTTCAAATAGAAGTTTAGGATGATTCCTAGCTATGGAATTTCAGATTTAGACATCTGAATTTTGGTGGACTGAAGTTGTTGCACACAAAGAATATGGTAAAAGGATTTCCATTTATTGACAAACTAGACAGAGTTTGTGAAGGCTGAATCTTTGGCAAGCAACATAGAGAGAATTTTCCAGTTGCAAAGTCATACAGAGTGCGCACACCACTTGAGATTGTGCACTCTGATATTTGTGGTCCAATGCAGACAACATCCATTAGTGGTTGCAAGTATTTTCTTACTTTTATTGATGACTACTCAAGAAAAACATGGGTATATTTTTTGAAACATAAATTTGATGCATTTGGTTGTTTTCAGTAGTTCAATGCACTCGTGGAGAACCAGAGTGGACACCACATAAAAATACTAAGAATAGACAGAGGCGGTGAATATGTTTCAAATGAATTTTTAAATTTATGCAAAAGTCATGGCATACAGAAGCAATTCACTGCGCGGTCTACACCTCAACAGAATGGTATCACAGAGAGAAAGAACATAACCATTATGGAAATGGTGTGCAGCATGATGGCAGCCAAGCATTTGCCAAATTAATATTGGGGTGAAGCAGTTGCAACTGTAGTATACATTATAAATCGATGTCTGACAAAGAGCATGAAGAACAAAGTTCCTCAAGAGGTATGGACAGATATGAATCATAGTGTTTCTCATTTAAATTTTTTCGGTTGTGTCGCATATGCTCATGTGCTAGATGATCTGAGAAAGAAGTTAGACAAGAAGGGACAAAAATGTATTTTTGTTGGTTATTCTGAAGACACAAAAGCATACAAGTTGTATGACCCTGTCGCAAGGAGAGTAATCATTAGTCGTGACGTTCAATTTGTTGAGAATGAATCATGGGATGGAACCATCGATAAGAATGTCAAGATTTTGTCGCATGTCGAGCATGAAGACACGACGGAAGAAGTGGTTCAAACACCACAAGTAAATCAACCGGTCGCAGCACCGTCGACTCCCATGACACCACGACATGGTTCAGCACAAGGAACATCAACACAAATCGCTGCTCAAGCTACATCGACAAGCACACCAAGACGACAACAGACTCCATCAAGCAGTTCGACATCAACAGATCCAGTGAAGACAAGAATTCTGCGTGAGATATATGAATCTAGTACACCAAACTCCTTCTCTCTCTTTGCAATATTTTATCAAATAGATGATCCACTAACATTTGAGGAAGATGTTGAAGAAGAAGTATGGGAAGAAGCCATGGATGAAGAAATAGAATGCATTGAGAAAAACCAGACATGTGAACTGGTTGATGTACTAAAAGATAAAGATGTAGTCAACGTTAAATGGATTTATAAGACCAAGCAAGATGCTGATGGAAATTTGCAGAAGCACAAGGTGTTATTATTTTAACATTAAGCTAGCATTATTAGGATCTTTAACTGAGAGAATAAAAAGCACAACAATCAAACACAAGAAACAATGAACACATTGTTTTTCCTTGGAGAAAACCCCGCAACTTCCTTAGAGATAGAACCAACACCAAAAGTAAAACCCCAAAATAGTAAGATGATCTCCTGACAGCAACAACCTCTTTCTTCCTAGCCCCAGTGTCTTCTTCTTCCTCAGCTATGCACTACAACTGAGTGTGAGTGAGTGTGTGATAAATAGAGAGGCTCACTCTCTATTTATACTAATTCCTGACTTGACTAAACCCACGAGGGATTTACTTGTTGACCAATATCCTATCACATTAGTTCATATTGTGGGTTTTAAAATTATCAAAAATTGAACCAATATATTGCAGGTATTGGGGGGGATGAGGGGTTTAAGGTGGGGGTGGGTAGGGTAGTTTATAAGGATTCAAGTATAAAAATGGGTGGGGAGGAGGTTTTAAGTATTGGGAGGGGTTTTCAACAAAAATATTTTGGGTCAATATCTCTAGAAATTAAGGGTATTCTTTAATATCCCATGATCGCATGTGCTATGTGACAGGTTCACTAAGTGAAGTCCCCGTGACTAAACCCAACTAGGTCCGACTTCACTAGGTGAGTCTAATAACCCTAATGCCCTGAAACTGCAGGGAATTTAACCCTTGAACAATAGGAGGGTTACCCACAATGACTTGACATGACTTGTTTACATTATAGATCCTCCCGATCGGAACATCGAGGCATGACATGACTCAATTACATTACAGACACATCCTGCAATAAACATCGGAGTACAAGACATAA
Source organism: Pseudotsuga menziesii (assembly GCA_001517045.1). NCBI lineage: Eukaryota > Viridiplantae > Streptophyta > Pinopsida > Pinales > Pinaceae > Pseudotsuga > Pseudotsuga menziesii. Next base: position 254,022 of record LPNX010693145.1, read on the forward strand.
GATACATAGGTGAATACATTTTGAAGTTACAATTACATCAACACAAGGCAAGAATGGTAGCAAGAGGGTTCACACAACAACCTGACATAGATTTCAATGGAACATTTGCACCAGTTGCACTCATGGATACAATCAGAACTCTTTTGGCCATTACCGAAAAAAACAAATGGCCTGTTTATCAAATGGATGTTAAGTCAACATTTTTGAATGGTTATTTGGATGAAGAAGTATATGTGTAACAACCACAAGGATATGAAGTTCCAGGACAAGAACACAAAGTGTACAGACTGAAGAAAGCACTCTATGGTTTAAAACAAGCTCCAAGAGCTTGGTACAGTCGCATTGATTCGTATCTCATTGAGAATGGATTTCATAGAAGTGAAAGTGAGACAACAATGTACAGCAAAGTGAATGAGCAAGGTAACATGTTAATTGTTTTCCTGTATGTGGATGATTTAATATTTACTAGTGATTTTGGCATAAAATAATTCAGAACAGTCATGGAAAGTGAATTTGAAATGACTGATTTGGGGCTCATGAAGTTCTTTCAGGGCATTGAAATCCAAAAATCTGAAAGTGGTATTTTCATATCATAGTATAAGTATCGAAGCACAGTTTTAAAAAGATTTAATATGTCAAATTGCAAGGCAGACCCAACGCTAGTAATAACAGGTTTAAAATTGAGCAAAGATGATGAAGGATCAACTGTAGATCCTACGGTGTTTAAAAGGCTTGTTGGTAGCCTTATGTATTTAACAGCAACAAGACCAGACATCATGTATGGAGTAATTCAGATCTCAAGATTCATGGAGTCACCAAAAGAGTCACATTGGAAAAAAGTAAAAGAATTCCGAGGTATGTAAGTGGTAGAAAAGAACTTGGCATAATGTGTTCAACTTCAAAAATTTTAAACTCATAGGATATACTGACAGTGACGATGGAGGCAGCACAGATGACAGGTAAAGCACATCCAGGTACACATTTCATTTTGGTACAGGTGTTGTTTCATGGGCTTCGAAGAAACAACCCATAGTAAATCTATCTTTAGCATAAGCAGAGTATGTCGCAACTACAGGCGCTGCATGTCAATATGTTTGGATGGGAAGAATGTTAAAATACCTGCCACAGAACTAGGAATAACCAACAACTATTTTCTGTGACAACAATTTAACCATTTCCTTGTCAAAGAATCACGTGTTTCACAAGAAAACCAAACACATTGACACAAGGTATCATTTCATAAGAGAGTTGGTGAACAACAAAGAAATTTGTTTAGAATTTTGCTGTTGTGAAGATCAACTTGCAGACATCTTTACAAAACCATTGGCAAGGGACACATTTCAGTATCTTCAAAGTTATTTGGGAATGACAAGTTCTGTACAGTGAACTCTGTCATGAACAGAGCATGATTTCTGCTCTGAAAACATTTTGTAATATTTTGTTTGTTAAATTACGATCTGCTCATAATTAAGGGGGAGTGTTGGAAATATTAATTACTCGCTAATCCATAATCCAATCAGCCAACTTTATCAGAGTCTGTAGCAGGTCAGAAAGTGCTAGAGATTTTGACAAGATAAAGAGTTTAGATTTCTTACATATAAGATAGTAGAATTTAGTTTGAAAGCTAAGTTTCTAGGTAGAGAGTAATTGCAGTCTTTAAATGTTAAGTCAGTTAGTCGGCATAAATTTTCTATATGAAGGATAAAATTGTAAATCTAAATACACACAGAGAAGAAGAGAAAAGTAGAGACAAACAAGCAACAGAGAAGAGAAGTGCGAAGAAGAAGATGAAGGAAAACTCAGTGAAGAGTTTGAAGCTCAAACTTCTGTGTTTTTACCAAGTTTGTATTTACGGCTGTAAGTTTTGTTATGTCATCACACAAAATACAAATCCTTAAGTTTATGGTTGAATGAATGTTTTAGATAGCTGCACATCTTCTCCATATTTACCTGAGTGAATGTTGTTTACATTTATTGTGAGTGAAAGACATGAAGAATCTAGAATTATTTCATTGTGTAAAAGTTCTTAGTTTTACACGCAAGTTCCTAGTTTTAAGCACAAGGGTTCAACACATCTTGTTTATTATCTTTCTTATATAATATTGCGAGTGATTTGCAATATAGTTGTGTCGCAATTAATCCTAGGCTATCGCAGTGAAAATTGTTTTTCATATTCCTAAGTCCTTAGACTAGGAAATATAAAGTTATTGCGCGGAAGTGAAAACTTGTTTGCACATGATTTGGTCGCAACCAAATTCATGTCGCAGTAAAATTCATTCGAAGCCAAAGTAAAAGTTCTTGGCAGGTGAAGAGTCCATTGTAGTTACTCTATCATAGTAAATCTATCGTAGCGCAGTAATTCTATCATGCAGAAATTCCATTGCACAGTAAATTTCGCCGCAAGAAAATGGAGTTGCAAGTTTTCAAAAATTGAAAAAGGGGAAAACTTAAGGTTGTGCTGCGCGATAACTCAATTTAATTGCCGTGGCAGCCATTTGTCCCGAGAAATATTGGAGCCGTAAGGTTACAGTCTTCTATTCAAATTCAAAATTGTTGAAGAGATGCGGAAGAGATGCCCATTGGGATACAAGCTCAGCACAACATGAGATTGCTATATAGAAATAATGTAGAAGAAGCCTTGGTAAATGGTGATTTGTATTACATGCAATAGAGAATAGTTATCGCACTCTCCTGATTTTGTTTATTATATACAATGCAAACCAATGGATGTAAGTATTGGAAAATTTCCAGATAAATTAGTAGCAGCAGGAATAAAAGATAGGAAGTGTCTTTCAATTTTTTTCGATTTTTTGAATGGAAACATTGCTGTGTCTTCTACTATTCCAACATTCATTTCTAGGTTTAATGTTGGTCTAGTTCATTTGAATTTGAAACTTGGTTGCGTATGTTCAACATAGTTGTTAATTTGCATTTCAATTTGTATCAAATATTCAAATATTTTTTATGAACCACATAAGAAATACATTCAATCCCTCCCATGAAATCCTTTAACTATTTAAAAACGGTCCAGCAAAACATCTTTATCACCCGAATGAACTTTCATTGTTTGTTTTTAATGTGAAGTTTTATAAAAATGAGCCACTGTACAAAGTATTTTATCTTTCGAGGTATGTATGGGAATGAATCGTGGTTGTTTCAGCTGAACCCGATCTTTTATAAAAATTAGCTACTTGTAGCTTTGGTGGTATGTGTGGAAGGCCAAGAGGACATAGAGGGTAAAATGGCCCAAAAAATTTGTAATTTTCATTAACCATTGTATATAGAATATTTGAAACGCATGGGAGACTACTTGGAAATGCTAGCCTGAATTTGTGACCCATTGTCACATTATATACATGCTTTTATAAATTACCGATGGGTCTACCGAACCCAACTGCTCCACTGAGCCTCGAACAACTACAAAACTTGAAAGAAGGCCCTATGAACACGTTACAATTACCTAGAATTATGATTCGCTAATCGAGATGATAGGAATTAACTCAATATTCATGGGGAGGTAGAAAATCATAGTAATTTTCTTTATAGCTGCGATAATTGAATTCCTTTTTCTTGTAGGTTTCGAGTCTTTTTCTCTTTGACATATATGTTGTGGGTTTTTTTATTCATTCATAGGTACCGTTGCAAAACATAACAAATGGGCACAAAACTTTGGTTCTGCAACTTCTTCAATCACTAGATTCAATTCTTCTACTTGGTTAAAATTTGCTAGCATAGGAACACCTGGGATCCTTTCACGAAATACCCAATTAGATAGCTCATCCTCTAAAAATCGGGAGCACTGAGCTTCAGAATATGTCTAAACCACTTCTATTTGTTTTAATGTCTTCATCATTCTTCTAAGGCTTCAACTGATCCCATTCGTACAAAGCCAACGCGAACTTGGGTTTCAACACTGCCCTCACCTTTCAAGATGTGTCATCCACAAAACAATGGAAAGAGTCCTCCTACCAGAACTTTCCATTAATGGCATACCCATGAATTACCCATGACTTTAACAATGTCACCTTCTCAAACAAACCCTACTACACTCATGCAAGTTCCTTGTGATGAAGACAGAGGGTGCACAATATTAGGGTTGTGACCACCTTGCTCTATTTACTTTAATAGCTTCAACCCTTGTCATCCACATAAGACCAACACACGAGCTTATTCTCTCATGGACATGAAATATATATTTCTACCAAAATTTTTGACATGAGGGACTTCTCCCTACCTCAACAACCTCTCGATCCTCAAGAGTTCTAGAGCCACCCATTCCTCACAATTATTTTATTTCCTATTCACACACAAAGAAACACAATAAACCAACAATGAATTTCACTCTCTCTAGTGGGAGTTCTCTCTATTCACACTTGTAAATTGTCTACAACAACTATAGGCCACCGAGTAAATCATTCGAAAAACGTGATCGTTTCCTCTATGTTCACACAGACAGTACACATATGCGATCTCTATTATTTCATCTTTAGGCCCTAAAACAAATAGCGGTAGCCTCACATCTCACACATGTTAAACTACAAAGACACGTTTCAAATAAATTTCAACAAACATGCTAGAAGAGGAATTTTACGAAAATATAGAGCTACTATCTCTTGCACCAATCCCCCAATTCTTTTACACACCATACTTTGAGAGTCTATTCCAAGGACCTCTTCGCTATCGTCAAACTCGCCACATACACTCACAAAGAATCTCTCACAAGTGAATCCTCAAGGCTCTCAAATTCAATTAGAATCACTTGATAAGTGGGATCAAAGCTCATGTTGTAATTTTCATTTTCATGGATGAAGATTCGGAGTGACATAAATGCAACGCATACGAGACTATCTGAAAAATATCACTTGAATTTGTGTCCTATTGTCACATCATAATATTGATTTTATAAATGATTGAAGTGTCCACCAAACCCGACGGTTCCACCATGGCTCGAACGAATACAAAACATGAGGGGAAGCCCTACGAACATTATGTGTAGCATGATGAATCAATGCTATAGATGATGGGAATTAACTCACTCTCCCTCGCAAGGTAAACACAAATATGTAATGCGTTGGTTGGAAATTAATTCCAACTTTTAAGTAAAATAGAATATTTATTCCTAAAAACATAATTTTCTTTTTAATTAAAAATTTAGATGAAGATATCAATGTTTATTAAAATCACATTTTATTTAAATAAAATAAAAGTAAAATAAAATAAGTCATCTGGTACTGCTGTGTAATCTTGTTTAATATTAATTGCCACTGCTGTGTACTCGCGTCCACCATAACCCTTCCATGATTGAAATAGACATTAATATATTAGAAGGAAGATAAACTTAACTACAAAGCAGTTTAATCACAATATAAAATTAATAGTATTTTTTAAATATTTTATATATATAAATATTCTATATTTTAACTCATCAGGGGAAGTTCAAATATTATTTCTTTTCAAAATTTATATTTAAAATTATTATTTTTCGAAAAATAGTTATTCGAAAAATATTAAAAATTAAGATAAAGAAATGTAACTTATATATAAATTTTAAAATAGATTATTTTCAAAACAAAATATCATTTTCTTGCCATTTGAGAGAATCAAAGAACCAATTACATCCAAGATACCTTTTTTTAATTGTTAGAAGTGTGTGTCAGTTGAGGCGAGTGGATTTCAACCATTGGTTAAGAAACCAAAACCCACGGGAATCTAGGCCTTCAAAATCACCCGTGGATCCCATCCGGCTTGGGCCATGCGAATCCTTAACATGGCTAGATTTTTGGGTGTATCCTCCCAACTAATGTGCCCCTAAGAGGATTGAAACCGGGTAGCCCAACCGACGAGACCCACACCTTAAACGAATGAGCTAGGGAGAATTGACCTTACATCGAATGTACTACAAGAATTAGTAATATCAAAATAAACACCCATACAATCTAACAAGATTAACTAAAACCCCAATCAAACACATATAAGCCATAACCAATAGTCAACAAAACAAACCAACTCTATCATTTTCCAAAAAACAACTTGCCCCAAAAATGATCCACAAAAAGGAAGAAGAAGTTATATATAACAAGTGAACAACTAACATAGTTATCTATTCAACATAAATGAGCCTTCAAAACATATAGAACCTTGAATTCTTTCTACAAAAGATAAAAATAAAGAAGATCCAAAGCTCTTTTCAACCGAGAATAAGGCTTCCATATTGAACGATATGAATAAATGTATAAAAGTAATATCTGAGAAATCTTTCAATTTTTTTTATTCTTGAGTAACAATAAGCTAGCTACAATATCTATAACGTATATATGCATTTTCCACACTTTATAATGACTTCAAAATCTCCAAAAAACCCAAGGAAAAATAATCCCATTTAAAAGCACAAAATACATCACCACCCAAACGGTCACCATTTAAGATTTTGTATTACTACTAGTGCCAGACCCCAAACAAAGGATGAAAACATGATCTTCATTAGTTTCAAGCACCATGCCTCGCCCACACACACCTGAAGAGGAAGCACCATCAAAGAGACCAACTACCGAAGAAAAGTTGAAAGCAAGACCGGTCCTAAAAATGTGACAATAAGACTTCACCCGTTTAAAATAATCCTTGTATAGAGTCATACTTCTCAAACCATAGACTTGAGAATTTGGAATCACATTTTCAAATATGAACTTATTTCTCAATTTTCAAATTTTCTAACAAACAAAAGATGAAAAGATGATCAATGCACTCACCAGCCTCCTTGCACACCACACAAAGCCTATACCTTTGCCACCCTCTTCCAATCAAATTATTTCAAGTCAGCAGACAATTTTCCAAACTCAAAAAAAATTGACCTTCATTGGAATAAACTATTTCCATAATTTAACATACCGTCATTTCACATTTTCGTCGATAATGTGCCACACAATCTAATTATATGTCTCTTTTGTAGTGACCTACCAATACTTATTGTTCGAGCACCAAACCAACTTATCCTTTGAATCACATAATGTGTTACCAACTCTATTTTGGCCGAAAATGTTGGATGTGTGACGTTGGAACATATTAAATTTTAAAGCAAAGTATTGAACAAGATTTTAGTTTTTAAATTAATAAATAAAATATTTAGCATTTTAAAAACAACTATAAAAGGTCAAACTATTTGTATTTTTTTTAGTATTTCTATTATAATATTTATAATATCATTTTATTTATATAAAACAAAGTAACAAGTATTATTATGAACAAATTATTTTCAAGGAATTACAATTATTTGGTTTTTAGTTATTTATATTGATGCATTCATTTCCTTTGGGTAATTTCTTTTATTAACCATTGTTTTAGTACTTGAGACCCACATGTTATTAAATCAACAACTCAAAGAGAAATTTTCACTTTATTCAAGGTTGCGATTTCTTAAAGAAAAGTTCACTTTAATTCTCTTGGCCACCACAATACGATTCAATTTATGTGATGTCCTAGGCATTGCTCAATTTATGTGATGTCCTAGGGCATTGTTGCCATTATTGCTAGGAATCTCTCATCATTAAACTTTACATAATTTCCAAGCAAGATAAAATTAACAAGTAAAAGTGGAATACTTTATTTTATAAAGTTATTTTTAAACCTTACATAATTTCCAATTAAAATCATTAATTCTTTATAAATTTCCATCAAGGTGTTTGGCATTATGCACCTTGCCAATGATAATATTTTACATTATTTTAATTTATGCTTATATTTTATTTCTATTCTCAAATTGGTGTGAGTTTGTTCTTAATTAATTTATCAAATAAATTAATAGTTTGGATCTTCTATTTTATTTTTTATTTTTAGTGGAATGTTTCCAAGAAAATTCTATCTTCTCATTTATATCGGGACTTGCTACTAAATCTATGCACACACCTTGGTGGACAACTAACCAATATGCACAACCATATATATGGATATACGTAAGAAACACTAAAGTTTAACTTTTTCTTTTATTATAAAATATATGTTTTAATTTAAATAAATATCACTGCTCACGAACCATTTTCCCCAAGAAGCACAACATCAACGCATTGTGTGCTAGGAGCACTTCAAAGCCCCATTGCGGGTAAGCTATGTTCCTCGGCTAGGAACTTCACGAATCGGCGATGGCTGTTGGACAAGGTTTTTGGCAACCCTGTACAGCTCTTCCCTCTGCTCATCGGCTGGAGCCATGGCGCCGATTCTGA
>LPNX010693145.1:273517-276017 GCA_001517045.1 Pseudotsuga menziesii
TATTTCCCAATTGTTCTCTTCGTTGTTTCAGTTTATTCCATTTCCCACTGCCTTAGATCTCTGGCACTTTCGCTTTTCCCAGTTGACTTGTGGATCCGCCTTGGGATTGCACCCATCTAATCTTCATCCATATTTTGCAATCCCATGAATCAGACACTCTACCCAAGAAAATTGAAGTAAATCCAAGAGATAATCACATCTCCTTTCAGGTATATTACTCGATCTCTCCAGATTAAGCCCTGTACTCATTTCCAAATTGTAGTAGTTAAAATGTTATGCTAACCTGACCCTTTCCTTATGTTGGATTTGGAATTGCAATGCCAAGATGTACAGGACACGGAGAGAACATTGAAATAAATGAACATCATATATGTAAAACGAATCATTGAGGAAGCAGGGATCTACGTGGATAAACTATTTATTCATGACCCCGAGGGATATATGGTTGAGATCTGCAATTGTGAGAATCTGCTAATGGAGCCACTTATGGCTAGGATATTGTCTTGTGATCAAACTCAAATTCAAAAGAAAGAGCTACAAACACAACCACAATCCACAGTTGCAGAAAAGATATTTGTTAGCAGAACAAGGGATTGCTCTCAACTGCTGATGTATTATTCATTTCAATGGTGGACTCATTTCCCTAGCGATTCTGAATTCTTTTCAGAATAGTTGGACCAACCTATCGTTTCTTTTCCTTGATTAAGCAACAATGAACACAACTCCGTGCGATTCTGGGGCGAACGTCATATGAGGTAGCTCTACTAATGGAAGCTCACATGGCTTTGTTTCTCTCTTTCATAGGACAATGATGTCATGTAGTGGGGAATCAGTGTTATTGGTGTGATATTCGACATGTTCAAAGTATTTCGGTTGTTAGGGTTATCTGAATATTGGAGCCAAGGGGATCCCGGAGGTTGCATTCTTCTATTCAAATTCAAAATTGAGAGCTGCAAGCGCAACCTCAATCCAAAGTTGTGGAAGAGATGCTCATTGACATGCAAGCTCAGCACAACATGAGATTTCTATATAGAAAGAATTTAGAAGAAGCCATGGTAAATGGTGATTTGTATTACAAGCAAGAGATAATAGTTATCGCACTCTCCTGGTTTTGTTTATTATATAAAACACAAGCCAATCGAGGTAACTATTGGAAAACTTCCAGAGAAATTGAGAGACACATGAATAGAAGACACGAAGTGTCTTTCAATTTTTGTCGAGTTTTTGAATGGAAACATTGTTGTCTTTTACTATGCCAACATTCATTTCTGGTTTTATTGTTGTTATCGTTCATTTGAATTTGAAACTTGGTTTCCTATATTGTTCAAGGGCTGATGCACAATTATGGACTCTTTTAAAGACACTTTAGATGGCACATAATACTGGAATAAATGGAAAACTCTGACTTTAGGTGACAATTAGGGGTACTTCCCTAACTTATTTCAAGATGAATTAAAAAGAGAAAAGATAGGAAATTGAATTGGCTTTCATAATATATAGCATTTATGCGGAGAAAATGTGTGCAAATGATTATAAATATAGTTTCGATGAAAGTGGGTTTTCAAATTTTCAGCACATCTTAACATGTATGTTTGTGCGGGTGCAGCAATATATGAGGTAAATGATGTCAATTTGGGATAAAATCTTGTAGACGTATAAAGGACATATGGGCCTAGTGCAACACTATTTATTCCAAATTTTTCATGAATTATTTATTATTATTATTAATTATTGAAGTCACAAAATCTTGAAATTAAAACCTTATGTGTGGGTGCAACACTTTAGGGGAAAAAATTAATGAAATCCTGGATTTCCAAATATAATATCGTAGAGCTTGATCTCGTCTAGTGCACCATATAGTTTTATTGGGAAATGGTGATGGAAATCAAAAGTTATATAACAAACAATCGATGTATCTATTTTCGAAAACTGACGTGTGTCATTTAGAAAAATAATTATAAATAAATAAAACATAGTTTTAGAGGAAAAAATTACATATTCAGAATAGTAAGATTGTACTCTACAATATCCTAGATTTTCATAAAAAAATATTGTGTATGTCATAGCAAAACACACCATCTAAACTGAGCATATTGAGAGAGTTCTAAAAGACAAGCAATAGCCTTGGTTTATTTTTCCTAGCCAATAGGTTCAATAGTCCGAAGCTATTTTCGAACATAATCCCAAACCTTATTCCCACCGATTATTTTAAATTTAAAATAACGCATATGCATTATAACACATATGCATTATAGCTTATTCATATCGCATATGCAATATAACACATATGCGAAATAACACATATGCGATATGAATAAGCTATGACGCATATGTGTTATAACTTATTCATATCGCATATGCGATATGATAAAGCTATAATGCATATGCGTTATAGCGCATATGCATTTTTCTTAACTAATTTGGTATGAGAATAAAAAATAGTAATGGCATCCTTATCCCATTATAATACCATATAGACAACACTATGATGGACACAAAT
>LPNX010693145.1:278517-378023 GCA_001517045.1 Pseudotsuga menziesii
CCTCATCATCATCATAGTCATCCTCCTCCTCTTCATCACCATCATTGTTCATCATCATCTTCATCGTCACCCTCATCCTCATTATCATCATCATAGTCATCATCCTCCTCCTCATCATCGTGTCATCACCATCATTGTTCATCATCATCTTCATCGTCACCCTCATCCTCATCCTCATCCTCATCATCATCATCATCATCATCATCCTCATCATCACCCTCATCCTCATCATCATCATCATCATCATCATCATCATCATTACCCTCATCCTCATCATCATCATCATAGTCATCATCCTCCTCATCATCACCATCATTATTCATCATCCTCTTCATCGTCACCCTTATCCCCATCATCATCATCATCATCATCATCACCCTCATCCTCATCATCATCATCAGGGTCATCATCATCATCCTCATCATCATCATCATCACCCTCATCCTCATCATCATTATCATAGTCATCATCCTCCTCATCATCACCATCATTGTTCATCATCATCTTCATAAGCATAGATAAATGTAAATTGCATATATTCAGTGAGCACTAAATCGCATATGTGATATATCCCATATGCACTAAATCGCATATGCGTTTTGGAGAACATGTAAAAAATCTGCCCGTTCATTGAAAAGCATTGTATCAATATCGCATATTGGATATGTGTTGTATACAAAATGTTGGGTTGCGTGCTATGGGCCAGATTTACTGTATCAAAAGACATAATTCGTCTGAACCCGCGCACAGAGAATTGTTCAACGTGCAATTTTTAATCATTACTTACATAATTCCATAGTTTTGTATAGGTTTGGGTGGATTTCAATGGGGAATGTACGTAATAGAGGTTGAAAGTCAGCAAGAAAGGTGCTTACATCGGAAGAAGCAGAAAATAAAAAAGAAAAAAAGAGGGAAGATTCAAGAAATCGTTGGCGTTCATGACATGAGCAAATAGTTCCCATTCCCCCTCAAAAGATACCTGACGTAGAGGCTGAGGAATATAATGCAACATTAAAGGAAGCTGGTTATACAAAAGTTGATATTATTGATCCAATAGTAAACGGACAATCTTGGGGAGAGTTCAATAATTATGTTACTCTCGATGCAAATGTGACTCAGCAACAACCATGGTTGGTGGTTCAATCTCCTAATCGAAGTTGTCATCCTGTAGTGGATGTAAACGTCACTCCAGCATTTCAAACGGCAACAAATTTTGCATCAAAACGAAAAAGAATTCCTAAATGAATACAAGTGGACGAGAGTGGATTGACTTCCATGGAAGGTAAGGTGGCTAAACGAGCTATCCTTCGTCATTGTTCTCAAATAATGAAACAATATTTTGATAACAAATCCAAAGCTGGTAAATGCCAATTGTTTTTAGCTTTGCTTAAATATAGAAATATGGCAACTGTTAGAAGAAATTTAGGCATAACAACAATGAAGAATATCGAATCAAGTAATCACATTGTTAAATCTCTTCCTAATGCATTCACATCGATTGGTAAAAAAACTCGTTCACAAGACTGTAATGTGGCTCGTCGTGTATTGGTTGAATCAATTGTATGTAGATCCAAAAGGCAATGTCGTTTACTTAAATGCACATCACAAATTGTGCCTTTACATCCAAAGACACTTAAAAATATTCAGTAAGAAGAGACAACCTTGATGTAGACAGATAAATGGAAACATTATGGGCATTTAGTGGTAGGTTGCCCCGCAAAGACATGAAGTTAGTTGAAGCAGTGAAGGGCCTAGTGCACACATTTTGGCATGCTAGCACTAGGCCTTGTTCTAACATGAAGGATGTGTTAAAACATTGTAGGGGTTCTAGAAACAATGAACCTCATGTTAAACATTATCTTGACATGACACAAAATCAACAGTTCGAGATGTTTAAACTTTCCCACGTAGAGTTAAGGCTCGGGCAAAGATCTTTTGAAAAATGCAAGCCTTGGTATGTTAGAATCAATACCATCTGGAACACTTGTTGTTGTAGATACCACATAGAGTTTGACCTATATTACCATACATTTGCACATATACATCATTTTTTGCATCCTAACCATGTGCAGGAATGCTCAAGTACAATACCGCGAATGTCATCCAGAGATTTCATCCATAGCATAATGTGTCCGAGGCAAGATGGGAAGACACATTACTTAAAACAATGTGTAGACGGTTCTTGCAACAATTGTGGTGGGCTATCATTATGGTCTGATTGCATCCATGAAATTGAAGATCAAGCATTCGAGAATGCAATTGTCGAGAAGCAGAACTATCAGTATGATACATATCAGCTACATGATGGGAAAGAAAGCAAGAAGATTAAATTGGTGACTTCACAGGTAAATTGTTTAATATTGAAATATTAATATTCATGTACATGGTCATCATATATGTGGTTTATTGACATATTAATATTCATGTACCAGGTGCGAGTATGTGATTTTATTCCAGAGTTTCGTGGAAAGATCCAATAGTAGATTCAACATGTTGATATGGCACGGTGGCAAGATGAGCAATTCAGAATATGCCGGGACACCTTCCCTCTCAGAACAATACTATCGGTGGTTGATTTTGAGGAAAATTACACCCTACAACCACAAAATGAAATTAAAAGTTGATACTATCACTTAGAGCAGATGAGCATAATGGTGCATATCACGTATCGACATGGGCAAGATAGCAATGAAGAGAAACGTGTGATACTGAAAGAAAGTCACTTCTACATAAGTGACGACTGGACCCATGACATCCATTACGTGCAACATTTCTTTAAATTATTCTATGATCATGTGATAGCTATGGATATACCATTTTATCGTAATTTCATTTGGTCAGATGGTTGTGCTGGACAGTTCAAGAATGCACGTGTATTTGAATGGTTGTGTTTGTTGCACATAAAATACAAGGTGCCACATTTATGGAACTACTTTGAAACTGGTCATGGAAAAGGAGAGCACAATGGTGCTAGTGCATGCATTAAAACTGCCCTTCGAAGGGAAGAGATGAAGTTTACAGGTGCTTGCCTTCAATACGCTACATCTATAGTCAAATGGTGTGCATCTGTCATGGGAGAACAAGAGACAAGGAAACACTTAGTACGAAGAATATTCTGGGAGGTGACAAATGTGGACTGATCACAAACACATCGGGTGAACATAGTGCATGGAACTCGACAGTTTAATTCAATTAGAAGCTCAGACAACTCGGCCCTACAAATTTGGACAAGATTGAAGGCTTGCTTTTGTAGTTCCTGTAGCATCGGTGAATGGGATGATTGTGAGGATACAGATACCGTTGATACATGGGATCGAGTGACACTTGGCACCAATTTCAACAAGGTTAATGAAATAGACCATTTGGAAGACGATCATACACATATTTCTACAGACTATGATCACATATCGGATCTCATACAAGCAGGTACATGAGTAGTACCTAAATAAGAAAATGCATTTATGTATTGTTTACTCGACCTATGTAGAATTTAATTGATGTAGAAATTAGAAATGCAAGACCTTATCTACAAATGTATTGTTAACTCGACCTATTTCCTTTCATTGGTCAGATATATGTAGTGGTTGCCCCAAAAAATAATGAATGGGGTTGTGACTATTGGTTGGCACGTTTCTTAGAGGGGAAACAAACCATTCTCGAACTTGTTACAGATGATGAAAATATTGAATTCCCAACCGGCTCGATGGTTATAAAAGGGGAGTACTTGACACTTGCAGCACAACAGAAAAGGAAGGGTGGGTATATATATTAGGATTATAGACTAGGAGCTATTGTATACCATTTCACGAACCTAGTAGTTGGTATAAACATCACGCTGCATACACTTGGTCACAAAAATAGGTCACATGTACGATACTTGCTATCGTCATATAGAGCATGAAAGATTGATGGACACCATCAGCACCAGAGATGATCCGGATGGCATACTTGTATGAGTGCATTGTCAAGTGCAATATTTAACCTTTAAAGTGAATTCTGAAGCACAATTTCAATTATTTAGCCTTACTTTATTCCCAATGTAATAAACCTATGATTTACAGATACCATTCACAGACATAATATTATTCAGAGGATGCTAGACACTATAAACATGATTGTACAACCTTGGGTGAGTTATCTATATATAATGTTTGCACATTTTCATTGGGTTATCTTTTCTTTCTTATGATGTTACTAATGTCTAGCCTTTCGTGTGCCTAGGATACAAACACCATCTACAGCACATTGGAGGTGCCAAGAATGGTGTTTTTAGAGACCAACAAATAGAGTTCGGAAAATAACAAGCTCTCAAGTTTTTGAAATTTACATTTCTTGATGGTTTTAGTTTAATATACATTTAATCACATTTCCATGTACAAATCGGAAAACAACTAGGCTTACATGATTACCAATACTTGCATGCACCATCTAGGCTTTCATGAACACCAATTTGCATGCACCAACTAGGGTTGACAAGGTATGAGATGGAACTAGGGTTTAGTGAGAAATTTGCAAGTTAAGAGAGGGAACTACAAAAACATGGCCATGTACAAATCGGAAACCAACTAGGCTTTCATGAACACCACTTTTCATGTTATCACTAGTGTTGACAAATAATGAGATGGATTAGGGTTTAGTGAGCAATTTACAAGTTAAGAGGGGGAACTAGAAACACATGATCACCAATACTTGCATGCACCAACTAGGCTTTCATGAACACCAATTTGCATGCTATCACTAGGGTTGACAAATAATGAGATGGATTAGGGTTTAGTGAGCAATTTACAAGTTAAGAGAGGGAACTAGAAACACATGGACATGTACAAATAGGAAACCAACTAGGATTTCATGAACACCAATTTGCATGCTATCAATAGGGTTGACAAATAATGAGATGGAACTAGGGTTTATTTCAAGCAATTTACAAGTTAAGAGAGGGAAAGTTAGAAACATATGGCCATGTGCAAATCTAAAACCAACTAGGCTTTCATGAACACCACTTTGCATGCTATCACTAGGGTTGACAAATAATGAGATGGATTGGGGTTTAGTGAGCAATTTACAAGTTAGGAGAGGGAACCAGAAACACATTATCACCAATACTTGCATGCATCGACTAGGATTTCATGAACACCAATTTGTATGCACCGACTAGGGTTGACAAGGTCTGAGATGGAACTAGGGTTTAGTGAGAAATTTACAAGTTAAGAGAGGGAACTAGAAACACATGATCACCAATACTTGCATGCACCAACTAGGCTTTCATGAACACCAATTTGCATGCTATCACCAGGGTTGAAAAATAATGAGATGGATTAGGGTTTAGTGAGCAATTTCCAAGTTAATGGAGGGAACTAGAAACACATGGACATGTACAAATCAGGAACCAACTAGGCTTTCATGAACACCAATTTTCATGCTATCACTAGGGTTGAAAAATAATGAGATGGAACTAGGGTTTAATTCAAGCAATTTTCATGCTATCACTAGGGGTTGAAAAATATTTTTGTTGAAACCCCCTCCCAAAACTTAAATACTCCTCCCCACCCCTTTTTATACCTCAATCCTTATAAACCACCCTACCCACCCCCACCTTAAACCCCTCAACCCCCCAATACCTGCAGTATATTGGTTCGAATTTTTATAGTTTTAAAACCCACAATATGAACTAACATGATAGGATATTGGTCAACAAGTGAAGCCCCTGTGTCATCCTTGGAGACCGGCGAATCCATCCCCATCCACATGGGAGATGACTCCACCATCATTTCAGAAGGACAAGGTACTGTTGATATTGAAAATGGTTTTTTTTCAAATGTTTTGTATGTATCATCTTTGGCATCAAATCTCCTCAATGTCTATCAAATTACACATACAGGAGTGCCTAAAAGAGTTTCTTTCAACCAAAATGATGTTGAGATAACAGAAATTGCATCCGAGAAACTCATTGCTAAAGACCTTGCAAACCATCATGCAAAATCCTATGAGTTATCTCACTTTGTTAGAGATACAAAGCCCACCGCTCTGCTAACTCATGGAAATGAGGTTAGTAGGATATGACATAAGAGGTTTGGCCATCTTAATTTCAAATATTTGCAGCAATTACAGAAACACTCCATGGTTGAAGGCCTCCCAGACATCAAGGCAACCATGGGAATTTGCAAGGGTTGTGTGATAGGAAAACACCCTGAGCACAAGTTCAATCGGGGAAAGGAAAACCGAGCTACATGCATATTAGGGCTGATACATTCTGATATCAGTGGTCCGATGCCTGTCACATACATGAATGGATCAATGTATCTTCTTACTTTTATTGATGATTTTTCAAGGTACACATGGGTTTTCTTTCTAAAAAAGAAATAAGAAGTATGTGAAATTTTTTCTAAATTGAAGGCCTTGATCGAAAATGCCTCTAGGCTTAACATCAAGATCTTGAGATCTGATAATGGAGGAGAGTATGTTAGTAATGAGTTTCTGCACATATGCTGCCTGTTAGTGCCAGAAATTGTTCCCAGACTACAAGAGAACAAGCCAACACAATCTCAATAATCACAATAAAGTAATATAGGGTTTTTAGGGTTTTCAAGGTTTTTGGTTGGGAAGTTTGAAGACAACAGGGAAAAAATTCATAAATCCAAAGTAAACACTAAATCATGAGCATTTGAATTACTGAGATGTATAACACATAAAACATAATCCAACAGAAAACACAATTCTGAATTTCACCCACACTTAGCAAGCATCCAAGTATAAAAACATTAAACAAGAAATGAATATACCAGCTGAGTAATTAACACAAATTATAAAAGAAACCACTCAATAATCTGAGGGGCATACAGTGCATATATTTCATAGTTTAGTCTTCAAAAAACACATAAGAGTTTTTACTTAGCTCATAAACAAATCCTGATAGCCTCCCCTTGTCAGCAAAAAATCAAACCATTTGTCTTCTTTCACACTTACATTTATCCTATCTTTCAAAATCAGTTGAATAGCTGAACCCTAACTGTTTTTAGACTATCCTTCAAATAGCTCACTCTAAATTATCCTTATAAAAAACTAAAATAACTTTCCAAACTTAACTAATAACTGACTTTCTTGACTAACTATACAAATCTTTAGCTACTTCAGCAAGTAAAGCAATTCCCTCCAAGGCTTGAGATTTCCTTCTCGCCTTCAGTTGATCTATCTCCATGTCTGCAATCCTCCTTGCTAGCTCCTCATTATGTTGTTGCAGCTCATGGATGGTTTGCTTTAACTCTGGGATTTGATTTTCTGTTTGCCTTTTCCTTTTAAGTGATTCTCTTGAAACTGTAATCAACTCCTCCTAATGATTGTTAACTCCCTCCAAATCTTCTCTAAGTCTCCTGTTTGTAGTAACTAACCCATCATTAGCTTCATGCATATATTCAATTTGATACTTATATTTCTTAATTCTTCTTTGTAGGTTTTCTTTCTCAGAATCAATACATTTCTCTCTTGCTATTGTTTGCATCCCTTCTGGTGTCCATGGGATTTTTAGTCCTTTATAGATTTATTCATCTTCATTCATAAGTTCTGTGGAGGTCACAGGAAACTTTGGATGCTCTTCATTTTCAGCATTGCAGGGAACTTCTTCTTCAACCATCTCCTTCTTCTCTAAACAAGAACTTTTTACCTCACTTTGTTGTTGTTATTGAAACATTTGATTTCGAATCTCCAGAAATATATCAGAGATCTTGGTATCAGTTATGACAGATTTTCCTTTTGATTCTATTGGTTTTTTTACCTTTATTGCCATCTTCACTATCATGCAATTTCTCTTCAGATGATGAATCTTCTATCACTGTAACCTTTTCTGTAGCCAATTTGGAATTTAGTAGCTTTTTCATGTTTAATCTAAGATTGTTCTTCGGCCTTGTTTTAGGTCTCTAGACTGCTGCGATCTCTCCCAACATCTTCATAGACTTTCCTTGATGAGTTATCGAGGAAAATTCAACAACCTTCATTTTTTTCCTTCTTGACACTGTTTCCTCATCACAATGAGTGTGAACTTCTTACTCAGCACAAACCCTAGCTTCATTAGTAACAAGAATTCTACCCTCATCAAATAGGTATTTTTCATCCTCCTCTGATAGTACTGTAATAGGGCTTTGCTTTTGGTCCTCAATATCTTCTTTTACATTTTGAATTGATTATGTCGGTAAAACATTCTACAGTAGGCTTAGCTTCTTTAATTTTTGACTGTAAAATCTTGCTATCCTCATCATTAACTCACTGCTCAAATTCAAAGTTTTTATTTTCCTGTTTTGAAGCTTCTTCTGTTTTATCATTTTCTTCACCCTTGACTGTTACTTTTTTTCTAAGCTTCTTAATCAAAGTTTGACCTTTATCTACTTGTCTTCTCTGAGATTGTTCCTCCTGATTAGTCTTGAAACCTGACCAAAAAATGAAGTGCTCCCAAGTCTTCTCCCTTTTCTGCAATACAGTACTTATGATGAGCTTAATGAGTCCATGGTGAAAAAAAGATTGCTTTGTATGATCATGGTTCTCTCTCACCCTGCATGACATCTTCTGTAAGCTTTTCAAAAAGAAGAAAGGTAGGTTCATTTTAGACTCATTATTGAGATGTTGGAGGAACCTAAAGTGATATTTGAAGACAAAGGAAAATCTACCCTCACAGGTGACATAGCTCTACAAGAGTTTAATAGGCTCAATCCACTCAGGTTTAAAGTTTTGAATTGGAACACCTTTTCCCCAATCTGCAACTACACCAGGAAGCAAGTATCTCTGACCATTAAAGGTGAAAGGAACCTTTTTGAACCAGAACTCTCCCTCATCCAAAATATCTGTTGCTCCAACTATTAACTCCCTAGTTAATTTGAAATTCAAGGTGTCAAAAGACACTATATCCTTGTCTAGACATTGAGCAAATTTGTAAGACACCTCTGCATGATAACCTTCAATTTTTTCGAAGAACATTAACCATCCTGCATCTAAAAACAACTGTGCATAATCTGGAAAATTCTTCACCCAGCTTAGGTCTGAGGGTTCTACCCTATTGGTTTTTCCACTCTTTTTTCATTTTGAACTTATGGTTAAACAACTTCTATCAATGCACCATAGTTTGATTGTATTGAAACCTTAACAAATTGACATAGAATACAGTATAGGGACATCCAAAATGGCTCTGCTATGAATTCTTTTGTTTAAATGATGAATACTTTAAATGCATTGATTAATAATTCATCATTTAACATGGATTAGGTCTAAAATTAGTATTCTGCCTTCAAATCTGTCATTAGTTATTTTTTTATAAAAACCCCAAATTTAAAAACCCTGGTAATGGCACATGGACTACCTATTAAAATGACCATTTTGAATGTTGGAATATGGTTATTTCAATTGTCAGGTGTCAAATTGCATGCTCCACCTTTCTCTCACCGCTTAGACCACTCCAGCCAACTGCTCCTGCAATTCCTAATTCTCACTCAGTTTCAAAATCCCGATTATTAAGCACTGATTTCTTACCATGATATTTACTTACTCTTCATGCATTTCAGATAAAAACATCATTCCATACACCTTTGTTCCATTATACTCTGCTATGATTATTATATTTACTTCTGCAAACGACTGCCACGATTTCGCCCTCATGATAATATTTCACCTGCCTTAGTGATTAGACTGCAGAAGACATGTATCAAAACCATCACATAGTGTGATTGACACCTCAGGTGTGAGAATCCCGAAGAAATTGGACCAAAAAATAATGATTGTAGCTTGTGCGATTTTCTTGTAGCGCCTCTATGCATCTGTTTTTGTCTTGCGCTACAAGAAAGTCCAAGTTAATGATTTTCAAAATTTTAAGCTAATGATAAGAGTTTGAACTTGGTTTATGAATCCCAATTTGAATTTTATGCTATTTTTATACTTTTTGAATCCATATATGCCTTATATAAGTCCCTCGATTATAAAATCAAACAAAGTTTGTAAAAATAAGCTAAGAAATAAAAAATCATGAAAGTTAAAGGGTAAAATTAATATTGTCTTTATCAACAAAATTTTCTAGAAACAAAAAGTAAACATGATTCAAAATATGAAATAAAAGTATCAAAAGCAATGGAAAACAAAAACATGACCTAACACTCCCAAAGTGGTATTCAGGTCCAACATTCAATTCCCTACACTCTCCAGCAGAACGGAGTAGCGGAAAGGAAGAATCAGTTTCTCAAGGAGATGACCACCTATATGTTGGAATCCAAGAAGCTTGCTGCCAATTTGTGTGCTAAGGCCATGCATGCTGTAGCATACATTTAGAATATGGTGCCACACTCATCTGTGAAAGGGAAGACCCCTTTCGAAGCATACTTCAGACACAAGTCGAATGTGTCGAACCTACGGGTGTTTGGGTCCACTGCATGCGCCCAGATTCCGCTTGATAAAAGAAGGGCTTTGCAACCGTAAAGCATAGTATGTCTGTTTATTGGGAATCCTAATGAATCTAAAGGTTTTAAGCTGCTATATATCAATACCAAACATATCATCATTGAGAGAAGTGTCAAGTTCAATGAGCCTCTTCAGGAGGTGGAACTAGTGAAGGAGAAAACTGTTGAATTTCCTTCCTATTCTACTGAATATTTGGATGATGAAATTGGGGGTGATGACCTAATTTGGATCCTCTGATTTCTGATATCAGTGTACATCAATCATCAGATGCTGAATCAGAACCTGAAGTGCAAAATCATCTTCCTACATAGGCCCGATAGACACTCTTCTCCGCAGGAGACAACATTGGAAATCCGGATGATCCAAGGAGAACTTGGTCTAATTTCCAAAGAGCAGGTATTGCGCTCTCTTGTAATTATAATTTTCTATCTAAAAATTGCTATTTTATTATTAGTTCAGATCCAAAATGCTACTATCATGCTCGAAAGGATCCTAGATGGCAAGTTGCCATGGATGAAGAGATGAATTCTCTTCAGAAAAACACTACTTGGGAGCTAGTTTCTCTTCCTCCGGGAAGGAAATTGGTTCAATGCTAGTGGGTTTTTTGGACCAAGGTTGCTACTGATTGAAGCATATAAAAATATAAGGCAAGTCTGGTGGAAAAAGGTTTCTCTCAGGTCCAAGGAGTGGACTACCATGAGACCTTTGCACCGGTTGCAAAAATGGACTCCATCCGCCTTGTTTTGGCAATTTCAGCATCCAAGCACTGGGAAATGCATCACATGGATGTTAAGTCAACCTTTATGCATGGATATATTCATGAGGAGATATACATGAATCAGCCTAAGGGCTACATCACTGATCCATCTTTGGTTTGCAAGCTAAAGAAGTCACTATATGGGTTAAAACAGGCCCCACGAGAGTTGTATTCCAAGATGGATGCCTTCCTTCTCTCGCAAAACTTTCAAAGGTGTATATCAGATCCAAATGTGTATTTAAAGTAGTTTGATGGTCATATAATTATTATTGTTTTATATTTTGATGAATTACTGATCACAGGTTGCATATTTGCCTCCATTTCAACCATCAAAACTGCTCTCCACAATGCCTTTGAAATGAGTGATTTGGGGCTTCTAAAACCATTTTTGGGGCTCGAAATTGAGAAAAATTTTGATGGGACTATGGTCACTCAGTCCAAATACATTTCAGAGCTGTTAGTAAAGTTTAACATGGCTGAATGTAGGCCTGCACCATTCCCTTTCCTTTCAGGGATCAACCTTGAAGAAGGAAAAAGCACACCTCCCATGCACTGCACTATCTATCGACATCTGATTGGTAGCTTGTTGTACTTGAAAAATTCTCAGCTTGATATTTGTTATGTCATGAATGATGTATCGAGATAAATGTAGTAGCCTCATGATATTCATTGGAAGGCAGCCAAGAGGATCCTCTAGTATATTTAGGGAACCAGGACCTACGACATTCACTATGCTGCAGACTCCGAGCTAGAGCTGGTTGGATACACAGATTCCGATTGGGAGGGTGATTCTATTGATCAGAAGTCTACTTGTTGATATGTATTCATGTTTGGTGGTGGCCCCATTTTCTGGTCAAGAAAAAAGCAGTCTTCCATAGCACTATCTTCAACAGAGGCCAAGTATCGAGGAGCGGTGAATGCTTGCATCCAAGCAGTTTGGTTGCAAGGCATTCTTTCAGAGTTTGATCTTGGTATTACTTTGTCCACTGTCCTCTTTTGTGACAATCAAAGTGCTATTAAGATATCCATGGATCCAGTTACCAGGAAGAGGACCAAGCATGTAGATATCCACATGCACTACATCAGGGAGCTAGTGCATGACAGGACCATCATTCTGCAATATTGCCCAACTGATGAACAGATTGCAGACATCTTCACCAAGAGATTTTCAGAAAAGAAGTTAACTTACCTCTGTTCACTGTTGGGGGTGAGTTCATCAGGGTGATTTAGACTACTTTCAGCATTCAACCTGAGGGGGGGGGGGGGGTTCCCACTGGGGTTTCCCTCTTTTCCTCACTTAGTTTGTTTTGAGCATTGTTTCAGTTTCAACATTATACAGGGTGACCTATGGCCTTAGTTGCCGAGGCCCTAGCATTTTTATGCAATTTTGTTTTCTAACTCCTCTTGAGTATATCTTAAGGGAGGGTGTTGGAGACATTTACCACCATAGACACTCTTTTTGGTCAAATTGGCCTAGTTAAACCACTATCCTAAGTATTATTGACATTAATTGACATCTGAGTGACATTAATGCACCTAATTGCTAACTGGTGGTTACAATCATTTAAATAGGTCAATTAGGGTGCCTCGTCTCATTAAATATATTATTTAATGATTATTTAATGAACTAGAGTCAACATGGGCACCTCCACCAACTTCTGATGTGTAGTTCAACTTCAGTTAACCTCATCGGGGTTCATTAGAGTCAGTGTAGTGCTACCTCTTGATGTTTGGTGAGCTGTGACATGTGTCTGGTCTCTTTCAGTTGAGACTGAGTCATTTATTGTACTTTGACTTCAGTTAGGGTTAGTTGGGTCAATTAGGGTTTTGATGAGTGGTTAACTAAGTGTGGAACATGGCTTACAATCAGTTAAGCTAGACTCACTCATTCAATTTGAATGACCCTCTTAGGAATTCGAATTGCTCATTCATTCATGCTTTTAGCATGACATTGTAATTGTAATCATTCATTCTCTATGTGAATATAGAGCGGCTACTATTCCTGTAGACCGATTACACCATTTCATGAGTTATTTGTTGATTAATCTTTGATGAGATTGATGCTTTGTTCCTAGATCAATATACAATATTAATACATGGACAGGTATGAATCATAGTGTTTCTCGTTTAAAAGTTTTTGGTTGTGTTGCATATGCTCATGTGCTAGATGAGCTGAGAAAGAAGTTAGAAAAGAAGGGACAAAAATGTATTTTTGTTGGTTATTCTGAAGACACAAAAGCATACAAGTTGTATGACCCTGTCATAAGGAAAGTAATCATTAGTCATGACATTCAATTTGTTGAGAATGAATTATGGAATGGAACCATCGAGAAGAATGTCAAGATTGTGTCGCATGTCGAGCATGAAGACATGACGGAAGAAGTGGTTCAAACACTAGAAGTAAATCAACTGGTCGCAGCACCATCGACTCACATGACACCGTGACATGGTTCAGCACAAGGAACATCAACACAAATCGTAGCTCAATCTACACCGACAAGCACACCAAGACGACAACAGACTCCATCAAGCAGTTCGACATCGACAGATCTAATGAAGACAAGAATTCTGCGTGAGATATATGAATCTGGTGCACCAAATTCCTCCTCTCTCTTTGCATTATTTTATCAAGTAGATGATCCACTAACATTTGAGGAAGCTATTGAAGAATAAATATGGAAACAAGACATGGATGAAGAAATAGAATGCATTAAGAAAAACCAGACATGGGAACTGGTTGATGTACTAAAAGATAAAGATGTAGTCAGCGTTAAATAGATTTATAAGACCAAGCAAGATGTTGATGGAAATGTGCAGAAGCACAAGGATAGAATTGTAAAAGAGGGTTCAAACAAAAACCTGGAATAGATTTCAATGAAACATTTGCACCAGTTGCACGCATGGATACAATCAGAACTGTTTTGGCCATTACCGCACAAAACAAATGGCATGTTTATCAAATGGATGTTAAGTCAACATTTTTGAATGGTTATTTGGATGGAGAAGTATATATAGAACAACCACAAGGATACGAAGTTCCAAGACAAGAACACAAAGTTTACAAACTGAAGAAAGTGCTCTATGGTTTAAAACAAGCTCCAAGAGCTTGGTACAGTGGCATTCATTCCTATATCATTGAGAATGGATTTCACAGAAGTGAAAGTGAGCCAACATTGTACACCAAAGTGAATGAGCAAGGTAACATGTTAATTGTTTACCTGTATGTGGATGATTTAATATTTACTAGTGATTTTTGCATAAAAGAATTCAGAATAGGCATGGAAAATGAATTTGAAATGACTGATTTGGGGCTCATGAATATCTTTCTAGGCATTGAATTCCAACAATCCGAAAGTGGTATTTCCATATCACAGTATAAGTATGGAAGCGCAATTTTAAAAAGATTTAATATGTCAAATTGCAAGGCCGACCCAACACCAGTAATAATGGGTTTAAAATTGAGCAAGGATGATGATGGATCAACTGTAGATCCTACGTTGTTTAAAAGGCTTGTTGGCAGCCTTATGTATTTAACATCAACAAGACCAGACATAATGTATGGAGTAATTCTGATCTCAAGATTCATGGAGTCACCAAAAGACTCACATTGGAAAGAAGGTAAAATAGTTTTGAGGTATGTAAGTGGTACAAAAGATCTTGGCATAATGTATTCAACTTTAGAAAATTTTAAACTCATGGGATATACTGATAGTGACGATGGAGGCAGCACAGATGACACAAAAATCACATATGGGTACACATTTCATTTTGGTACAGGTGTTGTTTCATGGGCTTCGAAGAAACAACCCATAGTAACTCTATCTTCAACAAAAGCAGAGTATGTCGCAGCTACAGGCGCTGCATGTCAAGTTGTTTGGATGAGCAGAATGTTAAAAGACCTGTCACATAACCAACAATAACCAACAACTATTTTCTGTGACAACAATTCAGCCATTGCCTTGTCAGAGAATCATGTGTTTCACAAGAAAACCAAACACATTGACAGAAGGTATCATTTCATAAGAGAGTTGGTGAACAACAAAGAAATTTGTTTAGAATTTTGCTGGTATGAAGATCAACTTGCAGACATCTTTACAAAACCATTGGCAAGGGATACATTTTAGTATCTTCGAAGTTATTTGGGAATGACAAGTTCTGTAGAGTGAACTTTGTCATGAACAGAGCATGTTTTCTGTTCTGAAAACATTTTGTAATATTTTGTTTCTTAAATGACGATCTACTCATAATTAAGGGGGAGTGTTGGAAATACTAATTACTTGCTAATCCATAATCCAATCAGCCAACTCTGTCACAGTCTGTAGTAGGTCAGAAAGTGCTAGAGAGTTTGACAAGATAAAGAGTTCATATTTCTTGCATATAAGACAATAGAATTTAGTTGTTGAAGCTAAGTTTCTAGGTAGAGAGTAATTACGGTCTTTAAATGTTAAGTCGGTTAGTAGGAATAAATTTTCTATATGAAGGATAAAATTGTCAATCTAAATGCACACAGAGAAGAAGAGAAAAGTAGAGACAAACAAGCAATAGAGAAGAGAAGTGCGAAGAAGAAGAAGAAGGAAAACTTAGTGAAGAGTTTGAAGCTCAACCTTCTGTGTTTTTACCAAGTTTGTATTTACGGCTGTAAGTTTTGTTATGCCATCACATGAAATACAAATCCTTAAGTTTATGGTTGAATGAATGTTTTAGATATCCGGACATATTCTCCATATTTACCTGAGTGAATGTTGTTTACATTTACTGTGAGTGAAAGACATGAAGAATCCATAATTATTTCATTGTGTAAAAGTTCCTAGTTTTACACGCAAGTTCCTAGTTTTAAGTGGAGGGGTTTGACACATCTTGTTTATTATCTTTCTTATATAATATTGCGATTGGTTCGCAATGTAGTTGTGTCGTAGTTAATCCTAGGTTATTGCAGTGAAAATTGTTTTTCATATTCGTAAGTCCTTAGACTAGGAAATATAAAGTTATTGTGCGGAAGTGAAAACTTGTTCACACATGAGTTGGTCGCAACCAAATTCATGTCACAGTAAAAGCTGTTCAAAGCCAAAGTAAAAGTACTTCACAGGTGAAGAGTCCATCACAGTTATTCTATCGTAGTAACTCTGTCGCAGCGCAGTAATTCCATCACGTAGAAATTCCATTGTGCAGTAAATTCCATCGCAGTTACTCTATTACAGGCGATAGAGAATAGTTATCTCACTCTCTTGGTTTTGTTTATTATATACAACACAAACCAATGGATGTAAGTATTGGAAAAATTCCAGATAAATTGGTAGCAGCAGGAATAGAAGAGAGGAAGTGTTTTTCAAATTTTTTCGAGCTTTTGAATGAAAAAAATGATGTGTCTTCTACTATGCCAACATTCATTTCTAGGTTTAATGTTGGTCTAGTTCATTTGAATTTGAAACTTGGTTGCGTATGTTCAACGCAGTTGTTAATTTGCTTTTCAATTTGTATCAAATATTCAAATGTTTTTGCTGAATCACTTAAGAAATACATTCAATCCCTCCCATGAAATCCTTTAACTATTTAAAAATGGTCCAACAAAACATCTTGATCACCCAAATGAATTTTCATTGTTTGTTTTTAATGTGAAGTTTTATAAAAATGAGCCACTGTACAAAGTATTTTAGCTTTAGTGGTATGTATGGGAATGAATCTTGGTTGTTTCAACTGAACTCAAGCTTTTATAAAAATCAACTACTTGTAGCTTTGGTGGTATGTGTCGAAGGCCAAGAGGACATAGAGGGTAAAATGGCCCAAAAAAATTGTAATTGTCATTAACCATTGTATATAGAATATTCAAAACGCATGGGAAACTACTTGGAAATGGTCACCTGAATTTGTGACCCATTGTCACATTATATACATGCTTTTATAAATGACCGATGGGTCTACCGAACCCAACTGCTCCACTGAGCCTTGAACAACTACAAAACTTGAAAGAAGGTCCTATGAACACGTTACAATTACCTAGAATTATGATTCGCTGATCGAGATGATGGGAATTAACTCAATGTTCTTGGGGAGGTAGCAAACCATAGTGATTTTCTTTATAGCTGCGATAATTGAATTCCTTTTTCTTATTGGTTTCGAGTCTTTTTCTCTTTGACATATATGTTGTGGGTTTTTGTATTCATTCACATGTACCATTGCAAAGCATAACAAATGGGCACAGAACTTTGGTTCTACAACTTCTTCAATCACTAGATTCAATTTTTATACTTGGTTAAAATTTACTAGCATATGAACACCTAGGATCCTTTTACGAAATGCCCAATTAGATAGCTCATCCTCTAAACATCGGGAGCACTGAGCTTCAGAATATGTCTAAACCACTTTTATGTGTTTTAATGTCTTCATCATTCTTCTAAGGCTTCAAATGATCCCATTCATACAAAGCCAACATGAACTTGGGCTTCAACTCTGCCCTCACCTTTCAAGATGCGTCATCCACAAAACAATGGAAAGAATTCTCCTACTGAAACTTTCCATTAATGGCATGCCCATGAATTACCCATGACTTTAACAATGTCACCTTCTCAAACAAACCCTACTACATGCAAGTTCCTTGTGATGAAGACAGAGGGTGCACAAGATTAGGGTTGTGACCACCTTGCTCTATTCACTTTAAGAGTTTCAACCCTTGTCATCCACATAAGACCAACACACGAGCTTCTTCTCTCATGGACATGAAATATATCTTTCTACCAAAATTTTTGACATGAGGGACTTCTACC
Source organism: Pseudotsuga menziesii (assembly GCA_001517045.1). Taxonomy (NCBI): domain Eukaryota; kingdom Viridiplantae; phylum Streptophyta; class Pinopsida; order Pinales; family Pinaceae; genus Pseudotsuga; species Pseudotsuga menziesii. The sequence continues at coordinate 296,464 of LPNX010693145.1, forward strand.
TACATCAACAACCTCTCGATCCTCAAGAGTTCTAAAGCCACACATTCCTCACAAGTATTTTATTTCCTATCCACACACATTGAAACACAATAAACCAACAACAAATTTCACTCTCTCTAGTGGGAGTTCTCTCTAATCACACTTGTAAATTGTCTACAACAACTATAGGCAACCGAGTAAATCATTTGAAAAACGTGAGCATTTCCTCTACGTTCACGCGGACAATACACATATGTGTTCTCTGTTATTTCATCTTTAGACCCTAAAACAAATAGCGATAGCCTCACATATCACACATGTTAAACTACAAAGACACGATTGAAATAAATTTCAACAAACATGCTAGAAGTGTAATTTTACGAAAATATAGAGCTACTATCTCTTGCACAAATGCCTCAATTCTTTTACACACCTTACTTCAATAGTCCATTCCAAGGACGTCTTCGCTATGGTCAGACTCGCCACATACACTCACAAAGAAACTGTCACAAGTGACTCCTCAAGTCTCTCAAATTCAATTAGAATCACTTGAGAAGTGCTATCAAAGCTCACGTTATAGCATCGACGATGCTCATGGTTGGTTGTAACGGACTCACACGTTAAAATGGATGAAAAAACTTGTAATGTTCATTTCTACATTGAAGATTCGGAGTGACATAAATGCAACGCATACGAGACTATCTGAAAAATATCACTTGAATTTGTGTCCTATTGTCACATCATAATATTGATTTTATAAATGATTGAAGTGTCCACCAAACCCAACGGTTCCACCATGGCCCGAACAAATACAAAACATGAGGGGAGGACCTACGAAGATTCTGTGCAGCATGACAAATCAATGCTATAGAATATGGGAATTAACTCACTCTCCCTCGCAAGGTAAACACATATGTGTAATGAGTTGGTTGGAAATTAATTCCAACTCTTAAGTAAAATAGAATATTTATTCCTAAATACATAATTTTCTTTTTAATTAAAAATTTAGGTGAAGATATCAATGTTTATTAAAATCACATTTTATTTAAGTAAAATAAAAGATACACTACTATAAAAACGTAATTATGTTTAAGGAGTAGTCTAACGGGTCGACGATTTCGTCCGGCGTTAGACTACTCCGTCCATCGTCTCTGTTAATAGGTTCTATTAACCGTCAACGCCTCCGGCCCTTTCCGTTCTCGTTTCCGTGAGCATCCTTCACCGGGTCCCACATGATCCCTGTAGATCCGTGGCCTCGATGTCCTCCCTGCAGATCCATTGTCTCTCTCAGCAACTAAGGCGGTTTCTCTCCTGCATAGGTAAACACTTCTTCCTTGGCAAGTTTGGGATCGATGCCGAACATGTAAAGAAGCGAGGGATAGTTGTTATCCAGTTCACAGAAGCACGTAAGATTTGCTGTGCCTAACACAGTGCAACAGGCTTTCGCTGGCTGTGGTGGAGGCTGTAGAGTAGAGTGTGTTACTGCGGGCATACATGGCATTAGGTCATCCTTATTCACATTGCATATCTAAATATAACCTCCAACCACAGAAACGCTATCCAACAACAGTACCATAGATATGGCCAGGACAATTATCTTCATCAGCTTCATTCTTCTAATATTGCTTGCACAGAGCAAAGCAAACTTGCGAATAAGAAATCATACTCCCAATCACTTTTCTTGGAATTTCTGTGAGCATCAACAATGAGCAGAGTTGTGGAGCTCTCCATAATTGAGGAAGCGAACTCAATTCATTGTCATTGAGCATAAGCCGAGTGCAACCTGAGCACTCATTTGGAGCCAACACTGTGAAAGCCATACCTATGCGACAGTAAAACTTTTCTTCCAGCTCAGCAATTTGAATGCCCAAAGCACGTATCACATCGTGCACCCTGAAATGGAGCACGCGCCCGTCGATGTCTCTGAGGATCTGTTCGATCAAACACCAATCGGCTAAAACATTCACATAAATTCTTCCGATCTGGAAAGGGTCTTCGTGCAGGCCAGCCTGATCTCGTAACCTGTTGTGTGCAAGCAATCCTTCTCCTACCCACAACAGAATCAACTCCCACTGGACATCAACAACTTCATCTTCTCTGAAGGTAGCAGCTAAGTAGAGAAAGCACATTTGAAGATTGATGTGGTAGTTGCCCAGTGAGTCGTAACTCCACCTGAGGGCATCATACAGAGCTTGGCGGTCTTGCTTCTTTTCGTTTGGCAGCCTTCGGACTGCCAGCTTCCACTCCTCTTGATCAGTAATGCCCGCCATTGACCTCCCTACTACTTTGATTGGAAGGGGAAGCCCTCCACATTTGTCGCACACAAGCTTTGTCGTCCTCTCCTGGATGTTTGCAGGAAGATTCCCACCATTATATGCGAAAACATTATATGCAAACAAATCCCAACTATCTTTCCCGACCAAATCTCCCACTGTTATTGTGGAATTCTCTGAAACACCCATCTCTCGCAGTGCTCTGCGATCTCTCGAACTCACAATAATTTTGTAGTTGGAGCTGTGACCGGTGAGAAGGGCTACACCTAAATCCTCAAGCAGTTTCCCACCCTCTTCCCAGACATCATCTAAGAACAGGGAAAACCTCTTTCCCTGCATTCTCTGATTGAGCCAGTTTTTTGCATCCCCTTCCATCATATTTTGAGAAAATTCAACATTTGTTTGCATTGCAACTTGTCTACAAAGTTCATACCTAAGGCTTCTTAAAGAGGGAGACTACGAAACAGTGAGCCAAAGGAAGAAGCCATCGCTGAAGCCATACCTTTTGATTGTTGAATAGTCTCTTGAGAAGAAGAGTCTTACTGGATCCACCCTTGCCATCTCCCTCTGCATCTGCTCCATCTGTAGTTGGACTAAAGGAACCAATTTCAGATGTTTTTCGATCTCTGAAATGAAAGTAGTGATCCGTATGCTACTTTGATAACTAGAAATTACATTAAACCTCGGAATTGAGCACTCCTGCACTACTGCTAGTGCTCGTTGGAGAAGCTCATGCAAGTTTCTAATGCATCCATTAATCTCTGAAACATTAAGTATATCACTTCCAGCAGTGGAATTTCCTCTCCTTCTATTTAATTCCATACGGCATCGATGGATCTGCATGACCATAGGCTCGATGGTTGTAACCAGATCTCTTAGAGACTCCAACTCTCTCTTGCAGCTGACTGCAATGCCAACATGATGAATAATCTGGGTGATGGCCATGTCAATGCCGACACCAATAAATCCAGGGAGGAAACCAGGACCAGCCATGACATTCAGAAGCCCTTTTATAATAGAACAAAAACACTCATGAACCCGTCAACCATATTATAGATCAATCTTGATAATAAAATCAAGAAAATAAAAAGGGAGTAGTCTAACAGGTCGATAAGACACTGTAAGTTCAAAGGAAGAAAATTTTAGATACAGTGATAAAATTTTACCTATGCAGGAGAGAAACCGCCTTAGTAGCTGAGAGAGACAATGGATCTGTAGGGAGGACATCGAGGTGATGGACGACGAATCTGCAGGGATCATGTGGGACCCGGTGAAGGATGCTCACGGAAACTAGAACGAAAGGGGCCGGAGGCGTTGACGGTTAATAGAGCTTGCTAACGGAGACGATGAACGAAGTAGTCTAATGCCAGGCGAAATCGTCGACCCGTTAGACTACTCCTTATGTTTAATATTAATTGCCACTGTTGTGTACTCGCCTCCACATTAACATATTAGAAGGAAGATAAACTTAACTACAAAACAGTTTAATCACAATATAAAATTAATAATATTTTTTTAATATTTTATATAAATAAAGATTCTATATTTTAACTCATTATGGGAAACAAATATTATTTATTTTCAAAATTTATATTTAAAATTATCTTTTGAAAAATAGTCATTCGAAAATATTAAAAATTAAGATAAAGAAATGTAACTTATATATAAATTTAAAAATAGACTATTTTCAAACAAAATATCATTTTCTTGCTATTTGAGAGAATCAATGAGCCAATTACATTGAAGATACCTTTTTTTAATTGTTAGAAGTGTGTGTTAGTTGAGGCGAGTGGATTTCAACCATTGGTTAAGAAACCAAAACCAACGGGAATCTCGGCCGTCAAAATCACCCGTGGATCCCATCCGTTTTGGGCCACACGAACCCTTAACATGGCTAGATTTTTGGGTGTCTCCTCGCAACTAACGTGCCCCTAAGGGGATTGAAATCGGGTATCCCAGCCAACGAGGCCCACACCTTAAACGAATGAGCTAGGCAGAATTGACCTTACATCGAATATACTACAAGAAGTAGTAATATGAAAATAAACACTCATACAATCTAACAAGATTAACTAAAACCCCAACCAAACACATATAAGCCATAATCGACACTCAACAAAACAAATTAACTCTATCATATTCCAAAAAACAACTTGCCCCAAAAATGATCCAGAAAAAGGAAGAATAAGTTATATATAACAAGTGAACAACTAACATTGTTACCTATTCAACATAAATGAGCCTTCAAAAAATATAGAACCTTGAATTCTTTCTTCAAAAGACAAAAATAAAGAAGATCCAACGCTCTTTTTGACTAAGAATAAGGCTTCCATATTGAACGAGATGAAGAAATTTATAAAAGTAATATCTCAGAATTCTTTCATTTTTTTTTAATTCTTGAGCACCAATAACCTAGGTACACCACCTATAACGTATATATGCCTTTTTCACACTTTATAATGACTTCAATATTTCCAAAAAACCCAAGGAAAAATAATCCCATTTAAAAGCACAAAATACAGCAGCCCCCAAATGATCACCATTTCAGATTTTGTATTACTGCTAGTGCAGACCCCAAACAAAGGATGAAAATATGATCTTCATTAGTTTCAAGCACCATGCCTTTCCCACACACCCCTCAAGAGGAAGCACCATCAAAGAGACCAACTGCCGAAGAAAAGTTGAAAGAAGGACCGGTCCTAAAAATGGGACAATAAGACTTCACGAGTTTAAAATAATCCTTGTAAAGAGTCATATTTCTCAAACCATAGACTTGAGAATTTGGTCACATTTTCAAATATGAACTTATTTCTCATTTTCCAAATTTTCTAACAAAAAAAAAAGGGAAGTAATTTATGATGAAAGACCATCTGCTCCACTGCCTAAAACCATCTTGTATATTAAATTTGCCCCAATTACAAGAGATATGTAATACCTCCTTAACGTCATACCACACCTCTTTACCAAATCTGCAAAAGATGAAAAGATGATCAATGGACTCACCAGCCTCCTTGCACACCACACAAAGGCTATACCCTTGCCACCCTCTTCCAATCAAATTATTTCAAGTCAGCAAAAAAATTTCCAAACTCAAAAAAAATTGATTTTCATCGGAATAAACTATTTCCATAATTTAACATACCGTCATTTCACGTTTTCGTCGATAATGTGCCACACAATCGAATTCTATGCCTCTTTTGTAGTGACCTACCAAGACTTATTGTTCGAGCACGAAACCAACTTATCCTTTGCATCACACAATGTGTTACCAACTCTATTTTGATCGAAAATGTTGGATTTGTGACATTGAAACATATTAATTTTTAAACCAAAGTATTTAACAATATTTTAGTTCTTAAATAAATAAATAAAATATTTAGCATTTTAAAGACAACTATAAAAGATCAAACTATTTGTATTTTTGTATAGTATTTCTATTATAATATTTATAATATCATTTTATTTATATAAAACAAAGTAATAAGTATTATTATGAAGAAACTATTTTCAAGGAATTACAATTATTTGGCTTTTAGTTATTTATATTATGCATTCATCTCCTTTGGGTAATTTCTTTTATTAACCATTGTTTTAGTACTTGAGACCCACATATTATTAATTCAACAACTCGAAGAGAAATTTTCACTTTATTCAAGGTTGTGTTTTTTTAAAGAAAAGTTTAATTTAATTATCTTGGCCACCACAATACGATTCAATTTATGTGATGTCCTAGGCATTGTTATCATTATTGCTAGGAATCTCTCATCATTAAACCTTACATAATTTCCAACCAAGATAAAATTAACAAAAAAAATGGAATATTTTATTTTATAAAGTTATTTTTAAACCTTACAGATTTTCCAATTAAAATCATTAATTCTATATAAATTTCCATCAAGGTGTTTAGTGTTATGCACCTTGCCAATGATAATATTTTACATTATTTTAATTTATGTTTATCTTGTATTTCTATTCTCAAATTGGTGTGAGTTTGTTCTTAATTAATTTATCAAATAAATTAATAGTTTGGATCTTCTATTTTTTTTACTTTTTAGTTGAATGTCTCCAAGAATATTCTATCTTCTCATTTATATCGGGACTTGCTACTAAATCCATGCACACACCTTGGTGGACCACTAACCAGTATGCACAACCATATATATAGATATACATAAGAAACACTAAATTAGGTTTAACCTTTTCTTTTATTATAAAATATATGTTTTTATTATGTCCCCGACCAGGGGATATATATGAATCGGTCAGGCCGATTATTTCGACTAATTTGTAGCCACTTCAATAAAAACATATAATTTTTCCTATAGTTGCGTCAATTTTTTTTTGGAATTATTTAAATCTTGATTTATTTTACTTCTTATTGGTTTATATAGGTGACGTAGGCCTGGGACTTTGTGCCCCAAGACCTGGCGGCGAGCTTGCGTAAGCAACTTCTTGGCAAAAAATTTATGAGGCTAGTTTCTCGAGAGTTTCTTGGTAGCAAGGTAATAATGGCATATTAATTTGTTTAGATATACACTTCCTCTCAACTCTGACAAAAAATTCAGGTTCAAAGCTACATTTACAATGACCCTGTGGCTATATGCATGCATCTCTCCTAGGGTGTTGCCATGAATTTGCATGTATTTCTTTGATAGTGTTTTCTTCCTACCGCCACTGCTCATCCCATTCCTACTGCCACCGCTCATCCCATTTAATATAACACCATTAAAACCTGCGCCAGATGTTGTTAAAAGCAACGATATAACACCATAAAAACCTGCACTAGATGTTAATACAAGTAGCGAAATCCAATGACACAAGATAAGACAGTAGCACCAGATAAAACCAGAAATAGAGAATACCTAAAACTGGCGATAAGGCTCCAAGATACCGAAATACAAGATATGACAGCGGCATCGGACAAAACCAGAAAAAAGAAGACCTAATACCAGCCCAAAGTCTCCATAATGTGTGGAATATAGTAGTTGCTGGCTTTATGGTTCTTATTAAGTAGTTGAAATAGCTAGGAAGACAGACAAAAATGTGTTGTGTCTACACCATATGCATTAAATATTATATTCCTAAAAAGGAGAGAAGGACTAGTTCCTCGTGAAATATGAATCCACACATAATTGAGCTAAAACGACATACAAAACGTTCATATCACACACCAACTAAATGCATAGGTCTACTCGCACCAAAACAACCAACCCACAATGTATAGTGGTTTTAAAATAAGAAAATCGATTTTCTCCTCTCCTATATATACCTTACTATGAGTCAGTCCTCCTTCACACAACAAGTTCAAAGATCTCAAGTCTTTTTACAAGATTGTATTGCATTGCAGGATCTTTAATTCTGTCAAAATATGCATCACAGAATAAGTTCAAAGCTTGCACGTATTCTTACAAGATTGTATTGCATTGCAGGATCTTTAATTCTGTCAAAATTTGAAAGAAAATGAAGAAACATTAATGGGCATAGCAGCAACACTTGTTCTACCAATTGTCATAGCAATTGCGCTGGGTGCATCCTAGGCACTGACTGTCATGGCAGAGGCCCTAGACGTGTTTAAGAGGAATTCACAGGTTGTGACCGTTGTTAATATCTTGCAGGAAGGCAATGGTATTTCATTTGATTAACTTTCTCCACTAATTGCATGCAATTTTTCTGTCATTTGCTATTCAATTCCATTAGTTTTGAGCCATGGGTTTTGGTTTTGAAAGCAATTTTTCTGTCATTTGCTGTTCAATTCTGTCAGTTTTGAGCCATGGGTTTTGGTTTTGAAAGCAATGAAGGAGAAATAGGTTTTGATTTTGAAAGAAATGAAGGAGAAATATGTAATTACCAGTCATTTTTTGTTGATTTGCATTTTGACAGTCATGGCAGAACAATCGTCGTGCTTAAGAGGAATTCACAGTTGAGGGCATTGTCAATCTCTTGCAGGAAGACAATGGCATTTCATAAAGTTGATATAAGCTCATGACAAAGCCTGTTGTGCCTCAGTTTGGTGACCGATGAATGGCTAGGTCGGTTTCATGATAAATCTTGAACATTCTATAAGTTTTTTTTTTGTTTCTTCTTTTTTACTATGTTCATGTTGTAATTCTACACTGGTTGTTCTCTCAAGAAAGTTGTAATTCTACCTTGGTTCTCCTCTCAAGAAAGACTGGGGCTATAAAGATTTTGTAATTCCAAATGCACTATATATAGATATCACTTATAGAATTCTAAGAGTTCAATATAGGGTCTCTTCTTCCCCCAGCTTTACAACATATAAAAAGGGGGAAGCAGCAACAAATTGGTTCTCCTCTCAAGAAAGGCTAGGGATGTAAAGATTTTGTAATTCCAAATGCACTAGTTATATATAAATATCACTTATAGAATTCTAACAGTTCAGTATAGGGTCTCTTCTTCTCCCAGATTTACAACATATAAAAAGGCAGAAGCAACAATAAATGAATTATTCATCAATGGAAACGAACATTTCTATAGTGACGCATATGTTAATGGAAACGACAATGGTATTAACACGGTGGTTGTTTCCAATGGAGTGAGTAATAATAACTACACTATGTATATTGATTTTGTTTTGTTTTGTTTGACTGTTTGGGTTTTGAAATGGGTAGAACCAGTCTTCTCTTAAAGAGATGCAGACCTAGTTGAATTTTTATATATTTAGTAATGGGTTGAGATAGTAATAATAACTACACTATGCATATTGATTTTGTTTTGTCTTGTTTGACTGTTTGGGTTTTGAAATGGGTAGAACCGGTCTTCTCTTAAAGAGACGCAGACCTAGTTGAATTTTTATATATTTAACAATGGGTTCACTGCCATTTCAAGGAAATAGCATCTTGTTTTATGTGATTATCTGCTTGAGTTTGGTATTTGTTTCCTGTAAGTAGACGAAGGTGCTCCTCGTGCATCTCCCACATTTTGGTGGAGAAAGAAAACTACAATTCACGATCTTTTTAATTAGTTACACAATGTCTTATATTTATTCTTGTGGATGAACAAAATCCCAATTCCTTTCTCAAAAGAAACAATCATAATATGTTTGATGCTTGGAGTTAAGATAGTTTGAGTGATAATCTTGATTCACTTTTAGATATTTTAAGTCTATTTTATGAACTAATGAGTTGCAAATGGTTGGGTAAAGTTGTTCTCCCATAGGGATGTCATTCCAATTGTCATTCCAATTGATTGGAAGTAATATATATATATATATATATATATATATATATATATTATAAAAGAAAATAAGTAAATGGGTAGACGAAAACACTATTATGGTTTTTTTCATGTTGGTTTCTATCCTAAGCAATTCATTAGGTGAATAAATATATAGGAAATAATGGAAAAAGTAAGAATTTTAGTTGAGCGGATAAAAGTTACTTTCCACTAATATGAAAACTTTAATAAGAAAACTTTATTAAGAATTAGGGAGAGGTAAATGCACATAGAAAATAGTTGTTGATTTATGGTGTTGAAATAGCTATTGATTTATGGGGTTGATGTTGATGTTGTGTGATTACTTTAATTTCAAAGAATTAGTCCTTAAAAAAGTCTTAAAAAAGTTTTACAGTTACTCACTTGATATAAAATTTTATAGTTACTCTCAAATAATTGATATAAAAAACCATATGGTAATGGTAATTTAAATCCCTTTGGAAAATCAATTATAGCGGCACCCTTTATCGGTGAGAATGCAGTACCATAGCTGGCAGTAAATAAAAAGCCTATAGCCATGATCCTCGCTTTCTTAAGGGAGTTTACACAGTTCGACCACCCACCTCTCCCCCACAAATATCTAGAGCTCTTAGCTTAAAATCGGAAGAGCATAGTGGGTAGCTAATCGAGATTGAGATGGTAACTTTCACAGCAAATCGAGATTGAGATGCATCGGTAGCGAGGGCGTAGTTATAAGGATGGATTTTTGGGAATTAATGGTGGTAAAGTGTCTAGGTTAATTTGTTTCTTTTTGGAAGAATCCTTTGATATAATATAGAAGTTCATCAGAACGGCCTTCTTTTAAGAAAAGTTGTGTAAATGAAGATTTGTTTTTCCAGTACATTTCTGGTTTTTATGGTGTGAAATACTTTTGAGCCAAAGCGTTTCGACCGAAATGCTTGCCTTGTCATCAAGGTTATTGATTTGGTTATATCTTTTGCACAATATTTTTTTATTTTATTTATTAGTGGGTGGATAGAATACTTACCTTAAAAAACAAATGCATCAAACAAATTTGTGTACGAGAAAGGTTATGGAATAGCATGTATAGAACATGCGAATTATGTGAATCATTCCGGACTTTTTATCTCTCCGTTTGATGTTTTTTTTCACAACTTTACAAATAGTTATTTTTTTGGGTGAAAAAAAACATGTAAATTATGTGAATCATTCCGGACTATTTATCTCTCCGTTGATGTTTTTTTTACAACTTTATAAATAGTTATATAAAGATATTGTCTTTTATTTTGGGTGAAAAAAAACATGTGAATTATGCTTTTTAACGAGAAAAGTAACTATTCTTTGTTTTTGTGCAATTCTTCTTATCTTTTTTTTTAACATGTAGAAGTAAGGTTAATAGGTAATCTTATTTATTTTTATATAAATGGTTTTACAATATTTTTAAATTAATAACATATAAATATATAAAAAAAACATTTTAAATTTTTTTTTTAATATTTTAAATTATATATATATATATATATAATGTTTGAGGGTTTAAAGTCAATAAGAAGCAGGTTGTGCTGGCACTTTTTTAGTTGGAATAGTTATTATCCTTCTTCTCTATGATGACAATATTGTTCTTCTAGCAAGGTGTCCATTTGATCTTGATAAGCAACTATGATTTCTTAAGATTTGTTTATTTACCATGGGTATGACTGTCAACACTGAAAAAAAAGTTATGATTATCAAATGCAAGAATGACACTTATGCTAATTTTGTGTATGACAATAGCAACTTGGAGAACTCTTGTTTAAATAAGTATTACTACTCATGAACCATTTTCTCCAAGAAGCACAACATCAATGCATAAAATTACAAAAAAACTGATTGTGTGTTAGGAGCACTTCAAAGCCCCATTGCGGGTAAGCTATGTTTTTTCTTAAGCATAATTTCATTTTTACCTTTTTTGTTTTCATTTTAAAATTTATTTTTAATGCATCCAACCATGGAGTCATCGAAGCTCATAATCCTCCTTCCATTCTTTTGCCTTTCATTGATTTGGTTTGATTTTGAATTTTGCAAAATCTTACTATATTTCAATTTTTTAATTGTTTGTTATCTCATTTAAATTTTCCATGGATTAAAATGTAAAATCTTTCTTATGATAAATTCTCTTTCTAAGTTTAGGTGGCACTATAAACATATAGTTGAACTCTTTTTTATTTAAAAAATATCATGACTTTGTTGATTTACTAGGAAATGTACATACACAATGGATTAACAAGTTTAGTTTAAACTAAAGATTTTCTCACACTTATGTGTGTGTTTCTAAATGTTTGATAGAACCTCTATGATAAGCCCTACTTTGTGGCTCAAAACATCAAGAACAAATTCAGCCAACGTAGTCTTCCTCCTTCCTTCAAAACCTCTATTAGTCATCTTGTACATAACAATTGCATCTTGAAACACATATAATAACTATGGTTCCACTGCTTTGACGATTCTCTTTATAATCTTAGGTGACACTATGTGCGATGCTCTCGATAACCTAAACGCACCATTGAGTGATTATTATACTAACATGTATGGATAGGTGCTCTATTAGTGGTTCCTCCATGCATACATAGAACACGAGTAGGATTTGTTTAAATTAAAGTTATTCTCATGCTTTATGGTACATTTCTAAACATTCAATAAAATATCTACCGCTACTCTTGTACATCATAAGCACACTACGGAGTTACAAAAATAATAAATATGATTCCCTTGCATTGTTGGTTCTCTTTATAGTATTAGGTGAGATGATACTTAGAGAGTCTTGATACTATAAACACATTATATAGAGAATATGTTTAAATTAAACATATTATCACACTTATGTGTGTGTTTTTAAATGTTTCATAGCACCTCTATTAGTCATATTGTACATCACAATTGCATCTTGAAACACATATAATAGCTATGGTTCCACTACCTTGTTGATGCTCTTTATAATATTAGGTGACACTATCTGCATTGCTCTCGATACCTTAAACGGACCATTGGGTGATTATTAATTATACTAAAACGTATTGATAGGTGCACTATTAGTGGTTCCTCCATGCATACATACATAACAAGTAGGATTTGTTTAAATCAAATTTATTCTCATGCTTTATGGTACATTTCTAAATGTTCAATAACATATCTACTGCTACTCTTGTACATCATAAGCACACTGTGGGGTTAGAAAAATACAAATATGATTCCCCCACACTATTGGTCCTCTTTATAGTATTAGGTGAGATGGTAGTTAGAGAGTCTTGATATTCTAAACACACTATTAAGGTATTTTGATATTAAAAGTATCTCGGGCTTGTTACTGTTCTAAGAAATGTGCAGAGGAATCGTCAACGATGCGCCAAACAAATCAATTGAATCAACATGATTTGTTTAAATTAAACATGCTCCGACATATTTTCATGCATTTGCAAATGTATCGTAGCACCTCTATTGCTTCTCTTGTGCATCATACAAATATCTCGGACCATAAATGATAAGTATGAATTGGATTCTTTGATCATGCAAGATATACAACTACGAGGCACCATTGGTGGTGCACTAATGTATTATAAGTCCACAAGTGGGAACGTTTTGAAATTTAAAAATTCCATTCTAGAATTAGTATTGTAAGGAATCATAATTGTCAATATTGTCTTAAATACTGAGCACACTATTATATAAAGGTATAAACCAAAACCATCCTAAATTATTGGTTCATTTTGGAATGTATACGGATTTTCATTTCCCACCATGCATCTAAACATACAAGGTGAATTGTCTAGGTGGTTGTTTCCCTATAAAAATGATGCACGAACTAATGGAAATAATAAAAATATTATGAACATTTGCAGTGTGTTAAGTTTAAACAAGGAGAAGACTCTATATTGCACTTATGATTACATTTCATTAGGGTTATTGCATCACTATTTTAAGGTGGACTAGAGTGTTTTACACATTTTTTAGTGATTTGTTTTTCAATTTAAAAAAAAATATAAAATGTAACTCATTATATATTATTTAAATGATTTGTCTGTGTGTGTGAGTGTATGTATTCCTAATGAGATTTATATTTTACTAAGAGATAGTGACAATTATGGTAGCATTTGCTATAGTAGGAGCATGCAAATTCATACAAAATTTTATGTGAGTGAGAGACAAGAGAGAGGGAGATGGATATGTACGCTTTTCATATCACAAAGTATACTCTTTTCTTGTTGAGTAAATTTATCTTCCTCATGTTTTGTGATGGGGGTACACTCCTCAAGAGGAACACATGCTTGTTGATGTAGATGATTTATCATTGGGTCATGCCAGACAAGTATCTAGGGTGAATCCCCATTTTTGGTACCCGTCCACAAAGGAGGATATTTATCTCATTATGTGGCTATATAAGAGAGGGGATTATTTTACTGATGTTCCTGATATCCCTATAAAATTCCCATCAATCATTCCCAACATCTAGATGGGCAGTTGCAAAATCCCTCATAGAGAAATTTTCCATGATATAGATGATAATTTTCTTTTCCAAATATACACAAACCACCGGTGAGAGCTAGAAGTTGAAGAGAATGCACGTGAAAGTGCATAAGTATAAAATGAACTAGAAATGAAACTATCTTCACACACACAATATGAATAAAAATAATATCCATAATATTAATTTAATAAATCATAAGTGGAACCATATCCATAGGAAAATAAAACACTTATCTTTTAACTAAAAAGGTCCAAGAAGTTGGTTGTGTAATAACAATTTTCTATGAAATGTATGTAGCACTGAAAATACCACCCCAAGGAAGGCTGGGAGGCCTCTAGTGTCAAGGAAACAACTACATGCTTCACTCTCTCTCAACCCAATCAATTTTCTCTCATGTTTAGTCCGTTTCCTCCCCACAAATAACTACAAGCATCTCGTCAGCAATCCCATTCATGGGGCTCTCTTCCAGTATCCCACATAATAGAATAAATGCCTAATTTTTCCTTGCACTTTAGCCTCTCGAAGTACCCAACCCTTATTATGGTCTTTTGTGTGTGCAAAAAGAGTCCAATTTGTTGTATGCTTTCAGAGAATCTCCTACAAAATTAATTCATGTAATTTCAAGTATCCAAGGACAAACAAATTACCCGTGGGTAAAAGGTGTCAAAGTTTCCCTTAATATCTCTTCTCATCTACAAGCATCATCTTTACCCTCATGCTTATGATTTCCAATACACAACGCTATTTTTTTGTTAATTTATCAGTCTAATAATTAAAAACATTGAGTTAACCACACTAATCGACATAGTGTATTAATCTTGCATGGAAAATGAGTGATACACTATAGTGGGTATGAATTTTTTGGCGAAAATACAACTAACACCACTTTAGACCATAAAATGAAGCACCCTTACAATTTTCATAGGAAGTGTATTCATCCCCTGTTTTCAGAACTTTATGAAAAGACTTTTCAACCAACCTCACACATGCATTTTATGATTGGATTTCATAAGTCAAAGGAAGTAAATGGATATTTAAGGCTCATGGTCGAAAATTGATGAGCTCTAAGGACGACACTTGAGAAAAGGGGATTTAGTTTCCCCTTGGTGGAATCATAGGCCCTCTATTGCTCTGCACACAATCATTATGGACCATTTTATTATTTTCCAATGTAAATGTTTACATATATTTTGCATCATCATGAGAAGATTAACACATGGCCATATAGAAATATTTAGATCATATATCCATTCACTAGTTATTCCTTGTCCTTGAGCTCTATGCGAGGAATATTTACAAGCATATTTACGCCATTTTACACTATATGATTTATTACAATCCAAGGGTCACAATAGGGGTATTACATCCTTCCTAACATTGTGAGAGAGGCCCATATTGCATATATTCATAGATATGCAAGTGTGAGCATCATTGACCCTAGCGACTTTCGATTTGTAGGTGGATAGGTGCATTTACGTCCATGCAGGTTAATTGGTTGTCTCTAACGATCACAAAACTAACACACTATACGTATGATAGGAAATGTGTTAGTGACTATTTGATGCACTTTATAGATATTTTAGTTTAGAGGCCTATAATCATTAGCTGGTATACATTTTTTTGTGAAAGTTGATGTTCCTTTGGAATGTTGTCATGCTGTGTTTTTTTCTTGCTCGAAACACCCTCACTTTCCAGTAGTGGCCTTTTCTTTGAGAAACCATGACCCAAGGGCATCTATTCGATCAAAATAACCTAGATCCCACCCAACCTTGACCATAGCATCCATTAACTTGGTTGGATTTTGCAGTTTTTCCTCCCAACTATTTCACCCCTAATGGGATTTGAACATGGTCCGTCTTGCTAATGAGGCCCATGCCGTAACTGAATGAGCTAGTGGGAATTGACAATCATGCTTTGTTTGTTGGGAGGATTTTATTCTTATTTCATTCATATATATTTAATTTATTTCTTGACATTTTCCCACCTTCCTTCTAGGTCGATGACTCATATGCATACACACACGTGGGGGAAGTTGTTTCCCAAGAGGAACCATCTAGAGTAGTCATGTAGGTTGTTCACTTTAGAGGTATTAAAGTTTCCATCTAGCAAGGATGGTCACACCTAAACCTCATGTGGTTCTCATATGGAGGGATGCAACCGTGAGTATGTGAAAGCATACTAGTTAGTAAGTCTAATTCACCATATGCCGGAGATATTTGTTTCATATTTGTTTTCGTGTTTAATGCACATGTAATTTTATGACATTTTGTTTAACTTGTCTAATGATCATTGAATAGAATTTTTTTAGATATTGAAATGTATGTTGGAGAGGGGCCTCTCCTACATGATGGAGAAACCATGGAAGTTCATGAGTTTCCCCAAGTTTATATACTTGACATATAATGCAATCCATATCACAAAAGAAGGGATAACAAATTAGATTGGTGCATTTATGGATCACCATAGAGTGTTCCCTATATGAGCTAGGAATATCACCAGGGACGTGAGCTTCAGTTCATAATCATACATACATATATATATATATATATTAAAATCCATATGCATTTTAATTAAGAATCCTGTAACTCATCAAACCCCAAATATTTGGCAGCCAGGTGAGCAGCATAGAGCATGTGTCCACTAAACAACGTAGTAGGCTGACTCAGTCCTCAAGAATGCGCATGCAGAGTTCATGGGTTTACATATAATACACGTGCTTCTAGACAGATAACATTTGTGTAGTATATCTATATATATAGATTTTTTGGATGCTCACTTCATCTATTTCCCAATTGTTCTCTTCGTTGTTTCAGTTTATTCCATTTCCCACTGCCTTAGATCTCTCGCACTTTCGCTTTTCCCAGTTGACTTGTGGATCCGCCTTGGGATTGCACCCATCTAATCTTCATCCATCTTCTGCAATCCCAGGACTCACACACTCTACGCAAGAAAACTGAAGTAAATCCAAGAGATAATCACATCTCCTTTCAGGTTTATTACTCGATCTCTCAAGATTAAGCCCTGTACTCATTGCCAAATTGCCAAATTGTAGTAGTTAAAATGTTATGCTAACCTGACCCTTTCCTTATGTTGGATTTGGAATTGCAGCGCCAAGATGTGCAGGACGCGGAGAGAACGTTGAAAGAAATGAACATCAAATATGTAAAACGAATCGTTGAGGAAGCAGGGATCTAGGTGGATCAGCTATTTATTCATGACCCCGAGGGATATGTGGTTGAGATCTGCAATTGTGAGAATCAGCCAATGGAGCCAATTATGGCCAGGAGATTGTCTTCTGATCAAACTCAAATTCAAAAGAAAGAGCTACGAACACAACCACAATCCACATTGCGGAAAAGATATTTGTTAGCAGAACAAGGGATTTCTCTCAAGTGCTGATGTATTATTCATTTCAATGGTGGACTCATTTCCCTAGCAATTCTGAATTCTTTTCAGAATAGTTGGACCAGCCTATCGTTTGTTTTCCTTGATTAAGCAACAACGAACACAACTCCATGCGATTTTGGGGCGAACGGCATATGAGGTAGCTCCGCTAATGGTAGCTCAGGTGGCTTTGTTTCTCTCTTTCACAGGACAATAAAGCCCAATTCATGCGATGTCCTGTAGTAGGGCATCGGCGTTATTGGTGTGATATTAGACATGTTCAAAGTATTCCGGTTGTTAGGGTTATTTTAATATTGGAGCCGAGAGGATCCAGGAGGTTGCATTCTTCTATTCAAATTCAAAATTGAGAGCTGCAAGCGCAACCTCAATCCAAAGTTGCCGAAGAGATGCTCGTTGGCATGTAAGCTCAGCACAACATGAGATTGCTATATAGAAAGAATGAGGAAGAAGCCATGGTAAATGGCGATTTGTATTACAGGCAAGAGATAATAGTTATCACACTCTCCTGGTTTTGTTTATTATATAAAACACAAACCAATCGAGATAACTGTTGGAAAACTTCCAGAGAATATGAGAGCCACAGGAATAGAAGAGAGGAAGTGTCTTTCAATTTTTGTCGAGATTTTGAATGGAAACATTGCTGTCTTTTACTATGCCAACATTCATTTCTGGTTTTATTGTTATTATCGTTGATTTGGAATTGAAACTTGGTTGCCTATATTGTTCAACTCAGTTGTTAATTTGTTTTTAAATTTTTAACAAATATCCAAATGTTTTTGCCGAATCACTTAACAAATGCATCCAATACCTCCCAGGAAGACGCCAAATAGGAACTGACTTCTCAGCAACAGAAATCCCTTAATCATTCCTAAAAACAAGAAAAGTGCAATAGTTTGCTTTTGTTTTTACATATTTAAGTAAATGAAATTCTTTAACTGTTTAAAAACGGTCCAGCAAAACGTCTTGATCAACGGAATGAATTAGCTTTAGTGCTATGTATGGGAATAAGTCTTAGTTGTTTCTTCTTAACTCGAGCTTCTTGTAGCTTTGGTGGTATCATGTATGTGTGGAAGGCCAAGAGGACACAGAAAATTCCAAACGCATGGGAGACTACTTGGAAAAGCTCGCCTGAATTTGTCGCCCATTGTCACATTATAAACATGATTTTATAAATGACGGACGGATCTACTGAACTCAACGGCTCCAATTGGAATTAATTCAATGTTTGTCGGGAGGTAGCAAACCATAGTAATTTTATTTAATTTTTCCTCTCCTACAGGAGACAAATTTACGTGTACAGAGCTGCGATAATTGAATGCCTTTTTCTTGGTGGTTTAGAGTCTTTTTCTCTTTGACATATTTGTTCTTTTACTCATTCACACTTACCGTAGCAAAGCCTAACAAATGGACATAAAACTTAAAACTTTGGTTCTGCAACTCCTTTAATCACTAGATTCAACTCTTTTACTTAGCTAAAAATTGCTCTTATAGGAACACATGGGATCCTTCAAGGAAATGTTCAATTAAATAGCTTAACTTCTAAATATCGGGAGCATTGACCCTTGAAATATGTCTAAACCACTTCTGTGTGTGTTTTAATGTCTTGATCGTTGTTCTAATGCTTCGACTGATCCCATTCATACAAAGCCACATAGAACGTGGGCTTCAACACTACCCTCTTCTTTCAAGATGCATCCTCACAAAACAATGGAAAGAGTCCTATTACCATACCTTTCCATTAATGATATACCCATGACTTACCCGCCACTTTAACAATGTCACCGTCTCAAACAAACCCTACTTCACTCATAAAAGTTCCTTGTGACGAAGAGAGAGGGTGCACAACATTAAGGCTGTGACCACCTTCCTCTATTCAATTTAAGAGCTTCAACCCGTGTCATCCACATAAGACCAAGACATGGGCTTCTTCACTAATCGACATGAAATATTCCTTAATACGATATTTTTTGACATGAGGGACTTCTCCTTACCTCAACAAGCTCTCAATCCTCAAGAGTTCATGAGCCACCCATTCCTCGCACGTATTTTGTTTCATATTCGCACATAACGAAACACATGAACCAACAACGAATTTCACTCTCTCTAGTGGCTCCCGCTTTCTCTATTCAGCGTGTAAATTGTCTACAACAACTATAGGCTACCCAATAAACCATTTGAAAAATGTGAGCGTTCCCTCTAGCTTCACGCAGACAATACACACATGCGATCTCTTTTATTTCATCTTTAAACCCTAAAACAAATAGTGGTAGCCTCACATCTCACAGAGGTTAAACTACAAAGACACGAGTGAAAAAAATTTCTAACAAACATGCTAAAAGAGGGATTTTACGAAAATACAAAGCTACTATCACTTGCACCAATCCTCCAATTCTTTTACACACCGTACTTCAATAGTCTATTCCAAGGACCTCTTCGCTATAGTCACACTCAGCACACACACTCAATGAGAATCTCTCACAAGCGAATCCTCAAGGCTCTCAAATTCAATTAGACTCACCTGAGAAGTGGGATCAAACATCACATTATAGCGTCGACGACAGATGGGATTCAACGCACCAATCATTGCTGAGGCACACGACTCTATTATTAGTCATGGTTGGCTATAACTGACTCACATGGTAAAATAGATGAAAAACCTTGTAATTTTCATTTTTACATTGAAGATTCAGACTCACATTAACGCAACGCATAGCAGACTATATGAAAAATATCACTTGAATTTGTGTCTTATTGTCACGTCAAAAATTTGATTTTATAAATGACCGAAGTGTTCAGCAAACCCGACGGTTACACCATAGCTCGAACGACTACAAAACACGATGGGAGGCCCTATGGACATTCTGGGTTGGATGCCGATTTAGTGCTATAGATGATGGGAATTAACTCACTCCCCCTCATGAGGTAAACACAAATATGTAATGAGTTGGTTGGAAATTAATTTCAACTCTTTTATTTAAGCAAAATAGAATATTCATTCTTAAATACATAATTTTCTTTCTAATTAAAAATTGAGATGAACATATCAATGTTTATTAAAATCACATTTTATTTAAACACAAATATGTAAAATCACATTTTATTTAAACACAAATATGTAATAAGTTGGTTGGAAATTAATTTCAATTTTTTTATTTAAGCAAAATAGAATATTTATTTCTAAATACATAATTTTCTTTCTAATTAAAAATTTAGATGAACATATCAATATTTATTAAAATCACATTTTATTTAAATAAAATAAAAAAAATATTATAAAAACATAATTTTATTTAATATTAATTGCCATTGTTGCGTACTCACCTCTACCATAACCCTTCCATGATTGAAATCCACATCACATTAATACATTAGAAGGAATATAAACTTAACTACAAAGCAGTCTAATCACTATATAAAACTAATGGTATTTTTTTAATGTTTTATATACATAAAGATTCTATATTTTAGCTCATTATGGGAAACACATATTATTTTTTTTCAAAATTTATACTTAAAATTATTTTTCCAAATATAGTTATTCAAAAATGTTAAAAATTATGATAATGAAATGTAACTTATATATAAATTTCAAAATAAAGTATTTTCAAAAGAAAATATCATTTTCTTTTTATTTGAGAGAATCAAAGAACCTCTTACATCGAAGATAAATTTTTCTTAATTGTTAGAAATGCCTATCACTTGAGGCGAGTGGATTTCAACCATTGGTTAAGAAACCAAAACCCACAGGCATCTAGGCTATCAAAATCACCCGTGGATCGCTATATTTTTGGATGTGTCCTCCCAACTAACTTGCCCCTAAGAGGATTGAAACTCGATCTCCCAGCTAACGAGACCAACACCTTAAACGAATGAGCTAGGGAGAATCAACCTCACATCGAATATATTACAAGAAGTAGTAATATCAAACTAAACACCCATACACTCTAACAAGATTAAATAAAACCCCAACCAAACACATATAAGCCAAAACTATCAATAAAACAAACCACCTCTATCATATTCCAAAAAACAACTTTCCCAAAAAATGATCCACACAAAGGGGAAGAAGTCATATACAACGAGTCACCAACTAGCATAGTAATCTATTCAACCTAAATGAGCCTTCAAAAATCATAGAACCTTGAATTCTTTCTTCAAAAGATCCAAAGCTCTTTTCGACCGAGAATAAGGCTTCCATTTTGAATGATATGAAAAAATGTACATAAAAGTAATATCTAAGAATTCTTCCAATTTTTTTATTATCCTTGAGAACCAATAATATAGCTACAACACCTATAACCTTTTTTCACACTTTATAATGACTTTAGAATCTCCAAAAAACCAAAGGCAAAATAATCCCATTTAAAACCACAAAATACATCATCCCCGAAACGACCACCGCTTCAACTTTTGATTACTGCCAATGCTAGACCCCAAACAAATATTGAGAATATGATCTTCATTAGTATCAAGCACCATGCCACATCCACACACACTTGAAGAGGAAGCACCATCAAAGAGACCACTTGTCGAAGAAAAGTTGAAAGAAGGACCGGTCCTAAAAATGGGACAATAAGACTTCACCCGTTTAAAATAATCCTTGTATAGAGTCATACTTCTCAAACCATAGACTTGAGAATTTGGAATCACATTTTCAAATATGAACGTATTTCTCATTTTCCAAATTTTCTAACAAACAAAAAAGGGAAGTAATTCCCCACTGCCTAAAACCGTCTTCTAAATTAAATGTGCCCCAATTACGAGAGATATGTAAGGCCTCCCTAATATCATACCACACCTCTCTACCCAATCTGCAAAAAATGAAAAGATGATGAGTGGACTCACGAGCCTCCTTGCACACCACACAAAAGCTATACTTTTGCCACCCTCTTCCAATCAAACTAATTCAAGTCACGAGACAATTTTCCAAACTCAACAAAAAAGAATTTGACCTTCATCAAAATAAACCGTTTCCATAATTGAACATACCGTCATTTAACATTTACGCCGACCATGTGCCACACAATATAATTATATGCCTTTTTTGTAGTGACCTAGAAAGACTTATTGTTCGAGCACCAAACCAACTTATCGTTTGCATCACACAATGTGCTACCAGCTCTATTTTGTCCCAAAATGTTGGATTTGTGACATTTGAATATATTAAATTTTAAAACAAAGTATTTAACAACATTTTAGCTCTTAAATAAATAAATAAAATATTTAACATTTTAAAGATAACTATAAAAGGTCAAACTTTTTTATTTTTTTGTATTTCTCTTATAATATTTTAAATATTATTTTATTTATATAAAACAAAGTAATAAGTATTATTATGAAGAAATTATTTTCAAGGAATTTCAATTATTTGGCTTTTAGTTATTTATATTGATGCATTCATATTCTTTGCGTAATTTGTTTTATTAACCATTGTTTTCGTACTTGGAGACCCACACATTATTGATTCAACAACTCAAAGAGAAATTTTCAGTTTATTCACGCATTATTGATTTAACAAATCAAAGATAAATTTTTAGTTTATTCAAGGTTTTGTTTTCAGAAATAAACTTAGTCCACTTTGTTTCTCTTTATCACCACAATAAGATTCAATTTATGTGTTGTCGGAGGCGTTGTTGTCATTATTGCTAGGAATCTCTCATCATTAAACCTTACATAATTTAAGCAAGATAAAATTAATAAGTAAAAATGGAATCTTTTATTT
Source organism: Pseudotsuga menziesii (assembly GCA_001517045.1). Lineage (NCBI taxonomy): Eukaryota > Viridiplantae > Streptophyta > Pinopsida > Pinales > Pinaceae > Pseudotsuga > Pseudotsuga menziesii. Next base: position 319,538 of record LPNX010693145.1, read on the forward strand.
TATAAAGTTATTTTTAAACCTTACATAGTTTCCAATTAAGATTGTTAATTCTTTATAAATTTCCAAGAATTATCTTCTTCATTTATATATCAGAACTTGCTACTAAATCCATGCCGACACCTTGGTGGACCACTAACCAGTAAGCACAACCAAATATATAGATATATGTAAGAAACACTAAATTAAGTTTAACCTTTATTTTATTATAAAATAGATGGTTTAATTTAAATAAATATTACCGCTCACAAACCATTTTCCCCAAGAAGCACAACATCAATGCATAAAATTACAAAAAAAATGATTGTGTGCTAGGAGCACTTCAAAGCGCCCCATTCCGGGTAAGTTATGGTTTTGCTTAAGCATAGTTTCATATTTACATTTTTATTTTTATTTTTAAATTTATTTTAATGCTTCCAACCATGCAATCATTGAAGCTCATAATCCTCCCTCCATTCTTGAGCTTTTCATGGATTTGTTTGATTTTGAATTTTGCAAAATCTTACTATATTTTTATTTTTTAATTGTTTGTTATTTCATTTAAGTTTTCAATAGATTAAAATGTAAAATCTTCTTTATGATTAAAAAAAATAAATTTCAAGCAATACATTTACGTCGTTAGGGTTATTAAAAAATCAAGTTGATCAATTCTCTTTGTAATTTTATGTGGCACTATAAACATATAGTTCAACTATTTTGTATTTAAAAAATATCATGACTTTGTTGATTTTCTAGGAAATGTACATACACAATGCATTGACAAGTTTAGTTTAAATTAAACATTTTCTCACACTTATGAGTGTGTTTTTAAATGTTTGATATAACCTCTATTAAAGTCATCTTGTACATAACAATTGGTCTCGAAACACATATAATAACTATGGTTCTACTACTTTGTCGATTCTCTTTATAATCTTAGGTGACACTATGCACGATGCTCTCGATAACCTAAATGCACCATTGACTCTATTATTATACTAACATATATGGATAGGTGCACTATTACTAGTTCCTCCATCCATACATAGAACATGAGTAGGATTTGTTTAAATTAAAGTTATTCTCATGCTTTATGGTACATTTCTAAACGTTCAATAAAATATACACCGCTATTCTTGCACATCATAAGAACACTGTGGAGTTAAAAAAATAATAAATATGATTCCATCGCATTGTTGGTTCTCTTTATATAGTATTAGGTGAGATGGTACTTAGAGAGTCTTGATATTATAAACACACTATTGAGAAAATATGTTTACATTAAACATATTTTCACACTTATGTGTGTGTTTTTAAATGTTTCATAGCACCTCTATTAGTCATCTTGTAAATCACAATTGTGTCTTGAAACACATAAAATAACTATGGTTCCACCACCTTGTTGATGCTCTTTATAATATTAGGTCACACTATGTGCGTTGCTCTCGATACCTTAAACACACGATTCGGTGATTATTAATTATACTAAAATGTATTTATAGGTGCACCATTAGTGGTTTCTCCATGCATACATAGAAAACAAGTAGGATATGTTTAAATTAAAGTTATTCTTATTCTTTATGGTACATTTCTAAACGTTGAATAACATATCTACTGCTACTCTTGTACATCATAAGCAAACCATGGAGTTACACAAAAAATAAATATGAGTCCCTTGCAATTTTGGTTCTCTTCATAGTATTAGGTGATATGGTACTTAGAGAGTCTTGATATTATAAATAGACTATTAAGATATTTTAATATGAATAGTATCTCGGTGTTGTTACTTCTCTAAGAAATGCGTGGAGCCATCATCAATGGTGTGAAACACAAATCAATAGAATCAACATGATTTGTTTAAATTAAACATGCTCCGACACATTTTGATGCATTTGTAATTATATGGTAACATCTTTATTGCTTTTCTTGTGCATCATACAAAGATCCCACACCATAAATTATAAGTATGATTTGGATACTTTGTTCATGCAAGATATACAACTACGAGGCACCATTGGTGGAGCACTAATGTATTATAACTGCACAAGTGCAGACATTTTGAAATTTAAAAATTCCATACTAGAATCAATAGTGTAAGGAATCATAATTGTCAATCTTGTCTTAAATATTGAGCACACAATTATATCAAGGTATAAACTAAAACTATCCTAACTTAATGGTGAATTTGGAATGTATACAAATTTTCATTTGTGACCATGCATCTAAACATATAAGGTGAATTGTCTAGGTGGTTGTTTCCCTACGAAAATGATGCACCAACTACTAGAAATAATAAAAATATTATCCACATTTTCATTGTGTTAAGTTTAAACAAGGAGAAGACTCTATAATGCACTTATGATTACTTTGGATTCAAGGGACATTGCATCACTATTTCAAGGTGCACTAGAGTGTTTTACAAATTTTTTAATGATTTTTTTTATTTCAATTCTTAATAAATATAAAATTTAAATCATTATATATTATTTAAATCATTCATGTGTGTGTGTGAGTGTATGTGTTCCTAATGAGATTCATATTTTACTATAGTGACAATTTTGGTACTGGTTTACTATAGTAGGAGCATGGAAATTCATACAAAATTTTATGTGAGTGAGAGACAAGAGAGAGGGAGATGGATATGTACCCTTTTCATATCACAACGTATACTCTTTTCTTGCTGAGTAAATTTATCTTCCTCAAGTTTTGTGATGGGGATACGTTCCTCAAGAGTGACACATGCTTGTTGATGTAGATGATTTATCATTGGGATCATGCTAGAAGGGTATCTAGGGTGACTCCCAATTTTTGGTACCCATCCACAAAGGAGGATATTTATCTAATTATATGCCTATATATGAGAGGGGATGACTTCACTGAGGTTCCTGATATCACTATAAAATTCCCATCAATCATTCCCAACATCTAGATGGGAAGTTGCAAAATCCCTGATAGAGAAAATTTCCATGATATACAGGATAATTTTATTTTCCAAATATATTTAAACCACTGGTGAGAGCTAGAAGTTAAAGAGAATGCATGTGAAAGTGCATAAGTATAAAATGCACTAGAATTGAAACTATCTTCACACACACAATATTAATAAAGAATAATATCCATAATATAAGCGCACCCATATCCATAGGAAAAACAAACACTTATCCTTCAACTAAAGAAGGTCCCAGAAATTGGCTGTGTAATAACAATTTTCCACTGAAATGTACGTAGCAGTGAAAATACCACCCCCAAGGAAGGCAAGGAGGGCTCTAGTGTCAAGGAAACAACTACATGCTTCACTCTCTCTCTCTCATCCCAATTCATTTGCTCTCATGCTTATTCAGTTTCCTCCCCACAGATCACTACAAGCATCTGGTTCAACAATCCCATTCATGGGGCTTTCTTCTAGTATCCACACAATAAAATAAATCCCTAAATTTTTTTTTTGCATTTTATCCTCTCGATGTACCCAAACCTTATAACGGTTTTTAGTGTGTGCATAAAGAGTCCAATTTGTTATATGATTTCAAAGAAACTCCTGCAAAGTTAATTCATGTAATTTCAAGCATCCAAGGAGAAACAAATGACTAGTGGGTAAAATGTGTCAAAGGTTACCCAATCTCTATTTTCGTCTACAAGCATCATCTTTACCATCATGCTTGCGATTTCCTCTACACAACACTATTTTTTGTTAGTTTATTGATCTAGTAATTGGCAAGATCGAGATAACAACACTAATCGACATAGTGTATTAATATTTCGTGAAAAATGAGTGATACACTATAGTGGATATGAATGTTTCGGAGAAAATAAAACTAACAGCACTTTAGACCATAAAATGAAGCACCCTTACAATTGTCATAGGAAGTGTATTCATCCCATGTTTCCATAACTTCACGAGAAGACTTTTCAACCAACCTCACACATGCATTTTATGATTGGGTTTCATAAGTCAAAGAAAGTAAATGGACATTTTAAGGGTCATGGTTGAAAATCAATGAGCTCTAAGGACGACACTTGAGAAAAGGGCATTTAGTTTCCCCTTGGTGGAATCATAGGATCTCTAGTGCTCTTTACACAACCATTATAGACCATTATATTATTTTCCAATATAAATATTTACATAGATTTTGTGGCGTCATTAGAAGATTAACACATGGCCATATAAAAATATTTACATAATTGATCCATTCACTAGTTATTCCTTGCCCTTGAGGTCTATGCGAGGAATATTTACTAGCATATTTACATAATTTTACTTAATATGATTTAATAAAATCCAAGGGTCAAAACAAGGGTATTACATCCTTCCTACCATTGTGCGAGAGCGACATAGTGCATATATTCGTAGATATGCTAGTGTGAGAATTATTTACCTTAGTGACTTTCGACTTGTAGGTGGATAGGTGTATTTACATCCATGCAGGTTAATTGCTTGTCTCTAACGATCACAACACTAACAAACTATACCTATGATAGTAAATTTGTTAGTGACTTTCTCATGCACTTTGTAGATACTTTAGTTTAGAGGCATATACTCATTAGGTGTTATGTACCATTTTTTGTGAGAGTTGGTTCCTTTGGCATGTTGTCATGCTATGTTTTTTTCTTGTTCAAAACTCCCTCACTTTCCAAGAGTGGCCTTTGCTTTGAGAAACCATGAACCAGGGGAATCTAATCCATCAAAATAACCTAGATCCCACCCAACCTTGACCATAGCATATGTTAACTTGGTTGGAATTTTCATTTTTTCACCCAAATATTTCACCCCTAATGCGATTTTAACATGGGTTACCTTGCTGACGAGGCCCATGCCATAACTGAATGAGGTAGCGGGAATTGAAAATCATGATTTGTTTGTTGGGAGGATTTTATTCTTAATTTATTCATATATATTTAATTTATTTCTTAATAGCTTTTTGGCCACTCAGTTGACATTTTCCCACCTTCCTTTGAGGTTGATGACTGATGTGCATACACACATGTGGGGGTAGTTATTTCCAAAGAGGGACGATATGAAGTGGTCATGTAGGTTGTTCAGTTTAGATGTATTAAAGTTTCCATCTAGTGAGGATGGTCTCACCTGAACCTCGTGTGGTTCTTGTATGTAGGAATGCAGCCATTAGTATTTGAAAGCATACTACTTAGTAAGTCTAATTCACCATATGTTGATAGTTGTTTCATATTGGTTTTTGTGTTTAGCGCACATGTAATTTTATGACATTTTGTTTAACCTCTCGAATTATTGTTGCATAGATTTTTTTTAGATATTCGAATGTATATTATAGAGAGGCCTCTCCTACATGATGGATAAACGACTGAGCTTCATGAGTTTCCCCAGGTTTATATATTTGACATATAATGCGAGCCAAATAAAAAAAGAAGGGATAACAAACTAGATTTGTGCATTTATGGATCAGCATAGAGTGGTTCCTATATGAGCTATAAAGATCACGAGGGACCTTGAGCAAGTGCATAAATATGACAACCCTGATATCACACGACTACAGTTACCCTTCTCCTTCATATCATCTTATTGATTCCTCATACTGTTGGTGACCTCAGCATAATCAATAAGTTGAGGGATCACTATCACCATTAATCTTCTTCATATTCATCTACAAATTATTGTGATCCTCCACCTCCTCCGCCTCCATATTTTCCTCCTTGAATTCCTCTTTCTCCTCAAACTCCACCAAATACTCCATAAGGAGAATGCATACCATCTCCATTGTGAGCATCAAATTGAAAACCATATCCTTCATAAGGTGACGGAACACCATATCCTTTAGAATTAGGTTGAACACCATCTCTTCCAAGAGAATATTGATCAATATCATTAACACCCTATTGAACACCATCTCCTCTAGCAGTTGGTTATCCATAATATTTTGTAACAACTTACTAACTAGTCATTATTCTCCCTGTTGATTCTATAAACCCTATGGTTGCATTGAGTAATATATATTAATGTGGAGAGATATACCAGATCCTACATTCTACATTAATATTTGCAGAGGAATTGATGGCTATGGCTCTAGTGGTGGAGGTAGCGATTCCTCTATCTCTGCTAATGGACCTAGCTTGTATCAATTTTTGACATGCATATATTTAATTACAGCTGAGATTGATATTTTAAATTTATGTTTGACATACATATCTATTTTGGTATTGTCCTTCGTCTATATTATGGGTTTTCACATCATGTCGATGTTGATGTTGTTTTACTTATAAAATGGATTGTGTATATGCATATGATTTATGTTATTGATATTTTATCGCATATTAAATTGGATTGGATATGCAAATCATTCATTTAAATATGAGATGTATCACTCATGTAAATTTGACATGCCATATGTATATGTGCGACACATATATGTATTTTGATATTATAGTTAATGTATACTATGTTTTTTCATATCACATTGCTATAATTAAATGATTTATATAATTTAATATTGTATATGTTAATGATTAAAACCACTATTGATCTTTTCAAAATTAAATTTCAAATCTTGAAATGAAACCCTTATTTAAATTGGAGATGCCACATAGTGTCTAACTTTATTTGTAATAATTTAATGCCATTTCTTTGCATTAATAAATCAATGTCATTATATAATGTTTAACCATTTTTCAAGGCTAATTCTTTGTTGTTCAAGACGATCCAATATGGTGTTTATACATGCTTACAAAATTGATCAAATGATTCAATTAATGATTGATATTTTTAAATCAATTTTTTTTTCTAAATTCATTCTAAATTTTTTTCTTAATATTTTCATTAATTTTGATAAAGCTCAACTTATTAGAGCTAAGGAAAAAGAAGTTAAACTTCACAATCCCTAAAAGTAATAAAATAGATAATTTTCATTGTTTAACCTTGGATCTCGACTATCATCCAATTTACCTTAGAGATACACTTTGATGTTGATTATCATCCTTTAGCATTGAATGTTAGATTGACACTGCATGTTAACTACATGTAAATTAAGAATCCAACCTTACATATGGTGCTGGAACTATTGCCATGGAAATTGAAAATGAGATAGTATGAAATTTATTGGTTGGAGTCTAGTGCTTAATTACATTGAAATACTATTTTAATTAGGTGATTCACCGTCCATGACACTTTTCTTAGTATTATTGATATTAGCATTTCACTATTTATTATTAGTGTTATTATTTACCGTGTCCATATATTGATTAGCAATAAACACAAACAACACATATTTATTAATACTATTAATTAATAGAACAAAAATATCATGAAAAGCTTATATGAACCTCCTCATTCGTAAAGATTGAGATAGTTTTAAACATGTTACCAAATTCGATAGAAAATTTGACAAATATGTAAAATTACATCATAAAGATTATAAATGTGGGAGCCCACAAGAAGTTGCTACCTAATTATGATGTGGGAGCGCACAAGTGAGATAAATCAACAATGTGCACACACCGCGTAGATGCGTGCACGTGCTTCCACTTCAAACTGCCAAATCTCCACGCCGGATTTCCAGCGTGGGAAATAAGAGTGTGCACGCGCCTATGGACGTGCACATGCATTTGGACGCATGTGCATATTGGATGCTATAGAAAGTAGGGACTCGCGCACATCCCTGTGTATTAGTCAAAAAATTAGTGCGTATTGTTTTTTGCAACCCGCGAGTGCGCAACGAGGAGGCAACGACCCTAAGGAGACAAATTCGACCCCCAAGGACCCCAAAAAACTTGTGAAAATCACCTAAAATGACATTGGAGTAAGGTAAATAGAGTAGGAATGCAATTTTTTTGTTTATTTCATTGTTTTTATTGTTTCTAAAATAAAAAACAAAATTAAAAGGAAATTGAAAATCAATTGAAATGGGAAAAATTTTATACCGCAGGTACAAATTACCTAACCAAAATGACCAATACCAATGAACCATCCAAAGAAATGAACAAAACAAACCAAACAGAGGAACGAAAACCAAAATTAAATGAAGAAAACCCCGAAAATGAATTACATGGGGATTTAAACCAATTAAGAATTTTGAGTGATGAATTGAATAACACAAGGGAATCCTCTCAGGTTTCCCTTGTCACATCAATACAAAACATTATACAATCTATGAACATTTCTGATAGTGAGATAACCAGTTTGAGTGAATATAGGGATCGAATGAGAGAGAATTATAGCACTGGTATATCCAAAGAGGATATTAAAAACCTGAATATCACAAAAGCCCAACTGTGGAGCAAATTTATAGATCCTAGAACAAGACAACCTCTAGATGTGAGGAAGAGGCAAGTTTGCATGGACTGGTGTAATTACCAGCCATGGAGAGAAAAATGGAGGAAGAGATGGTTCATGGTATTTGACAAGCCTCCATGCAACAATGTCGAGGTCCCACAGTATCTTCTTAGGAAATTGTGGGATAACTTTGTGTTAGGGTTCCATGTGAACTACTTAGACATCACTGAGTTCCAGGGTGTCAGTTTTGGCTCAGCCCAAGATTGATCTCACGCCCATCGGAACCCACTTAGAGGACCTACTGCACATAGGAGAGAGCCAAACCCGCCTCCTCAACCCCCTGGGTTAGGTAGCAGGCTAGATGAGATCCATGCGTTCGTCAAATTTTCCATACGACACCTTCTCAAGCATACCGAATTTGTGGCTATGTCCCCATAGAGCGAGTAGGAGCCCCCCGAGAGACACACTTCTACACGGTCTACTAGTGGTGGGCAAGGGAGAGAAGATATAGGTGGTAGCTAGGTGGGTCCATCTAGACTGACGAGACTAGTGCCACATCGTTGTTCTTATTGTGGGCATCCATGCCAGGTTCCCACGCAAGAGCATGGCACATAGAGCTACATACACCAGGTTAGTGATTGTTTTATTTAATGTCAGAATCTCTAATAAATTTAACTTAGAATCAGATGTTGATGACTTGATATTTTTTAATGTACAACTATTTAGTGTCGAGTCTCCAACACATGAGTGGGAGGACACTGGTTCCTTCAACCTAGATGGAGCCATGGTAGCTGCAGAGGACATCGCGACACCATACACACAGGTAGTTTTCATTTAGTAGTTAAATGTAATGTTAGTAGTAATTGGATGTCAATGATCACATATTTATTTAAATTGTAGGCCCATATTTAGTTAATATTTAATAATTGAATCTAAATATTTTTGTGCAAATGAACAGGTGTCTGTAGGATTGAGTGACCATCCATCCCCACCAGGGATCAGTAGATCCCCTCATGAGTAGGTATCTTGTAATAAAGTATAAATTTAATTTCAGTTTTTATTGCTTAGATTCATATAGTTATATTTTTTATGTACTAATACATGATGACATGAATATGTATGCAGGTCCCACCACATAGGTACATCGATGTCACTATCTCTCCACCAAATTCCTTTTTCCCACCATATATGCCAAGTGTATCCTGTGGAATACATGTCCCCTTCCCTGCATCCCTCCCCACCCTATCCCATCCATCCCTCGCCTTCCAACCACCACCACACTTCCATCCAGCTCCCCCCCTTCCCCACCCATCCACCCCCTCCCTTGCAGTTTCCCATGTTTCCACCCTCCCTACTTCGACCACATTACACCATCCATCCATCCATCCACATTCACCCATCCCTCCACCCCATCCCAGACCTCATCCCCCTCCTCCATATTCCCCAACCACCCTCGTTTCATCTTTCAGGGTGGCCCGTTCCATTCTACAACCAGTTGGACTTTATCGTCGTACATCACCACTTTTCCCACTCCAATCCATGCCCTCTCCCACCTTGCCCCCTAGTGTTTTAGCCAACATCGATGTGGATACATCCTTTGCTATGCCATCCACCATAGCATCAGAGTAGGTTGTACACATTAGAGGAAATTTGGGGTTTAAAATGGGCCTTATAAGAAAACGTGCCAAAATAAGTTTTTGTGAGTTGGAATTCAAGAACCAATAGAATTTCAATAAAATAAGTCAACCATAATGGTTGAATTGACATATTTGTCATTAAAAAAAACTACTTTTTTTGTTCGTATTTTCGACATATCTCATTGTGTTTTTACTCAAATTTCGATTGGGAGAGCTCGTTGGATGTGGAATTTGATTCCGCATCCAATGAGTACCCACACTGCATACTTTTGATGGACCCCGCTACCCCAAAAGCATTAAATACCTGAAAAAATGTGATGATGACATCATCATCACATTTTTTCAGGTATTTATTGCTTTTGGGGTAGCGGGGTCCATCAAAAGTATGCAGTATGGGTACTCATTGGATGCGGAATCAAATTCCGCATCCAACGAGCTCTCCCGATCGAAATTTGAGTAAAAACACAAGGAGATATGTCAAAAATACAAACACAAAAAGTAGTTTTTTTCTTTCTTCCTCCAAAATTAGTCAATATTATTTTATTATTTTAACTATTATTTTATTATTTTAACTATTATTTTATTATTTTCCTTAGGAGGCCCATTTTAGACCCCAAAATTCCTCTAATGACCCACTGCTCCACCTACCACCCCTGAGGAGCAGTCGATTGCTCCACTTGCCAACCCTTAAGACTAGCCTATTGTGTTCACAGTGAGATTGATTAGTTTATGAAAATATCATTCAATATTCATGAAAATTAACATAGCAGTAAATTGTATGAGTTATCTTATTGTTTAAATGATGCAGGGTGGCATTGCTGAGAGACATGGATCACGGAGGAGGGTAGCCCACTCACCACTTATGGTCTCATCTCAGGTGAGCTATTTAAAATTTGAAAACATAATTTTGATATTTAAATTGTGCTTTATACTTGTATAATTTCCTGTAGGATTTGACATTTGATTGTTGTCATTTCAGAGCCCAAGGGGAGGTGGTCGAAGCAGCCAGGAGAACCGAGCTTCCTCTAGCTCGAAGAAGAGGAAGATCGATTTTGGAGTTGGACCTGGGAGCTCTGAGTTTGGGAACGAGGATTGAGAGAGCCTCCTATGTACACTATCCATGATGTGGAATTTTGGCACAAGTTGCCATATTTTGTATAGGGCACAAGTTTCCATATTTTGTATAGGGCACGAGTTACCATATTTTGTATACAACACAAGTTGCCATATTTTACATAGGGCACAAGTTGCCATACTTTTTATATGGCACAAGTTGCCATATTTTGTATATGATTGGATATTTTTGTATATTAATATATCATTTTGTACTTGTTTACAGTAGTAGTTTACAATTGATGCACTTGTAATACTTATTGTTGACGAAGCAATAAAGTCCATAATTTCATAATAAAATGCATAAAAAAATTAACATTGCAGGTTAGTTAACAAAAAAACACAAATGCATAAAAATACAGTCTTATTCATTGCCCAAATTGCAATAGAAATAACTTGTTTGCATTTAGTATTTACATAGTAATTCTAACCTTTGTCCTTCTACTCCATTTTCTATCCTTGACTAACCCTAGGACTGTCTATCAAACTAGACTGTAATGCTACCTATTAGGTAGCCATAAGACAAACCTAAACCATTCTATTCTATCCTAACCCTTGCTAAAACCCTTGCCCTTGACTCCTACCTTTCCCTCTCTCTAAATAAATGCTTATTCCTTTCATTTCCACACTACTTAGACCCCCATGACTCTCCCTATATCTCTAACTATAATATCCATTTGGGATAGCCCTAGAACACCACTAACTCATCCTAATATTCACTAACATATTCACTGTAATATGCTATTTAGGGTAACCCTAATAGCCTTCTTACCCACCTATCATATCCTAACATCACTTCCTTTCCTTCCTATCTTACCCACTCACTAATGCCTCACCTCAAATTTGTCCATAACCCAATTTAAAGTGGCACAAAGACACCCTAAACGGACTATATATAAACAATCATTCTGAGCCATCCTTAAACAAATTTGACAATGGTATATAAACATCCATAACTTGGAAAAATATTAGAAAAGTCCTTGAATTGCTTGCAATTCATTGTGGCATCAAAAGCCAAGTGAATATACTTCTTATCATTCCTACTTCACTGGAAATTACATCTTGGACTGTCATAAGACATTTTACTTGACTAGAAATTACATCTGGGACTGTCATAAGACATTTTACTTGACTGGAAATTACATCTTGGAATGTCATAGGACATTTTACTTGACTGGAAATTTGATTTGGTTTAATAGTCATATTGGCTTGGAAACTTGTCACTTATAAAAAAAATTATCACTGATGTTTACTTAAAAATATTATACCTTTGTCCTGGTTAGCTAAAAAGTGAAACATAGGACTATCATAATGCTAAATGATTGGCTAGAAATACTTTTATGCCAGTTGCAAGAGACGTTGACTTTGTATTATATGATGATAACGTACCATCAACACCACTAACATGCTTCAACCACATGCATAATTGAAATTAAAACATCCCATAATGCTAATGTCCCATAAAAATTGTTCTTACTTGACAAATAAAAAATGAAACAAGTTCATGAATATGTGTCTTCTATAACGATCTATTGAGCACTTGCAATTTTAACAAACTATTGTACTTGTTGTAGTTTTAACAATTTAAGTGCTAGCATGCATAACCTAGGGTTTAGAATCCATGAGGAAACCATAACCCTAACTGAATTTTAAAGGTTAGCATGCATAAATTGGGATTTATAATAAATGAGGAGACCTTGACAGGTAATATCCTATTTACGGCAGCCCTAATAGCCTTCTTACCCACCTATCATAGCCTAAGGTCACTTGCTTTCCTTCCTATCTTACCCACTCACTTCCTATCTTCTCATCCCTATTGATCCTTGCTTTGGTAGTGACATGTTCAGTTTGGGTGTACAATCATGGTTTGAAGGGTCATTTTGGCTAGCAAGTTCCTTTTATTTCAAAGGATTTTCCTTAGTCATCATCTTGATTGCCTACACAAGTGCATGATGACCTATCCAAAGGTTTGCACTTAGGATATCTAACAAAATAAACACCATTAAAGTTTACTTTACAAATTCAACCCAAAATGATCTCAAATTAGCATGCATAACCAATTCTAGAATCTACCCATTCATAAAGATAATATAAGCTAAAATTCAAATCTCCACACTATAATTGTTTTCCTAGTTAGGGTTTATAAACCCTAATCATCTTTCATCATAGAAACATATGGCATTTTAGGAAAGTCTAGCTAGGGTTAGCATTTTAGGCAAGTCTAGCATGTAACTATTCATCAAGTACAATAGTGTTATCTAGGGTTTAGGATAACAAAGAAATTCAATTCATAACCTAGGGTTTAATTCAATAGTAACAATTTGATAATTTGAGTATTGTTCCTAGCATTTGCACACATTGGTATTTTCATTTGTGAACATATGAAATAGTAAGTAGTTCATATTAATCCCAATAAAATTATTTCATGTATGTGCATAGCCTAGGTATAGGGCCTTTTGGTTTTTACTTAAATGATAATAACCAATCTAATGATATATACCTAAAGAGGTCATAAAACCATAGTTCCATCTCATAACTTGTGAACCTTAGTTATAATATTCAATTTGTAGTCCATGAAACCCTAGTTGGTTTTCAATTTGTAAGTGTATCCTAGGGCTATATGGCCATTTGGTTTCTACTTAAATGATACTAACTAGCCTAATTTGATCTTCAAACCTAAACAGTTCATAAAACCCTAGTTGGTTTAGGATGTGTACATGTACATGTGTTTCTACTTCCATCTCACAACCTATAAAGAGTTCACGAAACCCTACCAACTAATATAACATACCATAACATACTAACATCGTACCATTCTAACATACCATACCATACTAGAATACCATACCATACCCTACAATACTAGCATCATAGTACATACCCTACAATACCCTATGATACTAACATCATACCATGTACTAACATACCATACCATACTAACATACAACATACCATACCACTTTAGTTCCATCACATAACTTGTAAAGAGGTCATAAAACCCTACTTCCATCTCATAACTTCTCAACCCTAGTTATAGCATGCAATTGTAGATCATGAAACTATAGCATTCAATTGTAGTTCATGAAACCCTAGTATGCAATTGTAGTTCATGAAACCCTAGTATGAAAGTCTCAATGAGATTGTAGTTCATGAAACTCTAGCATGCAATGGTAGTTCATGAAACCGTAGGTGTGTTTCTCTTTTCCATCTCATAACTTGTAAAGAGGTAATAAAACCCTGCTTCCATCTCATAACTTTTCAACCCTAGTTATAACATGCAATTTGTAGTTCATGGAACTATAGCATGTAACTGTAGTTCACGAAACCCTAGTATGCAATTGTAGTTCATGAAACCCTAGTATGAAAGTCTCAACGAGATTCTAGTTCATGAAACCCTAGCATGCAATGGTAGTTCATGAAACCATAGGTGTGTTTCTCTTTTCCATCTCATAACTTGTAAAGAGCTCATAAATCCATATTTCCATCTCATAACTTCTCAAACCTAGTTAAAGCACGCAATTGTAGTTCATGAAACCGTAGTATGAAAGCATCAACGAGATTGTAGTTCATGAAACCCTAGCATGCAATGGTAGTTCATGAAACCATAGGTGTGTTTCTCTTTCCCATCTCATAACTTGTAAAGAGCTCATAAATCCATATTTCCATCTCATAACTTCTCAACCCTAGTTATAGCATGCAATTTTTAATTCATGAAAACCTAGTTGGTTTTGGATTTGTACATGTACATGTGTTTCTACTTCCATCTCATAGATTTTAAAGAGGTCACAAAACCCTAGCTCCATATCATAAGTTCTGAACAATAGTTATAGCATGCAATTGTAGTTCACAAAACCCTGGTTGGTTTTGAATTTGTACATGTACATGTGTTTCATTTCATAATTACTCAACCCTAGTTATAGCATGCAATTGTAGTTCATGAAACCCTAGCATGCATTAAGGTATTCACACTATAATTGTTTTCCTCATTATGTTTTATAAACCCTAATAATTTTTCATCATAGAATCACATGGCATTTCAGATAAGTCTAGCACTAGTTTCGACATCAACATGTCTATCCTAGGATGATTCCTCAAACCCTAGGTCTTTGTCTATTGCATCAACACAAGCACCAAGACCTCCATGGAAAATCAACTAAACTTAAAAAAATGTTCTTCTAATCATGGAATCAAAAGAAGCTCGAGACTTATCAACTTAAGTTTTCCATGGTCCTTCCCTAACCTTCATGTATCACATAAGAACATGACTGCAATATCACCGAAGACATTAGCTCTTTTCTTTCTATTCTCTACAGGGTTGTAACCCTAATTCTATGTCCTTTTCCTTGAAAACAAGAGCTATAGATTGTGCAAGACAACCATCAATTCCTCTAGTATTATATCTCCTTCTCCAAGGTTTACTTACATATATAAACCCTAGCGTCCTTATGCATAACCAAGTTTCATCATGTAATGCATTCCTCCTCTAGTTGTGTACCACATCTTATTGTTCCCAATGCTCCTTGACATATGTGTTAGAGGTGGTTACAATGTTGCAATGCTTATCCTCAATATGTGTGCCAAGGTGGTTACTATGCTCATTTGTTCTCCTCAACATCTGTGTGAAGGTGGTCACTATGGTCCAATATTTCACTTATCTTAATCATAATATCACAAGGAAACCCAACAAAATAAACCCTAGTCCAAGTGTACATTAACACCATGAAGACACATCCCTTTAGGGCACTCTTTCCAAGCATATAACATATCTAGAACCTCTTATTAAAACAAATTACAACATCAATAAATATACTCAGCAAAACCCTAGTTTACTAAACTGATGCATAGTGGAGTCACTGGGCCATGCAAACGTGCTAGAGGTAATGGCATGATGGGATACCAACAGAGTCGATGACTCATTGATTCGACCTCTGGTTTCCGAGTTATGTCAAGCTGCAAGTCGCATGAAAATGCCGTTCACAGACACTTGGTCACTCTCAGTATGGGAGTGAAAAAACAAATGGAGAAGCAATATTGCATGCCGTTCACTCTGATAGGTATGTATGGCCAATGCCGACATGGGAACACCACCAAGGCTGGCACGAAGGAGGGTTTTTCAGAGTTGACCCACTAGTACGAGAGTTACATTGAAGGAAACTAAGAAAAACCCTAGTTTACCAAAACAATGCACAGTGGAGTCACTGCGCCATGAAAAAGTGGTGGAGAGGGCCCACTAGAGGTAATGGCATCCCAGGATACCAACGAAGTTGACGTCTTGTTGATCCAACCTATGGTTTTTGAGTTATGTCAAGATGCAAGTCACATGAAAATTTTGTTCATGGACACTTGGTCACTCTTGGTCCGAGAGTGAAAAAAAAAATAGAGCAATGTTGTTGGATCTGATAGGTGTGTATGGCAAATTTTGACATGGGAACACCACCAAGACTGGCATGGAGGATATTTTTTCAGAGTTGACCCACCACTGCGAGAGTTGCATTGAAGGAAGCTAAGCAAAACCCTAGTTTACGAAATTGATGCACATTGGAGTCACTGGCCCATGAAAACATGGTGGAGAGGGCCGACTAGAGGTAATGGCATTCCAGGAGACCAATGGAGTCAACGGCTCATCGATTTGACCTACGGTTGTCAAGTTATGTTGAGTTGCAAGTCGCATGAAAATGTTGTTCAAGGACACTTGGTCACTCTCGGTCCAGGAGCAAAAAACCAAAAAAAGAAGCAAGATTGCATGCCGTTGGCTCCGATAGCTGTGTATGGCCAATGCCAACATGGGAAAGCCACCAATAGTGGCACGAAGGAGGGGTTTTCAGAGTTGACCCACCAGTGCGAGAGTTGCATTGAAGGAAACTGAGCAAAACCATAGTTTGCAAAACCGATGCATAGTGGAGTCACCGGGCCATGCAACCATGTTGGAGAGGGCCGACTAGAGGTAATGGCATGGGAGGAGACCAACGGAGTCAAAAACTCATTGATCTGACCTACAGCTGCCGAGTTATGTCAAGTTGCAAGTTGCATGAAAATGTCATTCAAAGACACTTGGTCACTCTCGGTCCGGGAGCGAAAAACCAAATGGAGTAGCAACATTGCATGTCATTGGCTTTCACAAGTGTGTATTTCCAATGCCAACATGGGAACACCACCAAGACTGGCACAGAGGAGGGATTTTCAGAGTTGACCCACTAGTGCGAGAGTTGCATTGAAGGAAACTGAGAAAAACCCTAGTTTATGAAACTGATGCAACATGGAGTCACTGGGCCATGTGAATGTAGTGGAGAGGACCCTATAGAGGTAATGGCACGCTAAGAGACCAACGGAGTGGATGGCTTGTCAATCTGACCTCTGGTTACCGAGTTATGTCGAGCTACAAGTCACATGAAAATGTCGTTCATGGATAGTTGGTCACTCTCAGTCCGAGATGACATGCTAATTGTTGGGCATGGTAAGAGCATTATTAAAAGGTTGAAGAAGGGATTGGGAATTCAATTTTCAATGAAGGCTTTGGGTCCAACACAACAAATATTGGGCATGAACTATATTTCTCCAAAAAAGGATAGAAGACATGTTAGAGAAACTGTCTCTCTTAAACATGAATAACTCTTTGACCTTGCTCTATGTTATACCTTTTGCTTTCTCATTAAATTCTAATTATTGACTGAAATAGAAGAATGATAAAAAATTACTAGAATAGCAATTAAATTTTAGAGATGAAATCATAGTGCACAAGTCAAATACAATTTCACAATATTAGAGGTACGTTACTTCTTTCCTCATTCAAACCATGAGAGATTGATGGAGGCAATTAGCAACAGAGAGGATCCAGCTGGCTATATTAAATGGGATTGGGTAATTGCACTTACACTCCACTTATATGCAAGTTCTATGAGTGATTGAAATTGACAGCTACTATTAAAAGAGAAGCTGATCATGATAACTTACTCCACTTTCTATGTGAACTCTGCAAAATCCTTTCCCTTTCCATCTCTATCGATGTCATGTCTGAATCTATAGCATGCATAAATAATTATTACCAAGATGGTGCATAAAACAGATCATACGTGCTAATAAATAATTATACATGCTATATATTAAGAAATTCCATCAATATAGATGGAAAGGAAAATTCTTGTAGAGTTCACATAGAAAGTAGGGTAAGTTATCGTGATCATATTGTATTTTGATAGTAGCTATCAATTTCAATCACTCATGGAACTGGAATCCAAGTAGAGTGTAAGCGCAATTACCCAATCTCATTCAATATAGCCAAATCGATCCTCTCTGTTGCTAATTTCCTCCTTCAATCTGTCATGATTTGAATGAGGCAAGAAGTAACGTATTGTAATGTCCCCAAAAATTGAAAGAAAAAATTATAGGCTAGTGAAAACTACCCAAAGGTGATCATTATTACTCATGTGTAAATACAGGTGCTACTCATACTTTCGATATCTTTAGAATCTGCCCATACTGTCTTGTTAATATCTTATCCATTCAGTGACTATTAGTTTGTTTACTTCTTTTTCATGGCATACTACGTTTTCCATGATTCCTAAATACTACAAAACCTAGACTAAATATCTATGCACATACACTACCTATAAGAACTAGCAAAGGGCATGTAAGAACCTAAACTTTGATGCTAAGGGATAACATTGTAAACACTATACCATAGTGTTAAGGTCTGCGCATACAACTATAAGGTTTGGAGACTATGGTATACATACCATGTCCTAAGTATTAAGTTTGCACTGATATTTAAAGGGTGGAAAAACCATAGGATAAAGGGTTTAACTCATGACTTCGATGGTATGTAATATAACAATGAACCATAATCTATGGTGAGGGTTTATGTATGCGTTAATGGCCACCAGCTGGTGCCATTAATGCCATCAGGGTTTGTGAACACACTTGACAAAGGATTTGGGAATTCGTTGTTTGTACATTATGTGGTTTCGGCAGTGTGGTTTCGTGTGGCCTTTGCGCAGTTGGAGAAGGGAGGTGACCTCCATTGATTTCCAGGTAAGCTGGAAAATACTCTGTGTAAAAAGCATTGCTTCATTGTTTTCTCCATGGCATGGTCATGTTTCTCATGCCATCGTTGGATTTGTTTTGCAGGTGGAAATGAAGGCACTCCATGGTTGTCATAGGGCTACACTAACGATTTGGGGTTGCTACTTCACGGCCATGGTAATATTGCTAGCAATATTTACTTTCCTCCTCTCATTCTATACATTTCTAAGTTGGGATTCTTTACAAGGTTGGGGTTTTAGAATGGAACTTGTTGACTCTTCCTTCGGCATTTGTAATGTAGCTCACTCTAGGTTTTTGGCTCTAGTTGGGAGGTTTGGTATTTGAGCTGTGGCTACACCATTACTTGTAATGGTGCCTGTCATAACTCCAAAATTTCATAAAAATTTAAAATTTTTCAAGTAACATAAAATGTTTGAATATGCAGTTTAATAACTGCTAGAAGTTAGTGGAAAATGAAACAGTTTGACAAATTGTAATGATTAGTTTCAAAATACAATTAACTAATACAACTTTAATTTTGTAAGTTATATAAAAATGACTTGCATTTAGATTGCTGCCAGCTATACTAATAATTTACTTTTTTTTTCAAGTAGGTGAGAAACTATCTTTGAAAATTGGGGCTTACTTAGCATTCTGCTAACTCAGATGGACTGCTAGTTCTTACAGGCTCAGCAGGTAAACGAATGATCGAGTAGGAGTTTAATTTGTATGATAATGAGAAGTATTTTGTTAGCATGTTAAGATTCTAGTAAAATATATTGTTAATTATGATGCAAGACTCTGATGAGGTAAAGTAAATTCCCTATTTGTTTTGGATTTACAACAACATTTATTTTTATGCCAAATGAATTTTATCTTTAACATCGTAAATGCCATTTACGATAATAAAAAATTCCTCCAAGGTTTTTTTCTGTCATAAGATTATAATACCTAGTCCATTATAGATTCTTTTCATGAGCATAGGGCTCATGATCTTGACATATAATTACTTTTATTGTAACCTGATCTTACTGCTATTTGTCAAGACTAAAGCTCGAATGTAAATATTTTGTGTATGAATATACTTCTATGATTCTCAAGGTAAAAGTTTACAAATAGATTACATATCTCTACCTTTAACTCTTCTTTAGTAGTAAAGGATATCAACCTGTTTGATTCTATACAGTTATAATTATCTTCTTGCACTACTAGATATCAAGATATAAACTCCGATTTCTAAGCTATCACCATGCTACATGTGTTATTGTAATAATACAATACCACATTGTTTATAATGTTACTATGTAATTTTACTTGTATCCTTAGGTAATTTTACTACCTTATACTCACCATGGTGTAGTCAAATTAATGGTTTGATATATTATAAGATTGGTTCTTTATAGAAAACAACAAGAACACTAGCTCCAAAGTATGGTTTAAACCATAGCACGGTTGACTTTATGCAATTGTAAGAATTATTCTAAGGTGGAAATACTACCTAACAACTGCTTCCATAAAGTTGAACTATAGGTAGATCACCTTATCAGTTTTCTTTTTACATAATACTAGTTCTAAAACATAGCTTAATATCATCGAAGGCAAGGCTTGTAAGAAGAGAAATCATAAGTACGAAGGATTAAGGTCGAAGGCATAAGTTTCAATATTGATAATGATATATACTTTTACAATATGGTCGATTGCAAAGTTTTCAATATGGAAAATGATAATAACTAAATTAAAAACATTATCATTGGTAGCATAGAATAAATGATTAGCAATGATATGTTTTCAAATGAAAGTGCAGGGTTGACTATAGGGATCAACCCAGTTTTGATCAAATTTCTAGAAGGGCACGTGGATGAGCCTCCACCATCCAAACGTTGACTTTAAACAAAATGAAACACTACATTCTTTCATTTTCCTTCAAGGGTTTGCTCTGCGCTATGAGAGCTCTTCATGGCCATGAGAGGCCTGCTCCTTCCTCATTTATTGGCTTTGTTGTATGCAATATTGTGCTACCTTATTGTGCAAGTGTTTAATGGTTGGTGGTTTATATTTGTGTTTCTTCTGTGAGTTGAGGGAACATGGTGAGTGTAGTGTTGAATTATGTCAAGTAGCTCGAAACCTGGACTGGTTTTTACCCTTGTATGTGCCTGTTATTTTCTTTAGCTTCGAGGAGGTTTAGTGTAGTATCCTTGCTGCCTCTGTCACAGGGTTGGAATGAGGGTTTGGTTGCTTCTTGGTGTCGTTCACTCAAACTGGTTAAAGTCCCTTCTCAGCTCCAAATACTTCTAAATCATAGGTAATGCTTTACCCTGTACTCATTCCTTTCATTGAGTTATCTTTCTAGTTAATGCTTTTAATAAAAGGAATATATTTCTACCTAAAAACTGGCATTTAAACTTGCAGGTTACAGTCAACAGCTCCAGACTTGAAATAAAAAGCCTCTCGCGTGTTGGTTAACTTCGTGGGCTTTCAAATGGGTAAGCCTTGGTTTCATCGTGGCATCTCCCTACTTATGAAAATGGTTGTTGGTTGAAGCTTCCAGTAGTTGGAAACCTAGCTCCGAAATCCCTGGTAGTTATGATTTTTACTTTGTTTATTACTCACATTTTAAAATAAACCCTTGCGGTGCTCGCAGAGCAGCACATGGTCTTAAGCCATGATGTGTATGTAGTTTTGGTTACACAAATACTCAGCCTTACGGCTTGATAATGTAATGCTGTTGTTTTTAAGATTATAAGAATCTTCCTTGTGCTCAGGTTTTTTTTTAAAGACTTATGTCTCGTTCATTTCAGTATTTTCTATCCGATCTTTGAAAAGACAAAACTGTGAAAAGGGTTTTTCACTAATCTGTCAGTAATGCAATTTTGTTCTTAATATTAAATATTATGTATAAATGGGTTTAAAAGTGAAGACTGTGAAACATTCTAGATGTAAAGTTTATGGGTTTTTACTCTTTCAGTCCGTAATGTAAATTAGTTATAGTTTAGTAAAAAGGACCTTTGTGTAAATGGTTTTCTTAGTAGAAAGGGTATCAACCCTTGAATTTCTTATAGGATGTAAGCCTTACCTAGTTTGAGATTGTATAATGCACATGGTTATGATTTTTGGTTTATTTTATTTAATATAAACATATACATTTTATCTATTAACACTCCCTAATCTATAAATTAATTTGAGATTGGTTTTTAGAAGATAATAATAATTTCTAAAACTTGGTTGGAGGATATAATATAAACCCTACAGTTTATAAAATTCCTCTCCTGCTTAAAGTAGTCTTGCCTCTGTTTGTAAGAAATGGGATAATAGAAGATAAAAATGATTTACAGTTATTCTTATGATATTAACTCTGTAGGTTAACAAAATTATTCCAATAGTTTTTACTTCCAGTTTTAGTTAATAAAATAATATTTAGATTTTAGTTCATTATACTTTAAAATAGAATAATCTTGAGCCTAAGTAGAAATATTTTTTTTTTAAAGATAAAAGGATTAACATGAATCCTTATTCTGGTTTTGTTAAGTTAATATTAAAACTGTTTTTCTATATCTTTTACATGCTTCTTCAAATGTTAGTTGTTTATTTTACTGTAATAATTATTTTGTTCCTATCAATTTACTATTGCTGTAGAACTAATGTTTTACCATTTTCTTATGCATGTGTGAGTTTAAGTAAAACAATAAGTGTACAAATCATAACACTTCTTTTTCATTGTATTCATAAACATTGAAATAAAATCTATTTCTATTACATACACATACAAAATCATATTCACTATTCTCATTCCATTACAAGAATTATTTCATTTACTTAAACAATTTAACTGTGCTAGAGTATGACCTATGATCAGGTGTGGAAAAACACAGCTTATAAATCTAATTTCTATCTACTTCAGTAAATACATAATCATTCTCATTTCTGCTATAATCTCTAATTTATTGCATCTAACATTTCACAGTTACTTTTCATTCATAAACACTAAACATTTAACATGCATGTAATAGATAAACTAAGATTTACTTAACTAAGACAGTAAAAATAAAATAGAACCTATTGAGAACAAGATGAAAACAGCTTAAGGAGGCCATTCCTCCCTACCAATCTCTTGGAGAGTGCTCAAACAACACTTCCTCGGGACCCCCGATCCTGGCCCTGGTCTTCTTGGCTGATAACTGGGTGGAGAATGCAACTGTAGAAACCTCTGTCACCTGATTGGTTCAAATACCTCAGTAAAACAATTTTCTCTTAGTAGTATGATCTTCATCTTAAAATCTACAACTATATCAATCTCAGCAGTTATCCACTCAAACACTTTCTAGATTCCCCTCCATTGAATTTCTCTTAAGTAAATTCATTCACCCTGAATGATCACTTCTCTAGAATGAGCAGCCTTAGCTCTCTTCAATGGGAAATTTTATAGAGATGCTTAGTTCTTTTGGGTCAATTTTCATTAAATGAGCCACCTACTCTGTTTCCACTTTCTTGGGGAATCATTACCACAAATATAGGGACATTTTCATCTGCAACAGTTGGAAATGGTTTGAGGATGCTGCCACATGTCAGTTTGCTCTCCACCCAGTCTCATCCATCAATTTGACCAGTAAACACTCAAATAATATAAAATTGTTTTTGCAAATTGGGGCATGTGACATACACACCCCCTTAAATTATAACATCGTCCTTGATGTTATTTATTCCTCGTCCTCAGAATTCCCCTACAACAGAATTGGATATGCAACTCGCATATGATTTTTCAATTCCCGGGTGGCTTCCTCTGGACTAAGGTGCTTCCATTGCACCTTCACTTAACCAATGGTGCAGTTCCAAAGTGTGATATCCCTCCGCTCTAGGATACAGTCTGGTTCCATAAGAAAATCTCATTTGGGTTCCACCTATACATCATTCCAGTTAATAACATGAGTAGCATCATGCACATATTTCTTTAATACAGAAATGTGAAAAACATTGTGAACTCTTAAATTTGGTGGTAAGGCTAACTGACAGGCTACTTGTCCAATCCTAGACAGTATTTCAAAAGGACAACAATAACGAAGTGCTAGTTTGTCACAACTACCCAGCCTTAAAGAACTCTTTTTGGGACTCACCTTGATGAAAACATGTTCACCTATGTGAAACTCTTTTGGAGTTATTTTAAGGTCTGCTTGACTTTTCTGTCGATCTTGCGCAATTTTCAGATTACCTTGTGCCTATTTTACAATTTCTTCCATTTATTTCAATAATTCAAGTCCTAATACTAACCTATCCACCGGATTACTCTAAGAGATAGGAATGTTACATTTCCTTCCATACAAAATTCTAAAAGGACTATATCTAGTTGAATCTTGATAATTATTAATGTAAGCAAATTCTACCAGGTGTAAATAATCTTCCCATTTACTTGGCTGATCCTTTACATACATTCTTAGTAAATCCTCCAGTACTTGATTTACTCTTTCAGTCTGTCCATCAGTTTGAGGATGGAATGAGGTACTAAAATTTAACGTAGTATTTAATCCTTTAAATAGAGATCTCCAAAAGTTACCTGTAAATTTATGGTCTCGATCTGAAATTATAGCCTTTGGTATTCCATGCAGTTAGAAAATTTTCTTTAAAAATATATCAGCTATATTTGTAGCTTTATAAGTAGTTTTTACAGGTGTAAAATGGGTTGCTTTACTCAATTTTTCAACCACTACCATTATGGAGTCATTTAAGTTCTAAGTTTTAGGCAGTCTAGTAACAAAATCAAGACTAACAATCTCCCATTTCCAACTAGGAATGGGTAATGGCTAAAGTAATCTGGCTGGATGTTGATGTTCAGTTTTTATTTGTTGACATTCAAAGTATCTAGCAATATATTCTACAAGTTCAATCTTCATGTTTGGCCAAAAATATTATTTTCTTAACACTGTTATAGTCTTCTATTATCCCGGATGGCCTGAGTAAGGATTTTTATGGATTTTGTCTAGAATTAATAACTTAACCTTAGGTACATTAGGTACATATATTCTATCTTTATATAGTAAAAATCCTTTTTCATTCAAACTGTACCCTGTACTTAGAATTTCTATTGGATTTTCTGTTGTTTGTGCTTGTAACTTTAGGTCATTTTCATCTTGTGTTAACCCTGCTTTAAGTTGTTCTTCCAAATTAGTTGTATAAGTGCTGATAACTGAGGTAAAGTCCAACTTTGCATTTCTACTTAATGCATCAACAACTTTATTTTCTTTCCCTTTAATGTGTTGAATTTTAAAATCATATTCACTTAGAAAAGCTAGCCACCTAGCTTGTCTAGCATTCAGGTTAGGTTGATTTAACAGATATTTTAATCCCTTATTATCTGTCATTAAAATAAATTTTCTTCCAATTAAATGGTGACGCCACATCTTTAAAGCATGTATGATAGCAGCTAATTCCAAGTCATAGGTTGCATAATTCTTTTCATGAATTTCCAATTTCCTAGATGCATAAGCAATAACATGTCCTTCTTGAGTCAATACTCCACCTAAACTATAATTGCAGGCATCAGTACATACTATAAAATATTTATCTGGATCAGCTATTCTTAAAATAGGTGCGTTGGTTAATAAGGTTTTTAACTTTTTAAAACTATCCTCGCACTTCTGATTCCAATCAAATTTCTTTCCCTTTTTCTGCAAAGAGGTTATTGGATTTGCAATTCTCGAAAACCCTTCGATGAACCTCCAGTAATAACCAGTAATCCCCATGAAGGGTCAAACATCAGTTACGTCTTTAGGAACTAGCCAATCTTTAATCACCTTTATCTTTTCAAGATCCACCGAAATTTATTCTTTAGTCACCACATGACCTAAATACTGGATTTTATCTTTAAAGAAGTTGCATTTACTAAACTTTGCAAAGAGTTGATGATCTCGCAACTTTTGCAAGACAATTTTTAAATGTTCTTTATGCTCTTCTTCATATTTCGAATAGATTAATATGTCATCAATAAACACGACCACAAATTTATCCAGATATTTATGCATTACATTATTCATTAGACACATAAAAACAGCTAGAGCATTAGTAATCCCGAATGGCATGATGACAAAATTCTAATGTCCATATCGAGTTCTAAAAGTTGTTTTAAAGATGTCTTCATCTTTAATTTTAACTTGGTGATATCCAGACTCTAAATCAATTTTTGAAAATACCATGGCTCCATGTAGTTGATCAAATATATCATCTATGCGAGGTAACGAGTATCTATTTTTAATAGTCATCTTATTTAATTGACGATAATCTATACAAAGTCATAGAGTTTCGTCTTTTTTCTTAACAAAGATGACAAGTGCACCCCAGGGAGACACACTGGGTGTAATATAATTCTTGTCAATATGTTCTTTTAATTGTGACTTAAGTTCTTTAGGTTCAAGTATATTCATCTGATAAGGGGCCTTTGATCGAGGTACTGCACCAGGTACTAGCTCAATGGTAAAAGCTAGTTCCCTTTTTAGAGGCAAACCCGAAATTTCTTCCGGAAACACATCTGCATAATTCTTTAGAACTAGTATATCCTCAAATTTTAATTTATCTATGTTGTTTTATTTTTCTCATTGGTTACCGTTACTGCATAAGCCTTACAACCTTTCCTAACAACTCTCTTAAGATGCAGAGCAAAAATATGCCTTACTGTTTTTTTCCTAGGGATTCCCTTTACAATTATTGGTTTTCCATCATTATTTATACAATTAAAGGTTTTGTCATAGAAATTGAAAATCGCCCTATGCTGCTCTAACCAATCCATACCGATTAGTAAGTCATATGAACCTAGAGTTAGTACATTAAGCTTAACAAAAGTTTCAAATTGATCCACAGTTACTGCACAATTCTTTACAAAACTAGTTACCTTCCTCTTTGTACCAGTAGCTAACTGAACCAACCAAGAACTTACAAACTTTTCAATAGGAAGCTTACACTTTTCTACCAATTTAGGTGAAATATAACTTAAACTAGCTCTTGGATCAATTAAAATAGCTATAGGTGTTTGGTGTATCTTACCTTCTACTTCAACAATGGAAGTTTGATAGTCTTCTTGCCAATTCTCCAAAGCTGCATTGATCCTAGGAATAGTCCTCGCTAAATCCTCAATAGTCATCTCCTCCTTTATTGTATGGATATTACTGACAATCTTTTTCCAATTAAGACAGACTGAGGCATAATGTGGACCATTGCATTCCAAACATTTTACGGGTTCTTTTCATTCAAAGTTATTTGCGTAGTTACTGTGATTGTTAGCAGACGCTTTACTCTTTTGATTGTTCTGATTGTTCTGTGAATTATTATTATTCCCCTTGAAATTCTTATTAGAAAAATTTTCGGCATTGTTATTTGTATAATTCCGATTAGGCACAAACTCTTTCTTCTTTTGATCATAATTATTATTCTTTTTGGTCTTCCAGTCGGCCATACTCTCCTTTTTCCGATTCTGTTCATAAAAGAAATTTGCTTTCCTCATAGCTTTTTCCAGGGTTTTTGGATTGTCATACTCAATCCTATCCTTTATGTGATAAGGTAAATAGATAAGAAACGGTTGTACCTTCAGTTTTTCATTCACAAGGTATGGCACATACCTAAGCAGACTTAAAAACTTACTGTTCAAATCTTTTATAGTCATTGTACCTAGTTTTAGCTCATAGAATTCTTTAGCCCTTTCTTCATAGTATTGTTCAGATAAAAAATTATTTTTAAAGTAATTTTTGAATGTAATACAATTTATGTTCTTCTCTCTTATACCTTTCACTCTCTTTAAATATTGCCACCATATATCAGCTTTCCATGTAAGATTGTAAATAGCCATTCTAGCCCTTAATTGGTTAAAATAGTTATAAATCTAGAAGTACTTCTTCATCCTGGATAACTAGGATTCTGCTTCCTCCTCTTTTTTGGTTTCTCCATTAAATTTTGGCGGCTTGATATTCTTAAACTCTCCAGAAATTTATTCATAAAGTTTATATTTTCTTTTCCTAGTATGGTAGTTATCCTCACTACTATCACTAGTATAATGAAAATTACGTTGATCACCAAATACTTCGGAAGATGAGCTACTTTCATTTTTAATCTATTTAGTCTTTTTATACTTGTGTTGATAACTTATATCTTTCGAATAAGATCTTTTACCCCTTCCTTCAGTATGAAATCTTTCTATTAGGATCTGATTTAGCTCCTCTTGAGCTCTCAGAATCCTCTCATTTTTTTTAACAGATTCCATTTCAGATTTTAATTCTCTTACTATTTGTAAAAGTTTCCAGGAATTAGTGGTTATGTCTTCTTGTATAGGTTCTCTTTGTAAATTATCATTAGAGAAAATTTGAGTTCTAAAATGGGCCTCCTGAGGAAAATAATAAAATAATAGTTATTGCTTTTGGAGGAAGAATGAAAAAAACTACTTTTTTTGTTTGTATATTCGACATATCTCCGTGTTGTTTTACTCAAATTCCAAGCAAGAGAGATCCTTGGATGCGGAATTAAATTCTGCATCTAATGAATACCCACACTACATACTTTTGACAGACCCTGCTACCCCAAACATAAGAAATACCTGAAAAAATGTGATGATGACATCATCATCATGTTTTTTCAGGTATTTCTTATTTTTGGGGTAGTGGGGTCCATCAAAAGTACGCAGTGTGGGTATCATCATCACGTTTTTTCAGGTATTTCTTATTTTTGGGGTAGTGGGGTCCATCAAATGTATGCAGTGTGGGTACTCGTTGGATGCATAATTTGAGTAAAAGCACAGGGACATATGTCGACAATAAGAATAAAAAAAGTAGTTTTCTTTTATGACAAATATGTCAGTTCAACCATTATGGTTGACTCATTTTATTTAAATTCTATTGGTTCCTAAATTCCAACTCACAAAATTTATTGTTGGAGCATTTTCTTATAAGGCCCATTTTAAACCCCAAATTTCCTCTAATGCTTGTTCAGTATAGGGAGATTCCTCTTCCGTATATTCCTCGAGACTTTCCATACCTATTGTTAAACTCAAAAACAAGTTTCTCTGTTGATAACATTAAAAGAAAATAGCATCAGCAAAATGATTTAAATTTAATGTTTCATATGAGCAAGATGAGCTTCATCAAGGCCTAGTGTTTAAACCTTGTGCTCTGATACCACATGTCATAACCCCAAAATTTCATAAAAATTTAAAAATTTTCAAGTAACATAAAATGTTTGAATACACAGTTTAATAAATGCAAGCAGTTAGCAAAAATAAAACAGTTTGACAAATTGTAATGATTAGTTTCAAAATAAAATTAACTAATACAAATTTAATTTTGTAAGTTATATAAAGATGGCTTTCATTTAGATTGTTGCCAGCTGTACTAATAATTTACTATTTTTTTCAAGTAGGTGAGAAACTATCTTTGAAAATTGGGGCTTACTTAGCATTCTGCTAACTCAGATGGACTGTTGGTTCTTACAGGTTCAGCAGGTAAACGAATGATCAAGTAGGAGTTTAATTTGTATGATAGCGAGAAGTATTTCATTAACATGTTAATATGCTAGTAAAATATATTGTTAATTATGATGCAAGACTCTGATGAGGTAAAGTAAATTCCTTATTTGTTTTGGATTTACAACAACATTTATTTTTATGCCAAATGACTTTTATCTTTAACATTGTAAATGCCATTTACAATAATAAAACATTCCTCCAAGGTTTCTTTCTATCATAAGATTATAATACCTAGCCCATTATAGATTCTTTTCATGAGCATAGGGCTCATGATCTTGACATATAATTACTTTTATTGTATCCTGATCTTACTTCTATTTGTCAATACTAAAGCTCGAATGTAAAGATTTTGTGTATGAAAATACTTCTATGATTCTCAAGGAAAAAGTTTACAAATAGATTACATATCTCTACCTTTAACTCCTGTTTAGTAGTGAAGGATATCAACCTGTTTTATTGTATACAGTTATAATTATCTTCTTGCACTGCTAGATATCAAGCTATAAACTCCGATTTCTAAGCTATCACCATGCTACATGTGTTATTGTAATAATACAATACCACATTGTTTATAATGTTACTACATAATTTTACTTGTATCCTTAGGTAGTTTTACTACCTTGTAATCACCATGGTGTAGTATAATTAATGGTTTGATATATTATAAGATTGGTTCTTTATAGAAAACAACAAGAATACTAGCTCCAAAGTATGGTTTAAACCATAGCACGATTGACTTTATGCAATCGTAAGAAATATTCTAAGGTGGAAATACTACCTAACCACTTCTTCCATAAATTTGAACTATAGGTAGATCACCTTATCAGTTTTGTTCTTACATAAAACTAGTTCTAAAACATAGCTTAATATCATCGATGGAAAGGCTTGTAAGAAGAGAAATCATAAGTACGAAGGACTAAGGTCGAAGGCATAAGTTTCAATATTGATAATGATATATACTTTTACAATATGGTTGATTGCAATGTTTTCAATATGGAAAACGATAAGAACTAAATTAAAAACATTATCATTGGTAGCATAGAATACATGATTGGCAATGATACGTTTTCAAATGAAAGTGCAGGGTTGACTATAGGGATTGACCCACTTTTGATCAAATTTCTAGAAGGGCACGTGGATGAGCCTCCACCATGCAAAGGTTGACTTAAAACACAATGCAATGCTACATTCTTGCATTTTCCTTCAAGGGTTTTCTCTGCACTGTGAGAGCTGTTCGCGGCCATGAGAGGCCTTCTCCTTCGTCGTTTGTTGGATTCGTTGTATGAAATATTGTGCTGCATTACTATGCAAGTGTTTAAGGGTTCATGGTTTATATTTCAATTTTTTATGTGAGTTGAGGGAACACGGTGAGTGTAGTGTTGAACTCTGTCAAGTAGCTCGAAACCTGGACTGGTTTTTACCCTTGTCTCTACCTATTATTTGCTTCATCTTCAAGGAGGTTTAGTGTAGTATCCTTGTTGCCTCTGTCACAGGGTTGGTGTGAGGGTTTGGTTGCTTCTTGTTGCTGTTCACTCAAACTGGTTAAAGTCCCTTCTCGGCTCCAAATATTTCTAAATCACAAGTAATGATTTACAGTGTACTCATTCCTTTCATTGAGTTATCTTTATAGTTAATTCTTTTAATAAATTGAATATATTTCTACCTAAAAAATGGCATTTAAACTTGCAGGTTACAGTCAACGGCTCTAGACTTGAAAGAAAAAGATGCTCCTGCGTTGGTTAACTTCTTGGGATTTCAAACGGGTAAGCCCCGGTTTCGTCGTGGTGTCTCCCTACTTGCAAAAATGGTTGTTGGTTGAAGCTTCCAGTACTTGGAAACCTATCTCTGAACTCTCTACTAGTTATGATTTTTACTTTGTTTATTACTTGCATTTTAAAAGAAACCCTTGCGGTGCTCGTAGGGTAGCAAAAGCTCTTGAGCCGTGATGTGTATGTAGTTTTGGTTACACAAATACTCAGCCTTACGGCTTGATAATGTAATGCTGTTGTTTTTAAGATTATAAGAATCTTCCTTGTGCTCAGGTTTTTTTAAAAGACTTTTTTCTTGTTCATTTCAATTTTTTCTATTCGATCTTTGAAAAGACAAAACTGTGAAAAGGGTTTTTTCCTAATGTGTCAGTAATGTAATTTTGTTGTTAATATTAAATATTATGTATAAATGGGTTCAAAAGTGAAGACTGTGAAATAGTCTAGATGTAAAGTTTATGGGTTTTTACTCTTTCAATCCGTAATGTAAACTAGTTATATTTTATTAAAAAGGAGCTTTGTGTAAATGGTTTTCTTAGTAGAAAGGGTATTGACCCTTGAATTTCTTACAGGGTGTAAGCCTTACCTGGTTTGATATTTTATAATGCACGGGGTTATTATTTTTGGTTTATTTTATTTAATATAAAAATAAACATTTTATCTATTAATACTCTGTAATCTATAAATTATTTTGACCTCAGTTTTTAGAAGATAATAATAATTTCTAAAACTTGGTTAGAGGATATAATATAAACCCTAAAGTTTATAAAATTATGTTCTTGCTTATATTATGCTTGCCTCTGTTTATAAGAAATGGGATAATAGAAGATAAAAATGATTTACAATTATTCTTATGATATTAACTCTCTCGGTTAATGAAATTACTCCAAAAAATTTTACTTCCAGTTTTAGGTAATAAAATAATATTTAGATTTTAGTTCATTATACTTTAAAATAGAATAATCTCGACTCTTAGTAGAAATATATATTTCTTTTAAAGATAAAAGGATTAACAAGAATCCTTATTCTGGTTTTGTTAAGTTAATATTAAAATTGTTTTTGTATTATCTTTTACATGCTTCTTCAAATGTTAGTTGTTTATTTTACTGTAATAATTATTTTGTTCCTTTCAGTTTACTGTAGAACTAATGTTTTACCATTTTCTTATGCCTGTGTGAGTTTAAGTAAAACAATATGTGTACAAATCATAACACTTCTTTTTCATTGTATTCATAAACATTGAAATAAAATCTATTTCTATTTAGATACATATACAAAATCATATTCACTATTCTCGTTCCATTACAAGAACTATTTCATTTACTTAAACAATCTAACTGTGCTATAGTATGACCTGTGATCAGGTGTGGAAAAACACAGCTTAGAAATTTAATTTCTATCTTCTTTAGTAAATACATAATCATTCTCATTTCTGGTATAATCTATAATTTAATGCATCTAACATTTCACAGTTACTTTTCATTCATAAACCCTAAAAATTTAACATGCATGTAATAGATAAACTAACATTTACTTAACTAAGATAGTAAAAATAAAATAGAACCTGTTGAGGACAAGACACCAATAGCTTAAGGAGGCCATTTCTCCCTACCAATCTCCTAGAGAGCGCTCAAACAATGCTTCCTCAAGACCCCCGAGGTTGTTCCTGGTCTTCTTCGCTGAGAACTGGGTGGAGAATGCAACTGTAGAAACCTTTGTCACCTAACTGGTTCAAATACCTTAGTAAAACAATATGCTCTCAGCAGTATGATCTTCAGCTTAAAAGATACAACTAGATCAATCTCAGTAGTTATCCCCTCAAACACTTTCCAGATCCCCCTCCATTGAATTTCTCTTAAGTAAATTCATTCTCCCCGAATGATCACTTCCCTAGAATGAGCAACCTCAACTCTCTTCAATGGGAAATTTTATAGAGATGGATAGGTCTTTTGGATCAATTTTCATTAAATGAGCCACCTGCTCTAATTCTAATTTCTTGGGGAATCATGACCACAAATATAGGGAGGTTTCCACCTGCAACAACTGGAAGTGGTTTGAGGATGCTGCCACATATCAGCGTGCTCTCCACCCAGTCTCCTCCACCAATTTGACTAGTAAACACTCTTTTAACAACTCTCCTAAGTTGTTGTCTCCTCATTTATTTATTTATAAATAAAATATTCTAAATTTACATTAAATATTCTTGACCCCACTAGGTCATTAATTACAACTTAGCATAAAATTTAACACAATGTTCCTCAAATAATATAAAATTGTTTTTGTGAATTGGGGCATGTGACAGTGCCATAGCTCATAGCTTGCCATTTAACATTTTTAATACTTGACTATTTGTAAGAGAGGATTCATGCCATTCTACGTAAACGCAGTGCATGTTGGCTTTTATGTGAATACTGTAATGTGTTTTAGTATGAAATGCATACAATCTAATTCAGTGTTTTTAATAGATTATACTGTGTAAAATTTGGGACTGTGTAGTTATTTTAATGCTGCATTCTAAACCGTTGACTTACTGGATTCGATCGTGGGTTTAGTCCTGTAGATTTTACTCTGTTTAATTATAATGGTTTGGGTTTTGGAAGTATGCAAAACACTCCATTTTTATTGTTTGTATTTTAAATTTTGGAAAGCTGCTAGAACTTGGGGTGTTATGCCATGGGCTGCACCATTGTAGCAATGGTGTTGTAGCCCATTGGCTTGCCACCATATGATCTACGTTAGAGTTAATTGAGACTATGTTTTATATAGAGTATTGAAATTTTGGTTTTATAAAGGCTCAGCATAGGTGTAGGCCATGCCATGAATGGCATCTTCCTTTCCCAACGTCTGCAATAGCTTAGTTGGAATTTTATTATGTAATTTGTTTATTAAAAGGATATGGCCATAACGGCTAGGGTTATAGAAAACCCACGATGTTGTTTTGGTTACTGTAGTGTAACTATGTGATTAGATTGGAAACTTGGCCATGGCTAGTGTGACTAGGTATACAACATCCAGGATTTGGGCCTCGACGATACCACAATGTTAAATATTTTATATATGATAATAGAAATGATACTAGGTATTTATACTATGGATTTTGTTATGCGTTTTGATTTCGGTAATGATTTATGTTAAGGTTTTTACTATGGAGTTTCATTTTGTTTAGGAATTATATTTGTAACCCGTATGGGTCGCTACTACGACCTCTGTTTATTAATATAGAATTATATGAATTGCTTATTTGGTAAAATTACTAGGTGGATGTTTATGATGAATAATATATGGGATTTTTAAAGATATAATGCATGTGATTTATGGTATTTTATTATAGATGTTAAGACTGTAGGTTTTATGGCAGAGTCCATATAAGGACCACATCGATGGTCACGATACCCCTCTGAATTAATTTCAATGTTTGTTCCAGTTATGTAATGTATTTTGTTTTTAAATGATTATGTTGAGCAGACTTTGGAAGGTCTTTAATAATTTATTTATCTTGTTTATTATATGAAATGTGTTCTTAGTAAATCTAGTTTACAATATATACTTGTTTTAGTTAGCATAATTATTTTTTTAATTAATTACTATTGAACTGGTTTCCATTAAAATTTAGGGCAAGCCTCTACTGACAAATGGAATATGTCAGTAGAGTATTAAATACAGAGAACAAGGTATAAACATAATACTAAGATCAAACCTAGGTACTACAGGATCATTTATGAAAGATACACCCCTGAAGATAAACATCATATCATAAAAATTATCGAGCCCATGATTAGTAAATTTCAAATACAAACCCTAGCAGATTGTTAACCATAACACTTAACCATTAGGGTTAGAAATTTCATTGCAGCTATTACTTAATATAAACAGTAATGAAACTTTAGGAAAGAAATAGAATAAGCCTTCAAGGGTTCATACCTGAATTTGAAGCTTTTTTAATGGCTATACCTGCACACTTAAATAACCAGCATTAACAATTCATTGCAGATCTAACCTCTATATGATGACCAAATCACTTGGGAACTACCACGTTCCACCCAACCATGACTTGAAACCATTCCTGGTATAAATCTGGATCCCCCTGATCTAGACTCCAACATCCAAGTAGCATAGAGCTCCTAAGGTAGGGTTTCCTAACTATTAATCGGATCTGAATCAATCCTCTTTCCCTTGCAAGAAAATTTATCCAAGAAAATGCTTGAGAGCAAAAACAGACAGAATAATAATTCTCCTAGATAAAAAAATCAGAACCCTAAGCCTTTGCTTGGCTTGAGTCTTTATAGACAGATGTTTCAGTCAAAGGGGTTGTTAAAACAAGAAATCCTTGATTTCTTGATTTAACCATTTTTTAATTTACTGGGGTAATTTTCAATTCTTAACTTGAGAACTTTTAACTAGTTCTTAGTTAGTCTTTCACAGATATTTCACTATTTATTAATGCTTTAATAATAAATAATAATTGGTGGAGCTTCTCTTCTTTCTTTATTCAATTATATAATTAATCATAATTAATTCTTTATACATACAATATCAAAATACTTGTTAACACTTGTCTTTGGGCATCACGTGTCATGATCCCTAGACTTAACGACACTTCTTTATGAAGGTCAAGTAGATAGATGGCTCGGGTCTACTAGGCTAGGAAACTCTAAACATCCTTGCATGTTGGATTTTCCTCGTATAATGTGGTAGTTCTTCACTACTTGATGAGAATACATAAATTCAAAATTTCATTTAATCACTTAAAAATAAGTATGATCAAATCAATATTATTCTCGAGTCGTTTTCACTCGGAGGTGATTTTAATCTTTTTAGGAACCCCTACTGCTTACCAGAGCCCATACTCAATGCTTATAATAGGGATCTACAAACATAGTGCAATTCCGGAGCTCTCGCTCAACACAAAATGCTAGGACGTACTTGTACGATACACCTAGAGATACAATGGCTAAGGATATGATGCTCCAAAGCTTATGCTCAACATCAATGTGGAATTCTCTAGATATTATGCCCAACATTTCCAATTATATTTTCATGTGTTACAGATCTTTATTCTCAACACAAATGTAAGTCCTCATGTGCTCTAGAGCATCTCACTCAACACAAAATATCTCATCGATCATGTGCTTTAGGGTCCATGCCCAACACAAAAACATTTCATCAATCATGTGCTTCAGGGTCCAATATACAAAACAAATCAACATTTGGCTTACACCCAATATACAAAGAAAATCACCATGTTCATATGCAGTGGGGTATTTGACCCAATATAAAAACAAAACATCAATATAAACATAATGATTAATAGGCTCATGCCAAAAAATGGTACGTCCAAAATTTGGGATACTACATCCCTCCCTGCTTAGTACAACACTGTCCCTGGTGTTCTAGGGACTCTGAATGATATCATGAAACAAGGCAGGGTAAGCCTTTCTTATGGTGGTCTCATTCTCCCAGGTAGCCTCATCTACCTCAAAGTGCTTCCACTACACTTTCAATCGAACTATAGTGCGCTTTCGAAGCTGCACTTCTCTCTTGTCAAATATATGCAAAGGCTTAGGGGAAAATTCCCCCTCAGTTTCCACCTATAATAATGACCAATAAATGACATGGTTAGTGTAATCACTACTACATTTCGACCAAAAATTCGACGGCTGTATTGTCAGATTTTCAACACTTCCCTGTCGCATGTACGACACTATGATTTTTTTTTAAGCGTCGGTGGCCTGTCGTCGGTTATCT
The DNA here is from genome assembly GCA_001517045.1 of Pseudotsuga menziesii. Taxonomy (NCBI): domain Eukaryota; kingdom Viridiplantae; phylum Streptophyta; class Pinopsida; order Pinales; family Pinaceae; genus Pseudotsuga; species Pseudotsuga menziesii. The sequence continues at coordinate 356,519 of LPNX010693145.1, forward strand.
GACATTGGTTTAATCCGTCAGTTAAGCGACGCCTCAGTTACTGTCAGTTAAATGTACGGCGTCAGTTAAGCGACATGAGAAACTGTCGGTTAAGCGACGAATATGAAGATGAAGCGTCAGTTAAGCGACATGAATAAATGTCGGTTAAGTGATGAATATAAAGATAAAGCATCGGTGAAGCGACATAAGAAACCGTCGGTGAAGCGACGGATATAAACATTAAGCGTCGCTTAAGCGACATGGAGAACCATCGCTTAAGCGACGGTAGTGAAGTTTTTTTTTTTTTTACTGCATAAGAGCTCACGATGTTACACCGTGTCAAAATACTAATCGCATAGGAGTTGAACAAATGTATGAATATTATGGCGCAAAATTCTGCTAAAACTTATGAAGTTGAACAAAAAAAACTTATGAAGTGTATGGCTTAGATGGATTGAAACACTTGTGGAGATGATGGATGGTTATATGTTTTGGATTGTCGTAAAAATACCCTAGAACCTAAGAAGACATATTTTAAGCATTTGTGAGTTAAATGCAATGTTATTGTTAAATATTCAAGGTTTATAAATAAGGTCTTATTTATCTTAACATAGACCTGGATTTTAATAAACTAAGAACTTATTTCAGTGTTGAATATAGTTATATAGTGTCTAAGAGTGATATTTATATGTTTATCTTTCTTAATATACTCTTTGAATTCATGAACGAAAGGTAATATTTCTTGTTTGGGTGACCAACATGCATGCCTATACACTATCCTTCCCCATTTTTTTTAAGTGTTTAACCTTTGATGTAAGCATATCATTCAAGGAGTTGAATAGGTGTTTACTTTCCATCACCTTTATATCATTGTTGATTACATAACCTTCCTTGTTGGCCTTGTTTGACTCAATTTCCCAACAAAAAAAAGACACTACTCTACTATCCCACCATCCTTTATTTTCTCTTTTAACCAAACTTATAAATCTATTGTGGTTTACCTATATAATCACCTTTTCCTTAGTAGTCTTACTTAGTAAATCCCCCCGCCCCCTTGTGCTAGACATAAACTAGACAAAAGTAAAAAATAGACAACTAACTAATAACACTTGAATATGTAAAAAATTGCAAGACTAAAAAATAAAGTGCAGCCAGACCCCTTCGAGTCTAACTGCCACCATGAGCAGGTTTATCAATAAAAAGGTGAACTAACTGGGCATATCACACTGCAATTTGAAGCATGCAATTTATCAGAGACAAAAAATACTAATAGTCACTAACCTGGTGGTCCAGTCAAAAGAATTTGAGAACAAACAATGACCAAATTTGAAACATATTTGATATAGTATGGCCTCTTGAGAAACACATACATGACATCCAATAGTGCAGTCTTTGTGTTATCCCTGTAACAGACAACCAGGTTAAATTGGAAAAAAGAACATAAGAATAAGGGTTTGTACCAACAAAAATAAGAAACCCAAAGATATTTAAAAAGCAGATAGTGCACTATCCACTCTAATCTCTTCAAAATATTTTAAAAATAGGGCAAGAGAGAAATGAGGCAAAGGAAGAAGTAAATAATTAATCAAAACATTTAAGTTACATAAGGCTAATGTGCACAAACTCCTTTAACAACAAAATCATTTACTCAACGTCAAGCTAACACATTTTTGGCTTGCATTGGGAGAACATTTAAAATCATAAAATAAAAACAGCCTTAACAACATAAACAGGCTCAATCTAAAAGATGAGCTAAGAAAATGAAATACAGCCAAAAGTTCTAGAAGGCATGTGTTTCCTTGATGTGTTTATAATCAAGGAGAAAGATTAACCCATAACATATTCACTGTGACTATTGACTCTTGATAGTACTTCAAAGTCCTTGATAGGAGTAAAATATAAGCATCTAGTTTGTACAGCAAAGCAACACAGAGGATAAACATCAGTACCTCCTTTGGAGGACGTCCTTCAGATTTACAGGCTCTGCCTTCCCAATTTGAAGAGGTCCATACATAGGATTTCCTACACCACTTTCAGTTCCATTGTGGTCATTATTATCAATTGACTCAAATGGCCAAGCCTTTGCAACAGATCCATCCGTATTAACAAGTTCCATGAGGTGGCACTGAGACACTTGCCTCTGAATAAGTTGAAACATCCCCTTTGAGCTAACTGAATTGGCAACACACTGATTTCTATATTCTTCTTCTACTACACTAACTGTATTTGTAGTCTGGTCATAGAGTTGTTCACCTGTACTACGCCTGCGTAAACAGCTAAAAACTGTCGCATGTATAACAGCCACACTTCTATCCACATTAGTATTGTTTACCTTTGGAACTAAATGTTTATCAGCTCGTTTACACAAGTAATCTTGGATTGTCCCTATATTGCGAATATATTTTACATATTTGTTCTTTGCAGGATCTAGGGTCATATATTTTGCACGGACTGCAAAACATTCCAAGTGTTTATCTTCACTTGCAATATAAATCACAAATGGTATTATTGAAGGATGTATTTTCATAAGCCCCATCTGTTAGAAAGGAACTCAGTTCAGATAGTATCTTAAAAAAACACATATGATAACTTTATGTGCACAGTGCCCAGCAATAAAATAGTACTTAGAAATGTCTATAGGATAGACAGAAGCTTACCAAAAAATTAAGGCTCAAATGCACACCTTCAACCACCACAGATTCCTTCCTCCCTTCCCATGCAGTAATTAATCTATCCAGGCTGTCCATTACCATCTCACTTTGTGCTTTGTACCCTTCAAGTGCCATACATCTATGGCCTATTTCTTCAATTCCAATCGCAGCTTCAGATCCCTTTGCATTGTCAAAAGGTTCGAATCTGCTTTGCTGTTTGGTCAAGGTTAAATCTTGCATGCCCGGTTCATCTTTATTGGGTAATAAACTAGATCCCTGAGAAATAGATTGCCCATTTACAGACATGCCTACAAGCTTCTTTTCTTTCTTTTTTTCCTTGGCTTCTGCGATAGCAACTGGATCTAGAAACTCCCCCGCATGGTATGTTGAATCCCACAGCAAAGGATTTTCCTTCTCATCTGCAAAACTCCTCATCATGTGCCGTATTGAATCAGTAGATACAATAGTTGTAATCCCCAGTCTAATAGCCTGTAGAAATGGTGTCACTTTTCAAAGCAGTTAGCAATAAGGATCATATGCAGCCTTGCACCAGTACTAAAACTAAGAAGTAGGGCTAAGGTGCTACACCACAAACTACAAATATGTACAAGGAGAAAGAAAATTCAAATTGAAATATTGGAAGTGAACTAGCTCTACAAAGTGTTGATTCATGTATTGGTTCTTGTAAAAGGAAACAAATGAGAGTTATGTTGTGTGACTTGATGAAGCTATCCCACAACTTATAGAAATAACTTCTCTTCCTTATATTTTAAATACATGCATTCAGAGGTTGCTACATTAGTTAGACCCATAATTCCTTCTTGTGATAAAATGTAAAAATGATTTCTTGCTCAATTACTAATTTTGACATGTAGGTATACACACCTATGTTAGAGTCCTCTTTTACTGAAAATAGTTATACAACCTCTGTACACTCTACTAACAGCTCAAGAGAGCTTCATTCTTCTGATCAATAGCCCTACACTAAATGATTCAATATGCAGATCACAGCATAAGATCCATCATCTATTACCTGTGAATTTATGCATTACTAAACTATCACTTTCTTAAATGTAGCCCCTACCCAAAGGGACCAACTTACCAAACATGTAACAGAGCTTTCTATTTTCCATAAAAGAAGGAAAGAAGGTTGTCAAAAGGAAATGACATATGTACTAGTGTATCAAAGTGTTAGCTTTAACATGTTAGGTGGCTGCATTCAAGGAAACATAATTTGCGCTGAAGAAAAAATATCCAACATGCCAGGGATTGAAGCTTCACTAATATAGAAAGTAGTGACAATTGAAGAGAGGAATATGCCTCAAAAAAAAATTTAAAAACCAACAAAAGTAATTGTGACGCACCAATTTATTAGTTTCCAATACAAATTGGAAAACATTAGCCCAGACTCAATGTTGCATACAGCAGGAGACACATACAATAATATATTGAAAATGTATGTTGCAAGCTAGAACTACCGCACTAAAATTACAGATGAATAGTTAATGATCAAAGTACTGAATGTACTGTTAAATGTAGTGTTGTCACATCCATAGGTTGTTCAGTCACCTCACTTCATGGAATTAAACTGAATGCAACTTCTTTTTCCCTAGGGCAACATTTCAGTACCTAAAGGCTAAAATGCAGAAATTTTAAGACAGGAAACTTATATAATTTGGGTTGCTATAAGAAGTAAAGAATATAACCTTAAGTGAATTAGTGGGTGTTCCCAACCTTTCGTCCTCTAATGCATACCATCAGAATCATGTTAGCATTCATACTCAAAGTAAGGGCCACAACAACTTGCTAACATGGAATGGAGAATTCATGATTCACACATATGACCTATGGCCTCTTTTTAGATGAACTTCATATTTTGCACACATTTACATCACAACGAAAATGTGTAAAGTCACTCACCATCCACGTGTATTTGAAATTTTACAGATCATGCAATATCATCTTAGATGGCATGAATGTTAAAGAATACCTGTCTTAAACTGCAAAGGCTGTGTCTAGGTATAGTTTCACATGCCATGGAGGTCAATGACATTTTAATAGAAATCTACAAATGTACCCTCAAACTTTCTATGTAACATTTTCTGGCTTTAAATTTTACCTATGGCTAAAACAACATCCACACATGCCACTTCTCAACAACCATACCTCTAATAGATTAAGTTCCAAGTTTTTCTTCAATCTAAAAAGCAATATCAGTTACTGTTCTAGGAAAATACCAGTAAAGCAGACGAAGCTGACTTGCAACAACCACTTGTACCACAAAGTAAAATCGTCATCGATTCCTTCCGTTCACATATCCTGGAGTGGGATAAAAGCAAATTTAAAATAAGAATAAAACTTTTTGAACTTCGTATCGTTCAAAACTTATTTCAGAAGTGATACAAATAGAATAACCCAGAATGTCACAAATACAATGTAGTTTAATATTTATAATCTAGAGATATTCCATTGGATAATCAGGAATGACAATTATATGGTGGACTAATGGTCAAACATATTTTCTCGTTGAGTTCAAATCATTTTTAATCTACAATGTAAAGAATATATTCTTCCAAATCCCACTTCATTGTTGCTTCTCCACTCCATAAACCTTCACTGCAACCTCCCTTGATAGAACCTTCCTATTACCCTACATGCCTCATAAAACTCGATATATACTGTAGAATCAGTTTAACCAAGGCTAAGCAGCCTTGTTCCAAGCATCAGAATCCATATAGTACCTTATGTACTAAATTACCAATAGACATGGTAGGTTAGATAATCTACAATATCTAATGTCATGGATGAACAACTTATAAAGCCTTAGGACTCTTAGTGCATAAGTATCAGAAAAAGCACTTCTGGGAAAATGATAGTAAGAACAGAATGTGGGGAAAGAGAAAATGTTCCTCATACTAATGGTTAGAGACATGAATCTAGGTGATCAATTGTCATACATGAATCCAGGTGAATAAGAACCAACCTTGCAGACAGACACCCTCGGTGAAAATGTTTGAAATTGTGAAGCACAGGAGAAGGTAGGTTTCCCTTCCCAAGAAAATTGAACAATAGACCAAATTGTGCATAATATTTCCAGCACTTCTTCAACAGACAGCTAAAGATATGAACAATCAAAAAATGGTGATAGATCATGAATAGGCTATAGCAGACCCTTTGTCAACCAAAACAGGGAAAGAGAAGAACAGTGTATTTTCCTAAACATACATACATACATACATACATACATACATACATACATATATACATACATACATATATATATTAATATCAAGTTCTACTGTTTCTTCCTTGTTTCCATTTGATTTTCATTTTTCTTTCCTGTTTTTAGTTGTTGGTGGGCCTCATGCCATTTGGAAAAAACATAAACAATAAAAAAAATGTTTTGTGGGGGCTTCTCAAGTTGGTTAATGTGGGGTGCTGCTAATGCTCCCACCAGGGTTCAAAACTTCAAGGCTCCCCAGTGACATGTTTTCCCCCTATGGGCCACATGGACCACTTGTGCTTGTGCTTGCATTTATGGATGGAGCCAGGTGCAAGTCCTAGGTAACTTTGGCATAATAGATACCCCCTAGTCGCAGCTGCTTAACCAAAGAGATACTCTCACAGCTGGTACAAAAAGTTTGTTTCATGTATGTAAACATCCAGGATGCACTCCTAAGGCGTTTCTCATGAAAAGGCCAGAAAACATTTCCAGGGCATCTCTAGCCATCCCATACAAATTCCTTTACAAGATGGGTTCCCAAGGATGGAAACAATGGAGCACACATTTCAGTGACTTTGACTTGGAAAATAAGTAATGTCTATTGGATATTCTTAATAATTGAACATTTATACATTTGTTATATAAACCAGCCTCTCTAGGTAATTAATCATTAGATTGGGAAAAATAAAACTGCTTGCAAGTAGCATAAGAATTTTAGAAGCACTAATAATAACATAGAAAACAAATGATTGATTAAGAAGCTAAGGAATAATTTGTAACTATATCTAACTGCTTCTATATATTTTAAAATTTTTACCCACAATATAATGGAGACCTTTAGAATGTATTAAATGAGAAAATACATTATATGTGGAAAACAAAAAACCAATTTCCAAAAAAAAGTTATGAATCGGTACCTGCATGCCAGAACCAAGTCAGCTCTTTTGTTAGGTCCAACATATTTGTATTCAGCAAGGGAATCACAAACAACATCCAAAAACTTGTCCCTTTTAACAATCACTGTAGTCCTCCTTTTGTACAATTGGAATGGTTTATTGTCATTTTCATTATCCTTCTCATTATTAGATTCTTTGTCAGCTTGTCCTTCCATCAAGTAGCCATCAATAAGACCATCCATTTCACTCACAGAACATTTATGAAGGTTAGAGAATGGATACTTATTCTTTTCCAAGTATATTCCATTTCTTGAATTTTTATCTCTCGTAACCTCAAAGACCCTTTTACTGATATGTAGATTACAATGAGTAAGTATGCAGTCAGCAAAATAGGGAATGCCTTTCCCACTGGCCTAGAGAAAATAGAAAAATGTAATTCAATATTAGGTTCTACACAAATTAAATGGAAAAGAATACTTTTAGAGATACTACAGTATATAGTTCCCTAATTACCCCCCCCCCCCAAAAAAAAAAAAAAAAAAACTAGCTAACTAGAATAAAATCAAGGAACTAGATGACCCAAATTACATCAAAGAAGGTTTGGCCTAAGGGTTAGCATTTTTTGACATCTAGTCTCATGGACATTCACATCGACATGATATAAGAACTATATCATACCCCAGAGAACTATATCAGGATCAACAAGCCATAGCTGATGTAGGAGAATGGTACAATTAGGATTGGTACCAACAAGATATGATGGGAAAAGGGTAGTGAATATTTCATGCTGCAGCTGATTGAATGCAGATTGGAGAACAATGTTACATTCCTTTTAGTCACCATAAAGCAATAAAGTGCTCAACAAACATAAAACAACTTCAAGAGGAAAAAAAACCATTAAGACCTTGCATTTTACCTTAACTTGGGCAACGACAATTAACAATATCTATGGACAGTGCTTAATAGGAAACTCTGATGAAGAAATAATGAAATCTGCTCAATGAGATCTTCAGAAATACTATCTATTGGTGCTCGTCTACAATGACCCCAAAGAAAAGATGAATAACTATAATGAAAAGCCCTTTACATCTTCCATGTGCCTTCTACCAAGAAAGATTGTGGATACATAGTCTCCTTTCTAGACCCTTATCATATGAAAAGACCCAACCAATTATAGAGGGGGAAGTTGCCCTAGCATGGCAGGATGCTCTACAAATGGTGCAAAGCACAAATTAAGACAATGGGAACACAGCCAATGAAGCTCATTTTCTTAAAAATTCTAAACAAAGTGATTGAAAACAAACAACAAGGTTTCGCACATCAAGTGATCACAAATTAAAGTGTTTGAATCTAAAACGCTGCCATCCAAGCTATAACTTTGTATCTAGTCAAAATATTCCCCTGGTAGCATATTCCTCGTTCAGATAAAATGCTACAGCACATGATAAAGCCTTACAAAAGTAATATCTACTCCTAAATTCCCTCGAGGCTGGTATTCATACAATTCAAGAACCTGTTAATTGCAGGTTAAACAAATAAAATGACAAAGAAGAAGATTAAAGCAAAGCAAGCCCTACTCTGTTATACCCAAATTCCACAAAGATATTAAAAAAAAAAAAACATGCTAGTTGAAAGTCCACAAAGATATTTCAAAAAACAACATGCTGGTTGCTCCACAGTTATTAGCAGAACCTAAATTGCCCAGCCAAGGATTGATACCTTCGAACCTAAATTAAGCTGCTTCTTTCCCATTCACCATCATTCCTTCAGTCGTTGTAAAGGGAAAATTGTCATTTAAGAATGTTGTTTCATCTTCAGACTTACATAGCTTTGCTCGGTGCTCTGTTTCTGTGGAAAAGGATGCCACAAATCCCACATAAACTGATTCCTATCATAAGCATGGACTTGTTTGCCGATTTCTAACTGATGGCATACATTGATAGATCTGGACAGCTGGGCTTATCAAAGATGGAATCCCCTTCTATTGGAGGAGGGCTTATTTCTACCCATGTCCACCAGATTTCTCCATTGTTGAGTTTGATGCAGTAGCTGATAGGGATCAGCTGCTCTCTGAATGAAGCCCCAGTAACCTACCTTTAACACCTCAGTGAATTGTTTAACCTCAGTTCCACTGTGTAAGGAAACCCTAACCTTTCCCTACAATTCTGGCCACTTGAGACACTGGCAGAGATTGAAAAGGGCATAGGCAAAGTTCATTACTGCAGACCTGAAATAACAGAAAGACAATGGACAACCTCTGCAAGGATTTGTGTTGAAATGGATCTTTCCAAAAGCCTTCTTGAAGTGATATGTGGAAAGTTGAAACAAAAGCTTGACTATGAGCACGTTACCTTCTGTTGCCAATCTTGTTTTTCTGTTGAGCACACAATCACCTCTTTCCCTAATCATAAACCTGTTCATAACCTGGGGAAGCGAAGCAAGGTAGACCCCATGCCAAAAGGAAATCCAATCAGAAGCCTACATGGTGGAATAGTGCCAATGCAAACCACCAATTGATAGAAATGGAGAATGAAGTAGAAAAGGCATGCCCATTACTCCACCAAAAGGAAACCACTCCAGAAACTGCTCTCAAAGTTGCATCGATCCATACCAATTCTAAAGCAACCCCCTCTCAGAAAGAATCTAGCAGCCAAGGGGAGGAGAGACCTATGGAGAAAGTAGAACCTGCTATGCAGGACAAATTACTCAATACTCGATTCAACTCAGGACAAATGCACAATAAATGAAGGCATTGTCATTCAGTACTTGACTCGATCTCAAAAAGGAATTTAAAAAACTGTCAAAGTCTACATCCCCATTGATAATGACCTACCAATGTTGCCATGCCTTGATATGTGAACATGTTGATGGTTCTTGAGACTAAGGATATATATTTAGGGCTCGAGGATGTTTTATATTTCCATCAACCAATTTAAGTAGCCTTAGGATGATATTTCTCTACCAAAATGACTTTCATAAGGCCTCAAGACCCATCCACTATGCATGGAACATGTTAATGGCACTCGTATCCATCTCCTAGGGAAAATAACCCCTAGTCAATGCATGTGCCATGGTTTGTAAGTTTTGTTCATCACACTTGACCTCAAGAAGACTAGCTAGATATCTAGACACATTTGTAGTGCACAACTAACCTATCAATGCCACATATAGTTTTAGCAACATAATTTTTCTCCAATTTGTTGATGGCACTAGATCCTTAATGTAGGTTGGGTTGTATTTCATAATATTCATTTTTTAGATAATAATAATAAAGTATTTAGGTATTTTTTATGTTAAAAAATATGAATGTAATATGCATTCAATACCAAAATTAAAGGTAGGGTTTGTTTGTTTTGGGTTCTAGGTTAGAGTCTCCTATTTAGGGTTGAAAAAAAAGAAAAAGAAAAAAAGTAGATTTTGTTAGTTTAATCTAATAATTAATTGATAATAAAGTTTCACTTTATATTAATTATAAAATCAATTTTTATATTAAATTTTATTATGTAAATTTTTATTTTGAAAGTAAAGCTAAAGAAGACAACCCATAGAACACATATGAAAAGATGCATTCCAACCTTGTTTTTTTAAATTTACATGAACATACACACATTAATAAAATTTTATGTGTTAAAAACAAACATGTGCTAACACCATGCAATCTTTTATTCCATATTATTGTTAAAGGTTCTTGATCTCAAGAACATTTAATAATATCCTTAGACAATGGTTTTTAGTCTTGGATGGTTGTTGAATCCCCACAAACTATCAATCCTCCCATGCCTTGATATGAGGACATGTTGATGGTGTTTGAGACTAAGGGGATATATTTAGGGCTTGAGGATGTTTTCTCTTTCTTTCATAATGACTTCCACCACCCGCAACCTAGTTACAGCTGTAAATATGATAATGGCTGTCGATACTATAAGGCATTTTAGTTTTTGCATGCATTTTCATCATATGGCTAATGTATAGCTTCATCTTTCACCTTTCCACTATAATTATATAGGCCTTGCCACCCATTGCTTTCATCCAATGCATTTTTTTTATCCAAGGAGTTCTTGATCATGTCATATAGCTTTATTTTATATTACTATGAAAATAAGAAATTATGTATGTAGAAACATAAAAAGCATCATAAAATAATCATGGATATCTCTTCAAGGCCTTTGAGATGAGCTGAAAAACTGGAAAACAAAACTTCAAAAATTGATATCAAGGTAGAAATTTATGGGAAATTCATGTGTGCATTATATAATGCATGTGTGTTATTGAAATCAATTTTTTTCTAGGTAGGATAGTTTCCACTCACTCAAGGCGCCGTTGCTTAAGCGACGCTTATAAGGACATCCGTCACTTAAGCGATGCTTATGAGACTATCCGTCGCTTAAGCAATGCTTATGGCCACATTTTAAAAAACAAAAAATTATCTATGTGATTTTTGGTAGGTTTAAAAAAAGAAATCCACGCACCGTCGGATTTTGGATTGAAATTTAGTAGTGAATAAACATATTTTTTTAATAAAGATGCATGGAAAACATTATGAACTCTTGTGCCCAAGTAATGCTAGTTCATAAGCCACTAGTCCTTTCTTGGCCAAAATTTCAAAAGGTCCACAAAATGTAGGTGCTAACTTACCACACCTACCCAAGCTCAACGAGCTCCATTTTTCTTTCACTTTCAAGTAGACATGCTCACCTACTTGATAGTATTTATCTTTTCTTTTCTTACCTTCATAACGTTTTTGATGGTCGTGTGCCTCTTTAAGGTTTCCTTGGACCTTGGTAACTAACTGTTCCAAGTCCAATAATAGGTCAATCCCTAACATGAGCCGATCCACTAGACTATCCCAAGTAAGTAGGGTCCTACACTTCCATCCATAGAGTACCTCGAAATGACTCATCTTGGCAGAAGCCTGATACCCGTTGTTATATGCAAACTCTACAAGGTGTAGATAGTCCTCCCGCTTGGTGGGGTTGTTCATGACATACATTTGCAGCATGTCTTCAATAATGTGGTTTACTCTTTCAGTATTCCTATCTGTCTACCGCTGATAAGCAGTGCTAAAGTTTAGCTGCATCTCTAATCCAGAGAATAAAGATCTCCAAAAGTTTCCTATAAACTTAACATCTCAATCTGAGATACTTGCTTTGGGTATCCCATGCAATCTAAATATATTTTTTAGGAAGATATCAATTGATTTTACAGGGATGAAGTGTGTTGCCTTTGACAGCTTGACAATGACTACAAAGATCGAATCATTTTGCTTCTTGATTTTCGATAAGCCAGTAGTAAAATCCATACTAATAACCTCCCACTTCCATTCTGGAATGGGCAATGCCTGTAGCAATCCTAAAGGGTGTTCGTGCTTAGCTTTAACTATTTGGCATTCCTGACATTTCACAATAATTATTGTCATGTCGGCCTTTAACTTAGCCCAGAAAAGTGTCCCTTGACGGCAGATATCATCTTTTGATATCCGAGGTGCCCCAAGTAGGGTTCCCTATGAAATTCTATGAGGATTCTGGACCAAATGTCCCCACCATATGGAACATACAATCTATCCTTGGGCCATAGTAGTTCGGATTCATCCACCTTCTATTCCTTCTATTGTTGAAACAACTGGTCCTCTTGGACCTTCTTGTGGATTTCCACATAGAACGGGTTAACCTTGTTGGCCATTCTAATCTGCTCATCCAAATCTGCATCAGTTTGACTCAGGGTCACCTCATATATCATATGAGTTCGTCGACTCAAAGCATTGGCAACTTTTTTCTCTTTTTCCATAAGATGCTTGAGTTCAAAGTGATACTCACTCAAGAAATCCAACCATATGCCTTATCTCGCATTCAAATCGGGTTGATTTAATAAATACTTTAGACTCATATTATCAGTATTTAGAAGGAACTTCCTTCCCATGAGGTAGTGCCTCCACATATTCAGAGCGTGGATAATGGTAGCTAGCTCAAGATCGTGCATGGGATAATTCTGCTCATGCTCTTTTAATTTCCGCTATTCATAATAGATCACATGAACGTTTTGCAAGAGGACACCTCCAAGTCCTTCCTTGCTTGCATCCATGCATACAACGAAATCCCCATCAGGATCCACAATCTACAACACTGGTGCGGTCATCAAAAGCTGTTTAAGATTTTGAAAACCTTCTTCACACTTGTTAGTCAATAAGAACTTGTTTTCTTTCTTCTGCAAAGACGTCATGGGGCAAGCGATTCTCGAGAAGTTCTCAATGAGATTTCAATAATACACTACTACATTTCGATCCAAAATCCGACGGCGCATGGATTTCTCTTTTTAAACTTACGAAAAATCACAAGGATACATTTTTTTTTTGTAATTTTGGCCACAAGCATCGCTTAAGCGACGGATATTCTCATAACCGTCGCTTAAGCGATGGCACGTTCGTAAGCGTCTCTTAAGCGACGGTGCCTTTTGAACATGGTGATAACTCTCTTTTTTAGTAAAGGTTCCTAAAATGTGTTCATTCACTATCTTGGGTTTCTTTGGGTCATAACCACTTCCTTTGTCACTAGAATTGCTATGAGTGTTTCTTAAATTTCCCTATATTTTGAAAGAGCCATTCCTTTTACTTTAGTGTTTTAAAATTCTTTTTTTTCTTTCTAAAAATTGGTATATTAACCCCAATTTCAATCCCAACATAGAGAGGAACTTCTAGTTTTTATCTCTAGAATGGAAAGAGGGATAGTAAACTTATTTTTACATTCTTCCATGTTTTTTGCAAATTTCCTTCTAGGGTTGCATCCTCTCATCATTTATTTCAAGGTTGGAACTATTTAGAGATAGTACCTCCCTTAAAGGTTTCGAATCCTAAAAATCATAAATAGCCCCAAGGTTGCTTGAGTTATCCTTATTTGTCTCAACCTGCTCTTTTCTTCGTTACCTCTAGCCTCCAACTATATCTTCCTTAATGTCTATAATAACACCTTCTAGGAGATTGATTTCACACTCAATTGTTGTCATATTTAGTTAGAAGATAACTCAAGGTCAAACCATGAGATATCACCAATCTATTTTGATTTCAAAGAATTCATTTCCTTGGTAAAAATGGGGAATTGATCAATTTATTTTACGATCATATTCCCAATTTCAAATGACATATGAATAAGTTATTTTTTTAACCAGGATTGAAGTAGGCCCATTTCAAACCACATCAACATATTTACAATTAGAAATATTTGGCATAAATGAACTTTGTAATAAGTCTAATTTTTCCTTCAAAAACACATACTTGAATCATGATATAAATGTCTCCATACAAAACCTCGCTCCTACTATTGAGTGATTAATCATTTCCTTTGTTGGAAATCTATCTGGTTCTTCACCCGTGACCATTGTGCTTGAACCTTAAACAAAAATATCATGTATCGTATGAAAATAGTAAGGGTTGGTTTGCCTCCACAAAATGGGGTTTCATATTTGAACATAATCGGCTCCTAGGTCCACATCTCCTCATAAGGACAACCCCTCAAAGTCATTACATAATACCAAGGCATAAAGAAAATATCAATCCATATGGAACCTTATAGTTTTGGGGAATTTGGTAAATTATTATGAAATTTCATTTTATATGACTCTTTGTCGATCCATAACTATATCTATAAAATGAACATAATGTATGGCATATGCTACACACCTATCAAATTGGGTTGTATGAGAAATTTGACAAGGAATAGACTTCTGCAGAATTCACATTTAATAGCCTGCCAAGAATGGGAAGCTCGTGTAGTAGTACTATACATAGGAGTTTTGAATCTGATATAATCAATGAACAGAAGTGGGTTGTGAGAAGGAAGGCACTGAAGAGTAAGGAGTTAAGATTGATTGTTTCGCCTTGGAAACAGCCCTATGAGAGCCCTTACATGGCGTATTCAGATGAGGAGGAGCCTTTCGGGGTTTCGAAACCAAGCTGGGGGACTGAAGCGCTGGATCGAGAAGATGAGGAGGAAAGGTCAAAGATTGATGGCTTATGCAGCTCTGATTTGGTTGCTTTTTATGGACTGCGAAGGAAGGATATACTCAATTTTTTGGAAAGAATTTTGAGCGAAAAGGAAAATACCTGTACTCATGGAATCATAAGGATCGAAAGGAGACCCAGTAAGTTCGCTTGGCTCGCTAGCCCTAATAATATGTGTATGCACATTGTCACTTGGAATATGAATGGCAAGGTACACAAATCTATCTATGCTCTTTAGGAACAAATTTATTCCCTTTGTAGATCCTCAGGGTTTAGGAGACTCATTCAGACCTACAATAGGTTAGCAAATTAGGAATGAATGTCCTCAAAATATGTTAAACTGGCCTAACACACACTACCAGATTCGATCATAGAAAAAAAGGAAAACAAACAAGGGCCAACTACTCAAGCTTTATTAAATATCCAGACCTGCTGGAATTACAACAATAGAACTCAAGTCTTCGGGAATATTTCAAGAATAGGATATTGAGTCTTGGTTTTGAGGAATTTGAGGATGGGAATATTAGGTCACCTGAAAGGTCTGGGTTGAATGACAGAGAGGGCTCTTTCTCTCCATCTGACTATTCTTATAGTAGGATAAATTCCAGTGCAGAGAGAGTAGATAGCTCGGATTTCTGGGATGGGCAGACGAGAGACGTTGTACAGAGACATGCTAAGGAAGCAAAGAGTGGAAGGATATGTCTGGATAAATGGAGTGATGTTGTGAGTTCTTCACGGCCACAAAAAGAGCAGGGGGATACATTCTTTCTAGAAATTTTGTTGGGACATGGCTTAGACTCTGGTCCGTTCAATCCATTGCAGTCAGATGACTATCCTCCTTTGACTCAAGAAAAATACCTTACTTTGAATGGGAGGGATGGTCGAAATAAATCTGATATTGATGGGGAAGAGAGCATGGCAATGGATGCCATTGAAAATTCCCTAGCAGAAGATAACCTGACACTATGGAAATGCGTTGAGAGGTTGTTTTAGAGGGTGCAGCAGCTAGAGAAAAGGACACACAATGATCAGCTGGATATTGAATGGGTTGCAACAAAGAAGGTGCTTCAAAAAATTCTAGTAGCCTATTCAGCTAGTTTGAGAGATGGATCGAATAAATATTTTCAAAGGCTTTCCAGCAGGGGAGAAGCTGGCGAAGAACGTTTAGATGGAAGTGATGGATTATCAAATCTCAATGTCAATAGCTCATCTTTAGGAGAAAAGGTGACTGAGTGTGAGAATGAAAGTGACAGAAATTCTGGTATGAGTTCTCTCTTTGAAGAACAAGATTCACCTTCCCATATACATGAATCACTAATTTTGACAAAGAAGGTGCTGCATACCAAATTAGTACCCTGTTCCAGGCAAGGATCTAAGTCCTCTCAAAGTCTATCTGCAGAGGATGAGGCAGTGTCTGATAGTCTGATGGTCAAAGAGATTGTAGAAGAAAATGACAAACTAGACATGAAAGGCATGTTGACACAAGAGGAATCAATTGCCATAAAAGATTATTTTACTCAACCTATGGAAGATGAAAACAACAGAAAAACTAGCGTCAGTGATGTTTCTGATCAAGAGAACAGAAGTATAAGAACAAGAAGATGCAACTCTCTAAAAGGAAATGGGGTAAATATGACTGTAGTGAACAAGGAAGTGATAACTGTACATCATGATGGCCACATGAATACAACAGGGCATGTTGTTGACAGTCATCCTGTGGAATTGAGGCCTGAGACTGAATGTGATTCCTTCTAAGGTGAAGTTAAACAGCTTATTCAGAGAATACAATCATTGGAAAAGGAGAGAGATTCTATGAGAGAGGCAATTCAGTATTTGAAAGGACAAAATTCACGTTTAGCACAGTTGAACCAGATAGCACCAGAAGGTTATGAAGGTCAGACACCATCTCAAAGAAGGAATGTAACTAAAAGGTTTCCTCCACCCGAGGGCTCATCAATTTTTTATTTAATAAAGGTATCCTTGACTGACTATTTTTCTAATGTTAATATAATTCCTTTTTCAATTCCTAAATTCTTTTCGCTTCTCTCTCTCTTTCCTCATTCATATCTGTTCTTTCAACATACAAAAATATATACTTATTCTATTATGTTTGTTTGTATGTATTTTCTAATTATAATATGCCTTCTTTATTTTGGAAAACTTACATGCACGACATAGTAAAATGTTGTCTTGTGCTGTGTCACAAGCTCAATATCAGGTTCTATCTACCCTGCATTAGGACGATAAACACAAATCTCAACATTAGGTTCAATCCACTCCATCAAGATGATGTATATGTAAATTTTCCTTTAATATTCAAACTAGGGCTAATAGTGCATTCAAAATCTCTACTGATAACCACACATGAATATCTTTTACAGTATGCAGCGGAATATAAAACTGAGAAATAAATCACAACATCACATTGCAATATTGACATTATTATTTTGGGTATGGAAACCCTCGATAAAACCCAAGGAAAATTAGGAAAAATAATTAGATACAAATGGTTTCTTGATTTAAAGTCTTCTGCATGCAAGGATGTATGCATGGAGGAAGACCTTCCTTGTTGCTGCTAATCTAATAGTATACTGTTACAGCCCTATTTTTTATTAAATTTTAGCCCTGTAGGAGAGTGATAAACACAAGGATGCACACACAGATCAAAGACCTAATCTAAAGTGGAGAGCCAAACCTGGGAAAACCACACAAATATATATTCATTACCAATCTATCCAGGTTTGTGGACACAGCAAACACCAGTTACTTGAGGCTCTTTACAGTGAAGACAGTAAGTCACTTAAATAGGATTCCTTCACATGAATAGCATGTGCCACTGTAAACCACTTACAGTAAACCTACCCATGATTGAGTGAAGATACTTAACAACCCAACCTCTAAGTTTATTTGGAAATCTAGGATTATTATAATAGCCCCCATAATTCTCACGTAAAGTCAATTTTCAACCTACATAGATGAATCCCTGAATCAAGGCCTTCGCATGTGATATATTCACGTTATTCCACGTGGCCTCTGTGTGCTTCCGCAAATGCTTGCTTCAACCACTAGAATCTTGTCAACACTGTGTGAGAACTTCTTGAGCGAAAACTTTCTAATTTTCCATCCGTAGGATGAACCCCACAACAACAACTGCAAATTTGCTGCCTCTTTCATTCACCATTCCAGCCAACTAGGAAACCGTCATGCATTCTAAGAGACCCTTCCTTCTGTATCAAAATTTAACCTAATAAATTCTATTCCCTTTCTCCATCGCTCTCGTTCTAAGACTTCTCTTGTGAGAGAGTCTAGGTCTATACTCTACTTGGGTTTTTATACCATATAAAATCAACAAAAGAAAAAAGTAGAAATAACAAGCACAAATAAAAGCCAAGATTTATGTTGGAAACCCTTTAATTGGGAAAACTAACTTCCAATTGACATATTTCATATTTATTATCCTTGGGCCAATCCATCTCATACTAGCCATTTGAGGCACTTTACAATGGAGACAAAACTCACACACTATTAAATGGAGACAATTGTCAAGAAGCCATTTAAATAGGATTCCTTCACATGAATACCATGAAGTAAAACTGTGTGTCAATGTAAACCATGTGCGGAAAACCCACCCTTTTCTGAGTCAAGATCAACTTAACAGTTTTGATGTCAAAGAGGAAATCTAAAGGGCATTTAATTTGATGCATAGGTTCTTATGGTTGTACAGAAAGTTAGGATAATATATATATATTTTTTTTGTAAAGCTGCGAAATCTATTAATCTTAAAAAACAAAAATTACAACCTCTGCCCTAACTCTGTGGAAAAGGAAAGAAATCATACTAAATTTTTGACAACCTCTGCATGGCATACTTTCATTCTAAACAATCGTGGCTGTGGCTGCTAGGAACAACCACAAAGTGTATTGCATCCAACTGCAACATGCAAACAAATAGATTAAATACTTCTTCCAAGTGTTAATGGATGGGGAAAATCCTCAAGTCACATCTATTCCTCATACATCAACTGCTGGTTACCAATTCCAGGATTGATACCTGCTAATAATAACTCCTTCCAGCACTGATATTGGTGTAGAAGACTCCCCTTTCAAACCTATTTATGTTTCTATCCTAATCATTTACTAAACTACTACTATCTCACTGCTTTATCATAATGTTTATTACATCCAACCACCAGATAGGCTACTGCTTATCACTTGTAACCACAGAATGTGCTGAAAGATGTCTAAATTAAAGCACTAAAGTGATTTATGGCATTGAAGACTCCTCTATGGATTAGAAACAATCACTATGCCACCTATCTTCCTTGAATATTTCAATTGCATGCAGATTTGATAAGGAAAAGTCATCCTCCAAATAAAACCTGTGAATAATAACCCTCATTTGGCTCTGCTCTGCATGGTTGTAGCAGAGTTTAGCTCTCTTCCTTCATTGTTAATGGCTCTAAAGCTTAATGTAAACTAATTATATCCATGGTATATTATTTCCTCTACAATGAATCTTCAATGGCCTCTCTCATGACTCCCTGGAGCTTCCCAAATCAATGGGTAAGTCCTTCAGTTTTTCAAATTCTTTCATTCACAGCTTTAATTTATCATTCCTCTGTTTTAGTTTATTCATGTTCTCAAATACAAATGCAAATTCCCCTTTTGTTTATTTGTAGGTGGATGATGTCCCTATTGGTCATGGGGTAAACTTAACCAAGGGATGGCGATGGCGTTTCCCCCCAGTAAGCCTCCTAGCTTGGCTCGTTTGCTCCACAGACAGAGTTTCGAAGGGATTATCCCTCGTGCAAGAGGCACATCGTTTTGTTTGACTGTTTTTAAGAATCACTAGTATGTAATACTTTAGGGTTTCAATCCAGTAGGCGCGAGTTTAATACTTTCTCACTAATGGGTATAAAAACCCCATGTTTACAGTTGTAAAACTTTTCAAAGGCTGGTTGAATCCCTCAACAATTTAATAAAGTCATGCGACTGGGAAATCTGTTTTCGTTTTGGATTTTTTGTTATCACGTTCAATATATATTTATTTATATAAGTCAAGAATTTAACCTGTAGCGTTTGAACTGAGAAAGAGTGAGGATTTCTCTGTGTTTAATTATTAGGTATATTTGTAATATTTTGGATTTGGGGCATATATTAGAAAAGGCCTTAATAATTTATCTCGAAAGAAGGAAGGGAGTTGATTTCCTTAAGAAGATTCACTATCCAAAGATAGGTTCTTCACAATGAGCCATTACATGTCAGTGCGGTAGCATACTTCTCAAACATTCACAATCATCCTCTGTCCTCAATAGATAGATCCATCATCTTCCCTTTGATATACGTACAGCTACGATGAACCATCTTTTTAAATTTCACTCAGAATTTGGATCCTATTTAGTATTTATTATAACCAATATAAGATTTTTGCATGATATTTTTTTTAAAGTTTGTTCATGGTATTCCAACACACATGCATATAATCCATTCATTTCTATATTCATAACAACATAAGAAGACATAGAGCAATTCACAGGGGTCTTGTCAATTGGGCAGTGACGTAGTACTTGAAGGAATACTATTAAACCTTCCAGGTGACCTAATGCATATTGTGCTCATTGTTCAACAATATTGGTTCAAAGTCTTTGTATAAAATATATTTGAAGTATTTTGCAATTACGCCATGGCTATCGTCAACCACCATCATCAGTGACCTTTGGATCTACTTCCAATCTTGGTTAAATTGTATTTCTCAGAGAAAATACAACAAATGCCCTGAAAATAACTACAAGTTTTCCTTCGAGGGTGAAAACAACTATTGTGTTGAAAGGTCAGTTAATCCATGGAATTATTTGTTCTTTGAATTCGATTTTCAAGAATTTCAAGAGAAAAATTCTATGCAGCTGTAGCAATTGCAACAATCTTTGTATCCCTGTGATTATTGGTGGCTATAAAGTTTAAACTCATGAACACTTTCCATCAACCATGTTATCCACATTTTGTGGTATAGCAGTGAACTCACTCAAAGCCTTATTGAACTGAGCAAGACCCAAGGATGGCTGTCAGTAAGTTCAAGACAGGGATCGGGTCAAGGATGCATAAGCTTTAAACAAGGAGTTGTGCTAGAAGGTGCAAAGGCATGTCCATAGGATGGGTATTAGAAGACTTCTTCATCAAGTTGTAATAGTTTGTCCAAATTGCTGTGTATGTTTAACAGATTCATATTTTTACCTGCAATGTGGCCAAATGGTTAGTTGTATAAATGCATTGATGTTTAAAATGTATATTGTTCTTCACAAAACATAAAGGAATCTGTCTTCACATGAGGAGGTTCCACCTCGAATGCAGGTTTTTCATTTCATATGTTTAACAGAAGATTTTGGAAAGTGACTTGAGAAGCATTTCTACCTTGTTGAAAAATATCCTCCAACGTGACGATATTGTCAAATATTCATGGGTGACAAAGTTGGTCAACCTAGTTGTGTGATCATATCTGCTAGGACATTTGTATATTTGATCATACTTGCTTATAATGAGTATATTATGATAGATCCTTTAGTATTGTTGGCAGCTACATATAAGGATTACCTTTAGACATGCTATGACTAAACCGATACAATTGAAAATCAATTATATTGTATAATTTCTTTTATTTTTTGACGAATATACTGATAATTGGTACCTTTAACAAATTTGAAATAGCTTCCATCCTTGACAAATTTAAATATACATATGAAAAAATGCAGAGTAATTGGGAGACATGATTG
>LPNX010693145.1:378116-398203 GCA_001517045.1 Pseudotsuga menziesii
CTCGACTGGATTTAATGTTAGGACCTTAGTACATGAATATGGTGGAGGTGCATTTACTGTCTCAGGAGATGTAGTTGTCTTCTCCAACTTCAAGGATCAAAGACTCTATAAGAAGTCTATCAAAGGAGGCACGTTTTATTGATTCTTTGACCTTTAATATTAGCATATCTGTGTTATATTTTTGCTTTGTAGATCAGTAAGGTAGACAGTTTTTTAGGTACGATTATAATTGTCTGGTCTGAATTAACTTCTCCAAATGCATCTCTTATTACAAAGAATGGAAAGAAAGATGCAGAAAAATAAATTTTTCTATATAATCCCATAATGGTTAGGTTTTACCTTTTATAATTGGCTCTTAACCATGTAAGGAGTACTTAGAAAAAAATGTTATTTCTCCTTAATGAAACAGTGTATGGTCATTGGTAAATGTGTTACCTATATTATTGCAAAGGCATAAGAATAATCCACATTGAATTTTTTACTTGTATTTTGTATGCTTTCCATGACTTTGTTGGGATTATTCCTGGGATCATTCTACAGCAAATTCCACCCATTGTTAACCTAGATCCTATTTGCCATCCAATTGAAAACATGTGATTTTAAGGTATTTCTATAGTTATAACTAAATAGCAGGGGGAGCATAGCATATAAGTTGGAAGGTATGAAAATAAAACTTGAAAGGAGGACTGCCTTCAAATTCCATAACTCTTTAGATTTTTGTGTGGAATTTCTTTGTAGTAGACATGACACAGCCAACTGTGTTCTTGTGTTTTGAAAATGCCACATATATTACATTATAAATCAAGTTACATGTACATCAAAATTGTTACATCTAGGAGCCAAAAATAGGCCTGACAAGAGCTCCCTGTCTACATAAGTAAGGAGATCTAGCAATTGGCTTTGGTTATGAATTGAAGATTATCTACATATTTCCTAAAAATGGTGATCCTGGTTGATAGCTCGATAGCCATATCTGATCTAAATATAGAAACTAGCCATATCTGATCTAAATATAGAAACTTCTTTCAAATTGAGACAAATGCGAGATTACTGGAGACACACCTTGATGATTTGTACTCAATCAAGATACAAATGACAAGGGAGACATGGCATGGATGTGTAACAATGCTTGTTGCAATATTTATCCGATGCAACAATCCTTTTGTCAAGATTTTTCCTTGCTTTTTCATGCATCTTAATATTGTGATGTATCCAAGCCCTTATTGCTAGCATCAAGAATTGAATCAGTCCGTCCTCTGTAAAATTTAAACTTTAACCTTTCACAAAAGGTTCCCATGTGCCTGCAAGATATGGACAATCAACACATAGATACACCTAGATATAGACATATGTTTGTATCAAAATGCAGTGCAGTTTTAATCAACTAATCATATGTGACTAGAAAGTGATGCATTGTTTGTGTAGATGGTAAGTCCTGCATCGTTTCAAAAATGTCATATGGTGAGCATTCAATCTGCTTGATGGCACCCTAAGTAATCCAACCAAGGTTCAAAGCCTTTTCCATTTGTTACCCAAAATACATGGACATAAGTATGAACCCAAGACAAGATACCTCCTTTAGTTCTCAATAATCCTTTAGCTCCAATTGAGGATAGTGGAGTATGCATCAATGTAGTTCCTCCCTCGACTAAGCTTTTTTTCTGTTACGCATAATTACCATGCTCAGACTTGGAAAGGCAGGTAACTTTCCATACTTAGCATACTTGCACTTGGCTTACTGAGTATAATAACAAAAAAATTGTTTTAATGTAGGAGTTGTTACTGAGGACTATGTTAGGTATTGACTTAGGTTACTTGGCATACTTGGTAGTACTCACCAATATACAGGAGGATGGAAAGTAGTGACCAGTCACTACTTTAATGTATGTAGGAATCGTCCTAAGCCAAGTACTTGCTTTAGGGATATACTTGCCATGCTCAGGAGTTCTTGGGAGTCATAGTAAAGGGTATCACAACTATGTTATTATTCTCTATGTGGCCAGGTGCATAAACATGGTGCTCCAGACATTGTAAGGCATAGACTACACTCCAAATGGGTAGCCTTTCCTCTAATCATATTGGCACAATATATCAAATAGGTAGATACAGTTTCTACTTGCTAAGTTGGTTTTATGTAACTAGCATGAACCCATGATGAATCTATGATCCTTTATGTCCTCAAATCATTTTAGACTTAGTAATCTACCGTAGGATTCAGGGATGGAATTTGATGGATAAATTCCCATCATGGGCCAATTTACCCATCAAATACAGCTAAGATTTTCTCGAAACCATCAAAATCTGGCTTAAAATACAGAAAATATTTCATATTTTCATTGTTACTTGCAATTTTGACGGGTGTCCGCCATTTGAAATTCCAACCCTAATAGGATTGTATTCATCTTTCTCTCATTATATCAGTCGTGCACAAAATAGAAAGTTGCCGCAAAGCACAAGTGCAAGTAATTGCACTGAATCCCATAATCACGTCCTTTCATAGCCATCAAAAAAGGCTATGGAAACTAGACTATCATCAATAAACCATAAGAATATATCATGTGTATCAACATCAAACATCAAAATAAACAAGTTACCAAAATAGCACTCATACTAATCCCACAAAAACATGAAAATTGTCAAAATGCAATAAGGAAATACTGGGTTGTAGTTATGGTCTATTCAATCACATTCCCTATCATCTGATATAAAAATATTTGGAGAATTTACACAATCATGCACTACAACCCTAGAAACTTTGTGACATTTGACTATATTTTAGTTAGTGCCTATGTGACAAGATGAGTGACCAAGGTTTCCTAGACAACCTTAGCACATAGATCACACCGTGTGATCATAGTGTCTTCAATATCTCCTATAAGTACCTACCATACTTAGCTAGGTTGGTCCATATGGCTAGAATGAACCCACTGCAACTATTCATTTATAGTCCCAATTAACCATCTTGGTGTGGCTGGTGATATCATGAGTTGGCAACTTTGTGCTGTGGATTAGTTATTGCGCTATGGGATGAGGATAATGTCTTTCCTTATTTTCCTAGGATAAAATATGTGTCTTTCTTTATGCTATGCTTGTCTATATTTTGGAGATCCTAGTACATTAGATTAAAGATCTAACATATTTGAAATTTTGAATTAAATTGGAAACTCTAACAAAGAGGAATTCTCACCATTCGGAGATGAACACCAACCTCACTGATAGGATGCATATCAGAATTGAAAAACTAGTTGGTAGTTACATACAAATTTACACTAGCAGGTTAGCCTGGAGCCTGACATGTAATTTTAGGGGAAAATAGATTATTTTGGATTGTATGTTAGCAGTACAGAACTTTCCAATCCGTGTCTTGTTTCCTTTCCAGTTCTGCATTTGCAATATGTATTTCGGCTGCCCAGTTTGAACATTGGCTACAGTCCTTGTCTAGTTAATATAAAATAGCTGTTACTGTTAGAAAAAACTATAACATGTTCATCCCATTCTCATTTATATATTCCATGTCCTAATTTGCGCATAGAATTTTGCATTGTTAATCAAAAATTGTTTTCACTAGCTATAATGTTCAATCTGATACACATACATATTGCTCCTGTACAAAACACTTCCAAGGATTTGTCATGGCATAGGTATGTATGTGGATTTGTAGGTCAGATACCTCAAACTCCTGGTGGCCTCGGCTTAATCTGGTTACCACTTACTCTTTTTTTTTTCACCCTCTTGGGGATCTTTAGGGGTTACAAGCATTTCTTCAGGCGAGCTATGCTGGAATCATCATATTTTGTGAAGGACGATACTCTAAAAATATGTTGTACAGTTGGGGTTGTGGTTTCTGCTATTCAAGGCCCTAGATTGCACTATATTCACATCCCTGAATCAAAATTGGGTCAACAATTTGGGGAACTGCTTGAAGATGTTGAAAATGCAGATGTCACATTTGATGTATTAGGGGAAAAATTTCATGCCCACAGAGTTGTTCTGGCAGCACGTTCCCCTGTATTTAAATCCATGTTTTTTGAGTCCTCTGGGGAGTGGAATGACAAAGAAATTATCATCGAAGACACAAGGCCAGATGTGTTTAAGGTGAGCTTTCATTCTTCCTATGATTATGGAATTGTGCTTTCTCTTTATTTTAATTTTGGAATATTGGGTATTTTCCTTGAGCTTGTAATTTCTTTCCTTAAATTATTGTCTCCTTTCTCATGAATGTGTCTCCTTTGTTCTCTTGAATGCAATGCAGGCTATGCTGCGACAAAATTGGAAGGTATGCAGTATATTTCAATTAATTATAAACTAAACATAGGAGTTTATATTGTTGAGAAACATCAATTAGCTGATGCTATTAAAAATTTCATCTTGATTTGTTTCTATAGAAGTCATGAAGTCAGAGGGGTTCGAATATTATGTGGAGTGACTGCTATAGCAAGAAATTAATTGGATGGGAAATTTTAGGGACTCGGAACATCCAATAATCTATTAAAAATTTCATCTTGATTTGTTTCTTCAGAAGTCATGAAGTCAGAGGGGTTCGAATATTATGTGGAGTGACTACTACAGCAAGAAATTAATTGGATGGGAAATTTATGGGACTCAGAACATCCAATAATCTTTTCCAGGCATGTATTTGTGCTTCTCATTATAAATATCATCCGTTTATTATTTTGAATTAATTTTCTCACCATTTTTCTATGTTATGTTTGTTCAATACAATGATATGAATGGAATGTGAGATAACTGATAAATGATGCAATTAAATGAGCCCAAATAAATCATGAAAAATAAAAACATACACACTTATTAGTTCACCGACAGTCAGGGATTCAGTTGAGTTTCAAACAGTGGGTATCTAATTAGCATCCAAAGTACTTGTAGAAAGTACTGAACCAAGTTAGTGAGCATAATATCAGAGAAAGGTTAGCTCATAGTACTCCATAGTACTCCAGGTAATATTTTTTTTGTTTAAATTTCAAAAACTGTCGCTTAAGCGATGGCTGCAGGAAATTTAAAAAAAAAAAAAATTCAAACACCATCGCTTAAGAGATGGATGCAGGCAAGTTTTTTTTTTTTAAATTTCAAAAACCATTGCTTAAGCGACGACTACAGGTAATTTAAAAAAAAACAAATTCACAACCGTCGCTTAAGCGACAGCATGCAGGTAAACTGAGCTGTCGGAGAACCGACGATTTAGATTTAACCGATGGTAAACTGAGCTGTCGCTTAACCGACAGATTGGAAAGATGTCGGATAACCGACGAAAATCCACCGACGCTTAACAAAAATCATAGTGTCGTACATGTGATAGGGAAGTGTCGAAAATCTGACAATACGGCCATCGGATTTTTGGTCGAAATGTAGTAGTGATACCTGGCTAAACCCAAAAAGGATAGTAATGTCAGTGACACTAGTCAGGGTAGGCCAATCCTTTATAGCTCAAATCTTTTCCAGGTCCACAGCTATTCCCACCTTAGATATGATGTGACCTAGATACTGTATTTTTGGTTTGTAAAAATCACATTTACTAAACTTAGCATAGAGTTGGTGTTCTTTAAACACTCAAAGTACTATGCAAAGGTGTTCTTCATGTTCCTCTTTATTCTTGGAATAAACCAGAATGTCATCAATAAAGACTAGTACAAACTTATCCATATATTTACTAAATATGCTGTTCATCATACACATAAAGTTTGTGGGTGCATTGGTCAACCCAAATGACATCACTACAAACTCATAGTGCATGTACGAAAGGCACTCTTGGGAATATATTCATCTCGGATCCGTACCTGACGGTACCTGGATCGCAGGTCAATCTTCAAAAATATTTTGGCTCCTCCCAACTGGTCGAGCAAATAATCGATCCTAGGGAGCGGGTAATAGTTCTTAATAGTTATTTTGTTCAACTGACAATAATCAATGCACATCCACATCATATCGTCCTTCTTCTTTATGAACCAAATTGGTGCTCCCCAAGGGGAAACACTGGGTCAGATCTACCCTTTCAACTATCAACCCCTGTAATTGTAGTTTGAGTTCCACCAATTCTAGTGCACTCATGCGGTAAGGAGTTTTGGAGGTTAGAACTGATCCTGGGGTACATTCTATGGAAAAGTATAGGTCTCATTTTGGAGGTAATCTACGGATTTCCTCAGGAAACACATCCTTGAATTTTTCAAGAACAAGAGAGTCTTCTATGCATTGTTCTCTATTAGACTCTATGTCTTGGATGTTCACCACAAATAACTTGTAGCCCTTCCTAACACACTTCTTCTCTTGTAAGGTAGAGATTTGTCTTACAAAAACTTTCTTTGGGATTACTTGAACCTTCACTTGGTTTCCTTGGCTATCAGTACACAAGATGGACTTGTGTAGACAATTGAGCATGACATGGTGCTATTCCAACCAGTCCATGCCAATAAGAATATCGTACGATCCTAAATGTAGGATGTTCAGGTTTACCTTAGTAAGGAAACCATTCAGGTTTACTTCACATTCTTTAACAATTTTTGAAAGCTTTCATTTCATACTAGTGGCTAACTGTACCAGCCAGGGTTTAACATGCTTTACTTTGCCTAACTTGCATAAATAAACAATCGTAGGTGCAACATAGCTCCGGCAACCACCAGGATCAATACATATTGAAACAGAGGTGTTCAAGATCTTACCTTCGATCTCGACCATTGTAGCTTGATGGTCCGATTGTCAGCCATCTAATGGTGCATAGATTCATGGGGTTCCCACTATATCCTCAATGGTAGGTTATTCTTGCAAATTATTCAAGACTTCATTGTTCTTGTTCTTACAATCTCGAGCATAATGCGGCCCGTTGCACTTCCAGCACTTGATCACTAAAGGGGTAGCATTGGCTCCACTCGCCACTTACTTATTACCATTAGGAGCTAGTACATAAGGATTCGTACTAGTTTCGTTGAAGTTATTGTTCATTTGAAAGATGTTATTTTTCTTCCTATAAGGCTACGGGTTTGACCCAGGCTTGCAGTTATCAGAAAATTTTCTAGACTTTTCTTTGTTTTGGTTCTGGTTTTCTTTTCGTAACTTCCCATGATCATAGCAGAGTCGGGCCTTGTGTAGTGCAATATCCAGAGTCTTTGACATGTCGAATTCAATCCTGACCCGAAAAATAGGAGGAAGACATCCTAGGAACTGTTGGATCTTCACCTTCTCTTTTTTATATACGGTACATAATGCAACAGATCTAGAAATCTATTTATAAATGCATCTAGTGTCATGGACCCCATGCGCAGTTCATGGAACTCCTTTACGTTGCGGTCAAAGAACCTTTCTGACATGTATTTTTCTTGGAAAATATTTCAGAAGTTTTCCCAGCTTATCTCTCAAAGATCATCTTTCTTGGTGTGCTTTAAATATCGCCACCATCTTGCTACCTTACCATTCAGGTTGTAGATGAAAATCCTATCCTACATCACACTTGACTAGTTATGAACATTGAAATACTTATTCCCAGCAACCATTCTTCAGCCTTTTCTCCCATATTTACTTCACCTTCATAGGTCGGGGCTCTTATTTTTTGAAACTCCCCCTAAAGAATGTCACCATTTCTTTGCCTCTTTCTCCATGGAGAAAGTGAGTCATCACTAGCAGGACTATGATGATGTCCTTTAGTTGCTTTAGGTGTACCTTCTTTTTATACTTCTCTTGGGTTGCTAGCCCGCTCATGATACGGTTATCTTTTGGATATGTTGGTGGACTAGGTATGTTTACCTTGCGGGCTCCCTCCCGTCATGTTACGCAATAATGATTCATTTATAAATTTATGTTCCTTTCTTTCATTTAGATTGTCTTCTCTGAAACTTTTCAGTTCAGCTTGAATACTGTGCAAAGTTTTCAGCACATCAGATTTTAGCTCAACCACCAAGTTCACTTCTAGAGTGGGGGCGGTCATTGCTTCCTGTCGGCTGTTTTCTTCCTCAGTATTCATAAACTGAACATTGCTATAAAAATTTTCCTGAAACACAAAAATTTTAAATAGCAGCAAAAATTTCTATTAGTAACAAAAATTACTTATCATACTTTATTTTCTCTACTTGAATTCTTGGTGCACCCATAAGTCTCTCAGTATTGAAAGTGGGCTTTGATACCACTTGTAATATCCCCAAAAATTGAAAATAATTTTTTTTATAGGCTAGTGAAAACTACCCAAAGGGGATCATTATTACTCGTGTGGAAATACATGTGCTACTTATACTTTCGATCTCTTCATAATCTGGCCATACTGTCTTGTTAATCTCTTATCCATTCAGTGACTATTAGTTTGTTTACTTCTTATCTCTTAATTATGTTATTTAAACTATTGATATATCTTAGTTATTACTATCAGTGAATTAATGAATTGTATAGATCATTTTTTTTCTCCTACACATGTGTACTTTGTTTCTTTAATAGAAACTAACTTAACTTTGTTGATGGGAAGAAAATGGTGGAGTGTCGGGACTCGTTCTCCCATGACGATTTGAGAGGTAAGGTCCTTCTTAGTTATGCAGGATTACTTAGTTGATATGAAATAAGCCACCTTATTTATTGATTTATAGGTTACTCTTGCAACATCGGGATTATTGGTTACTTGACGCAATTCAATTCCTATTTATACTTCTAGTTTTGCCTTGCACTTTTACTACTGTTCCGTTTTACGACTCAAGTAAGCCCTATGTTCATTAATTATATTTCTTAGTTAATTAACTAGATGTTGTGAATTATTTTATTGTCCTTACCATTATTAATTATCTCTCTTAGTTAATTAATTACTCTCCTCTTGTTTCTATTTTGCATGTCTACCTTGGTTACGAGTTTGGAAACTTACGCTTGTTCTTCCTAACGAGGGCATCATGGCATAGTACATTTGCCATGATTTCTAAATACTACAAAACCTATACTAAATATCTATCCACATACGCTACCTATAAGAACTAGGAAAGGGCATGTAAGAACCTAAACTTTGATGCTAAGGGGTAACATTGTAAACACTATACCATAGTGTTAAGGTCTGCGCATACTATAAGGTTGAGAGACTATGGTATACATACCATGTCCTAAGTATTAAGTCAAGGTTGATATTTAAAGGGTGGCGAAACCATATGATAAAGGGTTTAACTCATGACTTGGATGGTATGTAATATAATGTTGAACCATAAGCTATGGTGAGGGTTTATGGATGTGTTAATGGCCACCAGCTGGTGCCATTAATGCCATCAGCGTTTGTGAACAGACTTGACAAAGGATTTGGGAATTTTCTGTTTGTGCATTATGTGGTTTCAACACTGTGGTTTCATGTGGCCTCTGCATAGTTGGAGAAGGGAGGCGACCTCCACCGATTTGCAGGTAAGCTGGACTAGACTCTATGTAAAAAGCATTGATTCATTGTTTTCTCCATGGAATGGTCATGTTTGTCATGCCATCGTTAGATTTGTTTTGCAGGTGAAAATGAATGCACTCTAGGGTTGGCACAGGGCTACGCTGACGATTTGAGGTTGCTACTTCACGACATTCAAGATTTACTTGCCTCCTCTCATTTTGGACATTTCTGAGTCGAGATTCTTTACAGGGTTGTGCTTTCAGAATGACACTTGTTGACTCTACCTTTGAGGTTTATAATGAATCTCACTCTAGGTTTGTGGCTCTCATTGGTAGGTTTGGCATTTGAGTCATGGCTGCACCATTACTTGTAATGGTGCCATAGCTCACAGCTTTCCATTTAACATTTTTAATACTTGAATGTTTATAAGAGAGGATTCGTTCCCTTCTATGTAAATGAACTGTGTGTTGGATTTTATGTGAAGAGTGTAATGTGTTTTGGTATGAAATGCATACGATTCCGTTCAACGTTTTTAATAGATTATACCGTGTAAAATTTGGGACTGTGTAGTTATTTTAATGCTGTGTTTTAAAACATTGACTTACTGGGTTCGATCATGGCTTTAAGCCTGTATATTTTACTCTGTTTAATTATAATGGTTTTCATTTTGGAAGTATGCATAGCACTCTGTTTGTATTGTTTGTATTTTAAGTTTGGGAAAGCTGCTAGAGCTTGGGGCCTTATGCCATGGGCTACACCATTGTAGCAATGGTGTCGTAGCCCATTGGATTTCCACTGTATGCTCTACGTTAGCGTTAATGGAGACTATGTTTTAGACAGATTATTGAACTTTTGGTTTTGTAAAGGCTCAGCGTGGGTGCAAGCCATGCAATGAATGGCATGTGCCTCTCCCAATGACTATGATAGCTTAGTTGGCATTTTATTATGTAATTTGTTTATCAAAAAGATATCGCTATAACGACCAAGGTTATAGCAAACCCATGATGTCATTTTGGTTACTGTAGCAAGATTGTGTGATTAGATTGGAAACTTGGTCATGAACAGTGTGACTAGGTATACGAAATCTAATATTTGGGCCTCGGTGATACCACAATTTAAAATATTTTTTATATGACAATAGAAATGATACTAGGTATTTACGCTATGGATTTTGTAATGCGTTTTGATTTTGGTAATGATTTATGTTAAGGTTTTTATTTTGGAGTTTCATTTTGTTTAGGAATTATATTTGTAACTTGTAAGGGTCGATACTACGACCTCTGTTTATTAATGTAGAATTATATGAATTGCTTATTCGGTAAATTATAGGTGGATGTTTATGATGAACAATATATGGGATTTTTAAAGATATAATGCATGTGATTTATGGTATTTTATTATAAATGTTAAGAATGTAGGTTTTATGGAAGAGTCTTGATAAGGACCACATGGATGGTCACGATATCCCTTTGAATTAATTTCAATGTTTGTTCTAGTTATGTAATGTATTTTGTTTTTAAATGATTATGTGGAGCAGACCTTGGAAGGTCTTTAATAATTTATTTAGCTTTTTTATTATATGAAATCTATTCTTAGTAGATATAGTTTACAATATATACTTGTATTAGTTAGCATAATTAATATTATAATTAATTACTACTGAGCTGGTTTCCATTAAAATTTAGGGAAAGCCTTTGCTGACAAATGGAATATGCCAGCAGAGTATTAAATACAGAGAACAAGGTCAAAACATAATATGAAGATCAAACCTAGTTACTACATGAGAATTTACTAAAGATACAACCCTAAACATAAACAACATATAACAAAAATTCTCCACCCTATGATTAGTAAATTCCAAATACAAACCCTAGCAGATTGTTAACCATAACACCTAACAATTAGGGTTAGAAATTTCATTGTAGAAATTACTTAACATAAAAAATAATGAAACTTTAGGAAAAAAATAGAATAGGCCTTCAAGGGTTTCATACCTGAATTTGAAGCTTTGTCAATGCCTGTACCTACACACTTAGATAACCAGCATTAGCAATTCAATGCAGATCTAACCTTTGTTTGATGACCAAATCACTTGGGAACTACCACATTCCACCCAACCATGACCCAAAACTGTTCCTGGTTTAAATCCGGATCCCCCCGAGCTGTACTCCAACATGCAAGTAGCTTAGAGGTCCTAGGGTAGGGTTTCCTAATTGGTAATCAGTTCTGAATCAATCCTCTTTCGCTAGCAGGAAAAGTTCTCCAAGAAAACACTTGAGAGAAAAAAAAGGTAGAATAATAATTCTCCTAGATTAAAATATCAGAACCCCAAGCATTTGTTTGGCTTGAGTCTTTATAGACAGAATTTTTAGTCACAGGGGCAGTTAAATAAAAAAATCTTGATTTCTTGAATTAACCCTTTTTTAGTTTACTGGGGTAATTTTCAATTCTTAACTTAGGAACTTTTAACTAGTTCTTAGTTAGTCTTTCATAGATATTTCACTATTTATTAATCCTTTAATAATAAATAATAATCGATGGAGCTTCTCTTCTTTCTTTATTTAATTATATAATTAATCATAATTAATTCTTTATACATACTATGTATAAAATACATAGTATTAAAATACTTGTTAACACTTGCCTTCGGGCATCATTTGTCATGATCCCTAGACTTAACGTCGCTTATTTATGAAGGTCAAGTAGATAGATGGATCAAGTCTAATAGGCTAGGAAACTCTAAACATCCTTGCATGTTGGATTTACCTCGTATAATGTGGTAGTTCTTCAATACTTGATGAGAATACAGAAATTCAAAATTTCATTTAATCATTTAAAAAAAAGTATGATGAGATCAATATTAATCTCGAGTTGTTTTCACTCGAAAGTGATTTTAATATTTTCAGTAACCCCTAGTGCTTACCAGAGCCCATACTCAATGCTTATAACAGGGAGTTACAAACATCATGCAATTCCAAAGCTCTCGCTCAACACTAAATGCTAGGATGTAATTTTACAATACACCTAGGGATACAATGACAAAGGATCCAATGCTCCAGAGCTTATGCTCAACATTAACATGGAATGCTATAGAGCTTATGCCCAACATTTCCAATTATATTTTTATGTGTTCCAGAGCTTTATGCTCAACACAAATGTAAGTACTCATGTGCTCTAGAGCCTCTCGCTCAACACAAAACATCTCATTGATCATGTGCTTCAGGTTCCACTCCCAACACAAAAACATTTCATCAATCATGTGCTTCAGGGTCCACACCCAACACAACCGACATATATATGCATATATCATCAACATTTGGCTTACGCCCAATATATAAAGAAAATCACCATGTTCATATGCAGTGGGGTCTGTGACCCAATATAAAAATAAAACATCAATATAAACATCATGATCAATAGGCTCATGCCTATAAATGGTAGGTCCAAAATTCTAGATATTTCCTATATGTAATATGTAACATGATGCTCACTTGGTTGGAATGGTAATATTGAATCTCAATTTCATTTTGTGGCTGAAGGGTGTAGTTTTCTGCAAAATCCACAATTGACAATATGGTCCCAATGGGAAAGTTGTCCCTACATTTTTTGTACTGCTCATCTTGCCATCGCGCTACGTGCACATGTTGAACATACTGCTCATTTTTCTTGTAGAACTCCCTAAAAAAATCACATACCCATACTTTTTTCCATGAAAACTAGGGTTGTACTAGAATGTGACCTTTAAAGAATGTATATGTAGAAACTGAACATGTAAGAGGAAAAACATGCAATAATCATTTGCACCTGTGACTTCACCAATGCAATATTTTTACTTTCCTTCACACTATCTGATTAATAGGTTATGTACTTGAAGCTCTACATCTCCATGCTCATATTGTGAAATCGATGCTCATCATTTTGATGAATGCAACAGTTCAAAAGAGAAAACCCACTGCACTTGGAACAATTCCCATATAGATATGATTTTCAATAGTATTTTTTTCCTTCATGCCTTGGACACATGATGCTGATGATAAAATATCTCAATGCATTTGGTGGTATTATGGATTCATTGCATCCCTCCTCAAGGTTAGCATGCAAATCACAAAATATATGTTTATACGTGTCATAAAAATATTCATATTCTACATGGTATCTACAATAGCATGTGTTTCGATCAATGCATATATGAACGTACCATGGTTTACATTTCTCAAAGGACCTTTAGCCCAGGTTTGATTGTGTGTGCTCATTCTTGAATCTCTCATAGAGTTTAGTCTGTGTTGTGTTAAGGAAGTGTTTGACGTGGGGTTCACATTCAGTGGAAGCTTTTCTCAGCTTTAGTACATCTCTTTAATTAGATGAAGGCCTAGTATGATCATGTTAGAACATTTGTACTAATTCCTTGACAGCATCAATTAGCTTCATATCTTGATGAGGAAACCTGTCGATAAAATCCCAACAATATTTTCCACCTGGAGTCTACAGATTTTCTCTTATAACAGGGTACTTCTGAATAGTTTTTCTATTTAATTTAAGTATGTAAGAAGTGTGTGAAAGGAGGCGATGTTGCCATGTGGACTTGCTTACAATTGATTATAATAACACATGACGAGCTGCACAAATATCTTTAGTATGAGACATCATTCCCAATCGCATTAAAAGAAAATTGGAGATTTCTAACAATATGATTGTTAGCATCTGAACTTCTAACCATCTTTATGCCCAGAATTCTCCTAACAACAACTAAACAATTTGACTTTAACAAACATAGTGATAATTGACATTTACTTGCATCACCTTTGGATTCAAAATATTCCTTCATTAGTTTGTTACATTTCCAATCGATAGTGTGTTTGGGAAACTTGCCTTCAAGGCCTGATAGACAACTTTCATCCACATGTATATGTCTAGGAGTCATTTTTCTTGCAATAGAGATTCGTGGTAGGGAAGGTGGACATGATCTACGAATCCCAGGGCTTGTTTTATGTCGTGAATCATTCACATGTCGGTCCATATTGGGAGTGTGCTCGACATGGTTGTGGTCTTCTGGAAGAGATTGCAAATTAATCATTGCTCCTAGGTCCAATGCTTCATACTCAGCGTCTCTCAATACACTTATATCTTCAAGAGCTTCAACATGGCTCATTGATGGATTGTTGGTTAGAGATTATGTTGATGTTGGAACTTCAGTTGGGTTCGTTAAATGCAACCGCTTCACCTGTGGTTCTGAGGTAGAGGTTTTTATGTCATCAACTCTGTTAGGATTGGACATAGTATAAGTGGAAATTTCTGGACCATGTCTCACTCTCTCCATTTCCATGCTGGCCTTTTCTCTTACCTCATTTTCCTTTTCAATGGGCATATTCTTTCTAGTTTTTCTTGCTCTGTTACGTGAGTTTCCCATATCCAAAAGTTTCTTTATCAAAACTATGAGGTCCACCCCTGCATAAGAAGCAACAAATAAGGTATTATTTCCATTATACAAGATACATGACACGTTCCAACATAAATAACTAAATTACAAATATGTTATTATGCTAATTATTGGCATTGATACATAATCATTGATTAAAGGTTTCTCTTTATGTTTGGACCAAATTTTCATTTCTATACTCTATTTGAGCCAAGTGAAGATATTCAAGTTTGCATGTATTACAGTTATAGGATTATGACTTCCTTTTTGTTCGAAATTTATTGGAAGTCAAAATAAGATGAGTGAAATGAGGAGGTTTCATATTCCTCGAAAAAAGGAGAAATCATTGAGGTAGAGGCATCCCTGTCAAGCTCAAAGGCATGTTATGATAAATCTATCATGAAGAGGAGAGCATGGACAAGTTGGTGAACTATTCAATATGGACCCTCTCCCATGATTGCTTCCAAGGTTTTTATACAAATTGAAGAGTCTCAACAGAGAAACTCATCTATGACATCCTTGTGGGAAATCAAAATATATTCATGTGCAAATGGTTTTTGGTCTACATTGCATACTTCATCTTGTATAGAGAATATGGAAAACTTGGTGAACTATTCAATATGGACCCTCTCCCATGATTACTTCAAAGGTTTTTTTTTAAATTGAAGAGTATCAAGATATAACTTCATTTATGCCATCATTGTGTAAAATCAAAATATATTCATGTGCAAATGTAAATTAGTTAACATGGCATACTTCATCTTGTATGGAGAATATGAGACAAGGTTTAGATGTGAAGTTGGGAATTTTTCTTGTGAAATTAAATGTTGTCTATGAGAGAGATATTGTTGTAGGCATACCATAAAACGTAAATCAATGAAATGATCTGAAAATTTGTGAATTAAAACAATTATTTACAATTCACCATACCTATTCAAAATGATCTCTTCTTCCAATGAAAACTTGTAGCGTGAGTCTTTCCACTAACTTCTAGGACCACTGAGTATTTTTGTTAGATTACAAGAGTGAGCTTCCATCCAATAGATCAAAGAGTGGGGATGGATTATGAGCCAAATTGCACAGTTGAGGAGCACAAAATGTGCAAACAAAAAAAGAAAACTCATGAAAATAGCTAGCAATCTCAGGAATTCAGAACTCTATTTTTTTACCTATTAACAGGTGCACGCACGTGCATGTGTGTATAAGACTGCGTGCGTACATTGATGCACACACAAACTTAAACGCACACATGCCCTTGTCTAACATTTAGAGAATTTACTCACTAACGTTTATTTCATTTAATGACTAACGTTCTTCAACAACGACTTCGTATTCATGATTATTTTGAGTAATTTTACAATATAGTATAAAACCTATCATCATCATCACCACTACAATATAGTATAAACCTATCATCGTCGTCGTCATCCTCATCCTCCTCCTCATCATCATCATCACCATCATTGTTCATCATCATTATCATCGTCATCATCATCATCATCATCATCATCCTCATCCTCATCATCATAGTCATCATCCTCATCACCATAATTGTCATCATCCTCATCATCATCATCATCACCATCATCCTCCTCATCATTTTCATCATCCTCATCATCATCCTCATCCTCATCCTCATTGTCATCATCACCATCATTGTTCACCATCAGCATCATCATCGTCATCATCATCAGCAGCAGCAGCATGGTCATCATCCTCATCATCATCATTGTCATCATCCTCCTCATCATCATAATCATTGTTCATCATCATCATTCCATTGCAAATACTTGGAAATAAAATCAAAGCAAAGTTTCAACTAAACCTATCATTATCATCATCATTGTTCCTCATCATCACCGTCGTCATCATCATCCTCATCCTCATCCTCATCATCATCATCATCACCATCACCATCATTGTTCGTCATCATTGGCATCGTCATCATCATCCTCCTCCTAATCCTCATCATCATAGTCATCATCCTCATCATCGTCATTGAAATCATCCTCATCATCGTCAGCATCATCATCATCATCATACTTCATCATCACAATCATCATCGCCACCATTGTTCATCCTCATAGTCCTCAGCATCCTCATCATCATCGTCATCTTTGTCATCAACATAATCATCCTCATCATCACAATCATCATCATCATCATCATCATCATCATAATCATTGTCATCATAGTAATAGTCATCATGATTCTCATCCTCATCCTCATTATCACCATCATTGTTCATCATCATAGTCATTATAATACTCCTCCTCCTCCTCCTCATCATCATCAACATCATCATGCTCATCATCCTCATCATGCTCATCCTCTTCATCATCATAATCATCATCATTATCATCATTCTCATCATCATCATCATCACCACATTGTTTGTCATCGTCGTCATCATCATCATCCTCATCATCATCCTCATCATCATCCTCATCATCACCATCATTGTTCACCATCATCATCATCGTCGTCATCGTCATCATCATCATCATCATTCTCCTCCTCCTCCTCATCATCATATTCACCATCCTCATCATCATCATTGTCATCATCCTCCTCCTCCTCATCATCATCATACCATTGCAAATGCTTGGAAATAAAATCAAAGCAAAGTTTCAACTAAACCTATCATCATCATCATCGTCGTACTCATCCTCCTCCTCATCATCATCATCACCATCATCACCATTATTGTTCGTCATCATCATCCTCATCCTAATCCTCATCATCATAGTCATCATCCTCATCATTGTCATTGAAATCATCTTTATCATCGTCATCACAATCATCATCATTGTTCCTCATGATCGTCATCATCATCATCATCCTAATCCTCATCATCATAGTCATCATCCTCATCATTGTCATTGAAATCATCTTTATCATCTTCATCACAATCATCATCATTCTTCCTCATGATCATCATCATCCTCATCATCATCATTGTTCATCATCACAATCATCATCGTCATCATTGTTCATCATCA
Source organism: Pseudotsuga menziesii (assembly GCA_001517045.1). Taxonomy (NCBI): domain Eukaryota; kingdom Viridiplantae; phylum Streptophyta; class Pinopsida; order Pinales; family Pinaceae; genus Pseudotsuga; species Pseudotsuga menziesii. The sequence continues at coordinate 395,872 of LPNX010693145.1, forward strand.
TATTCATCTCCATATTCATCATCATCCTTGTCATCATCACCATCACAATCATCATCATCATCATAATCATTGTCATCATAGTAATAGTCATCATGATAATCATCCTCATCATCATCATCATCATCATCATCATCCTCATCCTCTTCATCATCATAGTCATCATCATCCTCATCATCATCATCATCACCAACATTGTTCGTCATCATCATCGTCGTCGTCATCGTCATCATCCTCATCATCCTCCTCCTCCTCATCCTCATCCTCATCATCATCGTCATCATCACCATCATCACCATCGTCGTCGTCGTCATCATCATCATCATCATCCTCATCGTCATCATCATAGTCATCATCCTCATCCTAATCCTCACACCATAGTCATCATCCTCATCATCGTCATTGAAATAATCCTTATCATCATCATCACAATCATCATCATCATCATCATCATTGTTCCTCATCATCGTCAGCATCGTCATCATAAGCATTGTTCATCATCACCATCATCGTCACCATCATTGTTCATCTTCATAGTCATGATCCTCCTCCTCATCATCATCATCTTTGTCATCAACATCATGATCCTTATCATCGTAATGAATATCATCATCATCATAATCACTATCATCATAGTAATACTCATCGTGATCATCATCCTCCTCCTCATCATCATCATCATCACCATAATTTTTCATCATATAGTCATTATAATCCACCTCCTCCTCCTCATCATCTTCTTCAACATCATGATCCTCATCCTCATCATGATCCTCATCCTCTTCATCATCATAGTCATCATCATCATCATCATCATCATCATCATCATCATCATCATTGTCATAGTCATCAACCTCATCATCCTCATTCTCATCATCATCCTCATCATCATCATAGTCAGCATCCTCATCATCATCATTGCCATCATCCTCGTCATATCAGCATAGTCATCATCCTCATTTGGTCATGATTGTCATCCTCCTCCTCCTCCTCATCATCATTCCATTGCGAATGTGAGAAAGCGTCTCTAATGTGTGCGCACAAACTAGCGCGAACACGCTTTTAGTGTGTGCGCACCCAGAGAGCACGATCATGCTTCTAGTGCATGCGCGTTCTGTTTTAAACTATGCATACATGTGATTTAAATTTAGAATTTTGGCGACACATTTTTTCCAACCAATGTGGCGGATGACTTGGCTGCTTTGGTTTTAGGTTCGGGTTGCCCAACCAAGTGGTTTGGACTGTCTTATGACATAAAAACTTGTTTTGTAACACTTCTTCTATTTTGTGCATGATTTTCCATATGTCACGCTTGTCCACTGTTAATGAAAATTCACACACTTGTGTAACTCTGTCTGTAGATTTTGAATATGTAATTTTTATTTAAATCTATTATCTTTTTCTATTTTTTATTTAATTTTAAATGAACTAATGTCAATCTAACACAAAAGGTAGGCTATTTTCTTCGGCTATAACTTTTGATTTCCTCACCTATTTAAAAAACGGAAAAGAACCTGCACAAGAAGACACAAAGACCTACATCCTAAAATTTTTGTATCATTCATTGACTATGTTAAGACCAATATGTCATGGACCAACGCTCGACCTTGTCATTTTAGCGTGTCACTAACTTCCTTAATTTGAAAAATAAAAAATATAACATAAATAAATATGGAAAAATATAGTTGCACTAGACACACCTATTATCTACAACTCTATATAATTTGTTTCACAAAATTCCACCATTTGCATACCAAATGAGTGGAGCAACGCAAACATATTCATTATTTTTGGGGAAAAATATAACATACCAACCTTAGAAGAACCTCAATTTTTTGGGATTTATGCTTAGTTCCCAGAAATAAAAGTTATATATTTCGGAAGGTAATCCGATTATACACATTTCATATTGTTACACCATATTCCAAAAATTTGTGTAGGTACCTCTAATATTTCTTTTTGACGTTGAGATTTTTGTTTTTCCAGAAGTCCATTGCAATGAACGCATCATAACTGACCAGCATTAGCTTGCACAAGCCCGTGTGTGTGTGTGTGTGTTTGACTTGTGGAACCTTATCCACTTTTAAATTATTTATAAGCTTCAAACATTTTTTTAAAAATACTATAAAACTAATTTTCTCAATAAATTTATCAACTATGTTCATTAAAACATTTAAAACAAAAAAATCACGTAATATATTTTTTTAATTCTATTTCAAAAGAGAACTCTTAGAAGAACCAATTTAATGAAATTTAATAACTACAATCTTAAAGCCTCACAACATATCACCACTAACTAACCCTAATTACCAAGCTATCACAAATATTCAATATA